>JAWWMK010000001.1:11169235-11286679 GCA_035047105.1 Galeopsomyia nigrocyanea
CCCCCCCGCCGGGGAGGCTCTTGCAAAGAGATTCACCCACTCGCACTAGTACGCTCGATCAATCGCGCACAATATCTCTCCGTCTGTCGATTTTCCTATAGCGAAAAAAAAAAACACACAGAAAGCAAGCAAAGCAAGCAAGTGGGTCAAGCGAGGGTATTACTTCCCACAAAGATAGTCCCCCGTGGGAGATCTTCCTCCCCATAAATCGACCTGCAGCAATATTAAGAGGAAAAGAAGAATGGCCAAGCGATTATATGGGCTCTCTGTGTATATGCAAAAGAATCGATTTTTCAAAAAAAAAAAAAAAGCTCCATTGGCAAAAGTCATTGAGCAAACTCTACACGTTTTTCTCTTCTTTCTCTTTACTCTCTCTCTTTCTATTTCTCTCTCTCTCTCTCTCTCTCTCTCTCTCTCTCTCTTACCCCATTGTCGTCGATTTTTTATTTATCTCTTTTTGATACGAAGATGTATGTGAGAGAGAGAGAGAGAGAGAGAGAGAGTATGTAAAATGAACTTCGTTTTCATCGCGTTGGGGATCGTTATTAGCTCGTGGAGTTTGCTGAATAGAGAGCAAGCCTCTCGAGAGATTCTCTCTCGGAAGGATGCTCGAGTACATTTATTTTCAGGGGGAAAAAACGCTTTATTTTTTTTGAATGCAATCTAATGAGCTATAATATTCGTGTTATGGTTTTCTTTTTGGATTGAATACTTATGGATAAGCGTTGCATTCAGTTTATGAATTATAGCGAGCTGTCTTTTTTTTTAAATCTCTCTTGAATGATGGGGCTTTTGTTTTTTTGGAAAATGCTGATAATTTTTTCTGAATGGGGTCGCGCGTGCTATGACTATTCACGGATTTATAGAGAATTGAGCTTTGAATGATAAAATCTGAATGACTATTTTTTTTTACTTCACTCTGAAAACAATGAATAATTATAGAAAAGAATATGCTATTCAGACTGATAAAAATTCCACTCACGTATTTTCATTTACCGTAGCATTGGAACTGACTGACGAACAAAAAAAAAAGAAAAAGAAAACTTTCACATCACGATGTTCAATACTTTCCGCAGCCGTATATAGCACATACAATTAGCAAAAGGTAAACCTTTGGCAGGAGGCTCACGAGCAGAGCAAAACAAAAAAGAAAAAAGTCGGTGCTCAAATAGGAAACCGACAAGAAATTCGCGTTCGTACATAAAGTACATACACATATATATATTGCGAAGCCACGGCGCAACGAGAGACGTATATCCCCGTGGCTTTTTTTCCTCTCTCTCTCTCTCTCTCTCTCTCTCTCGACTTTTCTTGGCAAGAGTTCCGCTTCGTATATGGCTATATAACGTGCGCCGGATAACTTCGCCGCTTTTCAGGTACGACCAGCAGCCGAGTTCCACGCGCTGAATTTGTAGTCGTCGTCGTCTTTCCGATAGAGAGCCGCGTTTACAGATATTATGCCGCGATATGCTTGCCAGAACCGCAAATTATATGCTGTGTTAGATTTCTCAGTGTTAAAGGTTATAAATATTTGTTTGAACGTGAAAATAAAATTATTTCAATGATTTTAAACGTACATACATTATCTGTTACGAAAATCATTATTTAGTTGAAATATTTGCCCCAGCGTCGTAATCAACGTATGAATTTTTCAAGGCATTTTTCGGTCAAAAATAAAATCACTCCGGATAATATAGTATATGCATTCTTAACGTGCAATGAAACGAAAACATACGTTCGGAGACGAGGGTTGGGTTGTAAAATCTGCATTTTCATCGTGGCGTGGACGCAGCACAATAAAGCAATAAAAATGCTTATACGCAGAGAAGGGAGGAGGAAGGCGCGAGAAAATCGAAAAAGCGGCGTCGGTGGTTTTTACGAGCGACTATTGACCGATAAATGGCCTTTCATTGCACGCGACGTCCAATGGATAGAAGCGCCAGAGAGAGAGAGAGAGAGAGAGAGAGAGAGAGAGAGAGAGAGAGAGAGAGAGAGAGGAAAAAAAAGGTCGCACGCGTTCTGCATCTTTATTCGGTATATGGCGCTACTTTTTCGCTTGTAAAGTTGGCCCGAATAAACAGGAGGGTCGCATGAAATCTTCATAAATCCAGACGACGTGCGGCAGTTTGCGCGCGGATATGCATGCAAGTGGAGATTACGCTACCAAAAAAAAAAAAAACAAAAATTTTAGAGCCAAGGCAAAAAGTGAGAAAAAAAGGAAATATAACGTCGAGGCGTTGTGGCTTTTGTTGTTGTTACTTTTACTTGAGAAAAATTTATTTTAAAAAATCATTCACAGTTTCTTATCAGATTGCAAGACTCTTCGTAAGATATAAGATTACTTCAGAAATACAATATTTCTTCTTTCGAAATGTTTCGGATTTCGTTTGAAATAGGATTTCACACGGGTGGATATAGAAATTCCGTACTGGAGAGCAACAACCATGCTTTATACGTCTATCATATGTCCAAATGTAAGTTAACAATTTCTCGTTGCTTCGCCAACGGTTCGCTGTAAATCTCTAAGCTACTCGCGAATACTTTAATATTTTCCCACAACACAGCAAAATGAAGTTGGCTGCTATAGCTCCGGCTAAAGAGAGCAAAGAAGATGAGGAAGGAAAAAAAGAGCGGCGATGATGAGGCGAGGAGCGAGGAGAATAATAAAAGTAGACCGCTACCGGAAGATATTAATCTCTTATAAAAGACAAAAAACAAGGAAGAGGAGGTTGGGGGAGGGGGTAGCTCTGCAAGTCTAAGGAAGACGAACTAACTGGTTCCTCGCTTGCTCGCTCTCTCGATAGACTTCTTAATTTCCTTTCCGTAAATATTCCGCTAGCTGATTTTGCCCCCCGGAGCTTTTATATCTTTATACCTCTCGAATTTCTCTTTTACTCACTTTGCCTTTGAGCGTTATGCCGGATACTCGAATGTGCGCTATGAAAATTATATTGACGTGAAGCGAGGAAGAACAAATTACGAGAAATATTTCGAAAAACTGCCTTTGACTTTGACACAACTTGCAGTTTATGAAACATTTCGCAATTATGAAAATCAAATATTAAATTTTTTCCCATCAACTTTGAGCGAATGTAAGCAAAAGGCAAATGTAAAAAACAACCACGAAAGTGAAAATTAAAAAAAAAAGAAGCAGAGAAAGAAAGAAATAGAGAAAAAAACAGAAAGGTAAACGAGAATCACTTGGAGTGAAAACACTAATCCGACTTTTTAACTGAACCCGTTTAACTCGGTCTTGCGTATATATATATATAGCGTCGAGCGCGGCCAACACGCCAAGCCACGCAATTTTAATGAAAACTCTGGGGCTTTACGCTCGCGTATCGCCCTCTCTCTCTCCCTCCCTTCCAAGAATCACTTTTTTACGATTAGGAACTTTATCCCGCGTGTGCGAGAGAGCACGGCAAAAGGAAGAATTATTTTTATCCTCACTGCGGCGGCGGCGGCAGTAAACATTCCAATTTACAAAAGGAGCAGCTAGCACACAGCTCCAACGTGTATACATACGAGAGACAAAGAAGAGAACCAGCTCGCGCGAGAGGTTATGTACACGAAACGACGAAACTCAATTACAAAAGTTACAGTTGTTTCTCTTTCTCTCTCTCTCTCTCTCTCTCTCTCTCTCTGCTTTTTCTTCACTTTGTCTTCTTCGCTGCAAGCTCTTCATTTCTTCAACCTTTCTCCCATTCTCTTTTCTAACGCTTCTCTTACTTAACGCTGATGGGCGTCCATATCGCTGGCTAGCCGAATTAGCATATACTCGCGCGCTCGTTGTTTAGTGTGCAGCGGCGTTACTGCTCGTTAAACTTTGTTGCTTCTCTCTATCGCTGAAGGGGGTGCAATGAGCGCTCGAGCTTGCTTTATCGAATTTTCTTAGATTGAAAATGATAAGTCCGTCCGCTCGTGCGGGATTAACCATTTTTTTTCTCTTTCAAAACAACGTTTTGCACGTTTTGCAGTTCAAATTTTTAACTCGTCGTTATACGGTGATTATATATACCCTTAGCGAAATTCGCAACTCTGAAATTATTATTTTCATCGCTGTATACAAGCTCGCGCTCAAAATCGCGAGTATAGTATAAATCCCTCTCTCGGTCGCAACTCGTATAGTCACTTCATATCCCCGAGTTACCTCTACCCATCCTCTCTCGCGGCCTCAGCGCTACTCAGCATAAAATATTCCATCCAGTACGTGGCACATGTAATAACAATAATTAAAAAACCAGCCACGTAGCTCGTCGAAAAAGAAAAGCCAACCTCGGAGAAAGAGGAGAGAAAAAGAAGAAGAAGAAGAAACTGCATCCGCTCAGCTCTCATTTCCGGCAACGAGAGGAGAGTTTTCGCAGTGTGTGGCACACGGGCCTTACTCTCTCTCTCTCTCTCTGTCGTTTTAATATGCAAGACGCACTCTCCCTTGGACACAATGCAAGAGAGAGTGAGGGAGGGAGAGAGAGAGAGAGAGAGAGAGAGAGAGAGAGAGAGAGAGAGAGAGTAATAGTCGTCGAGGGGTGAGAGAGAAGCAGCAAGGGAGATTCGCTTTAGAAATGGCGGGACTTTGTCATGTCCGGTCTGGAGATGACGGTTCCGCCCGTCTTCAAGTTTAGCCTCGGCAAACGCCAGCCAGCTAGCGCACCTTGTCTTTCGACGCGGCGCCCTAGCGACTCTCTCCCCCTCCCTTCCCCGCTTTTCACCACGGCCTCTTTACGTTTAGTACGTTGACTCCACGAGCGATGCTCAGCCACGTGGAATGACCCTTTTTTTCCGGCTTTCGTTGCGTTGCAACAAGGATGTAGTGGCGTTGTCGTAATTAGCCATTTTGGACTAATTTCGAGCCCCTTTTTGGACTACAGACTTGGTGGAGTCTTTACGGAGTTGGTAACTCTAGGGATGAATTCTTGTACTTGTCAGGTTTATTTTTTTAATTGTATGTAGTTAGTTTACTTTCCATGAAATTGAGTCGTTTTCTAGATACAAATGACAATGAGATTCTATCGCGAAAATACCAACCAATCGAATACCTTCCGGGTCGTTGGCCGCAACCCCTAATTACAAATCTTGCCGAGCTTAACAAGGCGACAATTTTCACGGTCGTAGTGTACGTTGCTCCCGCAGGAGAGAGGGAGAGAGAGAGTGAGTGGGGAAAGAGGCGTCGAATGGAAAAAAAAACAGAAAAGAGAAGTAGTAGTACGCACACCCACCGAGGGAGTGAAATCGTTACGTGACGAAACTACATTACGGCGGCATCCAGGAAATGAGTTCCGGGTGTGAGCGCGGTAACGTCGTTATCGGCTCTCGCAATTCGGCTCACACCCAACCCACTTCCCAATTCGTCTCGTTTTCGACAGTTTTTTTTTTCATTCTTTCGTTTCACGGTCAGAAATCTGACTTTCGCTGGGGTGAGCTCTCTTTGAAATTCACTTTCGCGTTCGATTAATTGCTTTTTCGCGTTCTATCGATATTCCACAACTTTTTTTTTCATTATTCCAATATTTCACTTCATAGCTGTATGTTCTTTTTCCGGAGATGTAGCTTTTTTTTTCAAAAAGAAATTTCAGCACAATTTTTTTTTTCTTTCGTTTTGTCTCGCGCATACACATACGTCGAGTTCGTTCTCTTTCTCTCTTTTTTTTCATGCAAATGCATTTTCGCTTGTCGGCTTGCACGTCAAACTTTTTTACGCCAGAACGAACTTCGGTAATGCTCGACTACTGTACGCTCAGGGAGTGAGAGAGAGAGTCATGCATTTTTATAATCACAGTATGGGCTAACAGGTCTTTTTTTCACTTTTCCTTTACTATTCCGCGTGACTGGCTTCAAAAAGTTGCACTGTACGAGAAACGCGACGACTACTACTGTGCGATCCGGAAAGAGGATGACATTTTGCGCCAGTAAAACTTTCGGCAGGTCTTTTTTATTTCCCATTTTGTTTTGTTTCGAGCAATAACGTATTATTTGCAGAACTCTTCGGGGAGAGAATTTTCTACTTTTACAACAGCGATTCACTACGTCGAAACGCACAGTTCTAAAAGCTTCTTTGCTCTTCTTTGTAACTTATCTTTGTTGTATTTGCGTAGAGTTGTATTCAAAATATAAGCTTCGCTGTTTACGTGAAAACAAAATGCGGATTTTTCAACGCAAATTCTCGCGTTATTCTTCAAACAACGATTGAAAAGAGAAAAAAAGAAAATTAATCAAGCTTCCATTTCTCACTCGATTCTCTCAGCATCTCAGTTCATCTTTTGCTTTCGTCTCGCGGCGCTTCGAGAGCGTCTCTATCTCATTTCGGTCCTTGCATTCTCTTTCTCTTTCTCTCCCTCTCTCTCTCTCTCGGCAGCTAGCCCAAGCTCCTATACGGAATCCGCAAATGGAGAATCCCGAAGGCGACCGGAAACGGATTTACGGGCTTGGTGAGATTCTCTCTCCCCCCGGGCACTTTTCCTCGGACAATAAAATTTTCGTGCTACTTCGCATTCTTCGGGAATTAATTCTGACAAAATTTCAAGAATTTCGAGCAAAACTCGCTATAGTGTCGATATCGAAGCGTGTAAAGATAATGTTTTATTTATTGATTCAGTGAAAACTTCCATTTCTCTTTTCAAGCGATTACTGCTAGATGAAATAAAAACAAAGATCACGTACTTGCTATTTCACCGCTCAGTATAATGCTAGACAATGAATTCAGGCAACTTCGATGCACTTTATTTATTAGCCGCGATGAAATTGCATTAGAACGGGGAATTAAAAAAGTTTGTGCAAAAAAAAAAATAAAGAAGAGGAAGAGGAGAGTCTTAATAGATTCTGGCATCCCGCCCAAATGAATAGACAATACACAAAGCGCTTGGCAGGAAAATTAGTAGGGAATTGCGACACGTCGCGCAATCTTTCTTGCCCGGGCTCTTTCTCTCCGAATAAAAGTCGTTACGACAGTCTCCTCGCGCCTTTTCTATATACAGAGACCGGCCGAGAGAGCGAGAGAAGAGAGGCATTAAATTAAGTGTATATCGGTTTGGTAGAGAAGAGAACGGTAATGGCTCGCGCTCCTTTGGCCGAAGGGAATAGTTTTAAGTGCTTTCCCCGTCACGGCTCATCGCTTAGAAATCTGTTCTGTCGATCCCCAACACTTCTTTCTAACACCGACAAAGCCGACAAGTCCAGGCTTTCGTTTTTCTTGCCGAGAGAATGGAATGTCGCTCGTGATTCGGATTTGTCGAGTGCTCGGACCCCAATGATTTGTCTAGACGCTCGTCCGACTTAATCGCCTTAGCTCCGATGTTTTAATGCGTTTATTCGATTTTTATTGTGTCCACTCTTGTGATGGGATTCGATAAAAACAAGAAAGTTCTTTTTTTTTCTTCCTTTTGATCCTTTTTACTTTATTGCGGGGTTATAACGCTTTATCCGATATTGGATATTGTCGGTATAATGTTATAAGAGATAACATTCGCGAAAAAATATTCGACTGATGGCAATCTGCATACACAGAGTGAAATTGTTAATACGAGGTTATAATTTTATGTATTGTTACTGGGAATTTCTGCAATTTACAGCGAAATAGGAGAATGATTTTAACGAAACCAGCCAGCATATAATACGAAACTCAAATTCAGTAGTATATTCGAAAATGTTATGTTTCAATCTGAATAGCTCGATTATTAACGTATCAGCCATCATACCAATCGACCTTAACAACTATATTTACCCGTATTTTAAAATTATATTATTGAATTAGCCAGTGATCCTATCAAATTTCCAAACCAGTAATTCATTTCTGAGCGAACATAACCCATTGATTAACTACGATCGACTGGTCTCTGGCAATAAACATATTCGAAACAGTGTCAATTAGAGAAAAACAATCCCAACAATTACAGCCGAAAATAGTTACACGATAATTAAATAGACTTTGCCTTCTCTCTCTCACCCCTCTTGAATATTCCCGGGTCTGACCGTTGCTATGGTAACACTACTCATTTTATTCGATCGAACGCTGGCTCGTCCGCGCCTCGCTCTCGTTAATGCCAAGTTGCGTTGACGAGGTAGTTAAACGCGCGCGCTCGCGAAGTTTTCGAGGCCAGGCCCGCGCGCCACGCGCTGACTTTTAATTATGCGCCGTACTGCTGCCGGTGCGCGACCGCGAAACCGGTCAAAGTGAATTTTCATCGCCATATACCCCCGAAGCCCAACCATCCGCCACTGTCCATTAACCTCGACTGGACCTTCCTTTTACTCGCTTAATGCACGGCAATTGTTAATTATAGATTTTTATTTTTACGTTTGCCTTCTGCTTGTCGCTATCCCTATTTCCACTTGTAATTTTGTATTTTGGTTTGACGATTTCGCGTACACGGATTTATTATTTCCTATGTGAATACGCTGAAATTGGAAATGACACTAGTGCGTTGTCAAATGTTTTTTGGAAATAGAAATATGAAATACTGGAAGCTACGAATTTCAGGTTATTTATTTAAATCAATCTTTTGCACATTTTTTGAAAATTTTATTTTAAAAGCTCATAAAAAAGAGCAGCAAAGTAAACGCATGCCAAAACCAAACCAGAAAGGTAATGAAGTACACTCTCTCGAATTTTTTTTTCAACCTGCATGCCTTTAGACAAACAAGCCAATCTATGCGAGCGAGGCAGATAACTCAGCGAAAAACTTTTTTTTCCCTGCCGCCGACGCCGTCTCAGCCGCAACGTTCAAAGATTGAAAAACCAACGCGTTAACTCTGCCGCTCGCGCATCCGCTGGAAAATTAATCGAACTTCAGGCATGAGGGAGGTGCTGCGGTCGCAGCGAGGAAAATTCAATCTCGAAGCGCGATAATTTTCTCTCTCGGGGAAGGGGCGAGGATATGAAAATTCGAAAGTTCGCGCCCCCGAGACAAAAAGATCAGATGCCGAGGTGCAGAAGAAGAAGAGAGAAAAAAAAATGCCACGAGAGAGACTTGTTGAAGGTGCAAACCGAGCTGCGCGCCTGTAAAGTTGAGTGAGAGAAACCGGAGAGAGAGAGAAACTTATGTGCCGGGAGCGAGGCGAAGGGAGCGTCGAAAAACTTTTCGCCGAATCGCTTTTATTCGACGGAACATCCTCACAAGGAAATAGCCGAGGACGTAAAGTTGGCTCGCGCGCAAACTCGCGAGGCCCATAGTCATTTTATGTAACAATGTGCGTAGTACACTTCGTATTTTGTATTGTGAATAAGCCTGATTGTCGCTGATGTTATAGTAACGAAATTACTGCGCTTTAGAAATTGACAGAGAACGTTGTTGAATTAAATTACTCGTGGAGTATCTTTCTTATTTAAATCTAGTTGTTAGATAATCTCGATAACATCAATCGTGCTTGTAACAATAAACGTTCAAATACAATTCATTTTTCAAATTTCAATCACTCTGTGAAAGCTTGTAATATCCGCGGTGAGAAATATTTTAACTACCCATGCGTATCCATTCAAATATGTAGAAACAGCAAATAAACGCATCGATGATTCTGTGCTTGCTTTACCCGTAGTTATTCAACATCATTATTGCGTATGTTTTACGCATGGCCTGTTTTTCATATGAACCGTAATATGTAATTTTCTGATGTATTAAAATCAGGAGCTTTCGAGCTCGTTAAAAATAAATATAAGACCAAACAGTAAAATCAAATACAAACAAGTAGTTGTTGTATCAAATAATCGTTTCTTTATTTTCCATCTCCACTCGTCTCGAATCCATCACAGATTCGAGATATTGCGAGCAAGTAACATTAAGAGCATACACATCCACGGCGAACGAGCGAGAGAGCGAGAGAGAGAGCTAACGGCTTTAGAAGCTCGAGCTTGCGAATGTACACAGTACGCTGAAGCTCACAACTCCCTTTCTGACAAATAGGAGCAGAGTGCCAGGCTATTATTTGCCGAGCGTGAGCCATGCGCGACTCGAACTCCTTCGCTCAAAGTGAAAGAAAAGACGCTTGGTTGGGAGGCGAGACAGAGCACAAAGTCTTCGACTTTCTTGATATATAGAGCAAAACGCGTAGACCTTTAATTAACGAGCTTGCTTGCGAGCGGCTTAGTTTTCGCCCAAAAAGGAGCTCAAGAATTCGGTGTGACGTTGAAATACGAGCTTGCCTCGCTTTCAAAACACGTCCCTTTCGCCAGCTGCCAGACGCGCTTCCCCCCCCCCCCCTTCTCTTTTGCTCTTTCGTGGCGAAAATGAAAAAAGAGCCTTGTCGAATTTGCTGTAAATCAACGCAGCAAATCTCGCTTTGCTGCTATGTGTTTTCTCTCTCTCTCTCTCTCTCTCTCTATCTCTCTCTCTCGTTTCGTTGCGGTACAAATGTCAGTCTTACGCTGCCGCCGCTCGCGAATATTCTTGCCGGGCTTATTGAGTTATAAACTTGGATAACTTCTACTCGTTTTTACCGGTGTGTTTCATGGATGTGAAGTTACGATTGTATTGCATATAATTTAAATGAATTTAATTTAAATGTGTATTTTACATTTTTTTTAGTTTTTCTTTATAACCATTCGGAAATTGAAAAAGAAAAAAAATCAATACAGCGCGGAATAACCGCAATTAGTTGAACTGAAGTTACGTCAATCATAAAGCACCACCAGTAGCGATACAAGTTTGTTACTGAAGTACACTAACAATCCAGTCGAAGTAGATTGAAGTAGAGCTTGTTAAAACACGTTTCCAAATTAAAATTATAAAAGTATTGATCCTTAAAAATATTGTTTTTTATCGTATTTATATTATTTTGAATTGAAATCGATTTAATTCAATATTCTCCTACTACTTGAATTAAACATTTTCACAGTTCATCAGCTTAACCCAACTCTCCGCGCTTGAATCACATCCAAATTCGACTCACCCTTTACCAACAATACAGTTATACCTCGAACGATCGGATTTACATCGAACTTTTATGTAGTTATCGATTCTCTATTCGTCCTCCCTTCAATCGTATTTGCTTGTGCGTTACTCAATCATGTATCAAATCGCGCATGCTCCACAGCTAAGTTTTTCGAATTTATAATTCTCAACGCGAAAGTGTGTGCGAAAAAGTAAATCATTAGCTCTCCAGCGCGAAACTTTCTAATTCGAGAAGTTTTCTGTCTCTCTTTCTCGCGCGTTTTCTGCGATTAAATTCTATCGTTACTTGCGCTTTAAAATGGTTAGCTCGGTTAAAGCTTTCATTTGGCCAACCGCGCCGTAGTGCGGATATACTTTCTATTAGTAAAGCTAATTCTCGTGCAAATTAAATGGCGAAAAGATCTTTTGCACCGCAGCCTTTTGTTCGGAACGAAATTTTCATCGACTTGGATTTTCAGCAGTGCAATTTTTTTTTCTCGCGTTATCGGTAAATTTTTTTTATCTGGATTTAAAAAAAACCGAATGTTCTTTGTAAAATGTTTGCACTGTTCATAAAAGTATTACTCAATAACGAAATCAATCAGTACTTCGATTTCGTAATTACAAAGTCTGACGAATTTAAAAGAAGAGTTTCCAATAAAGCCGGATAAATTCAATTTCCATCGGCGAGAAAGTTTCTTGCGCGATAAACAAATTTCCAGCAATTCCAAGAGCCCCGCGCGGGCGAGTAATAAAACAAAAAAGTACCCGCAGAGTTTATCGAATAACTCCAATTTTTTCGTCAAGATGAGAAGCACAAGAGAGAGAGAGAGAGAGAGGATGCTTTTCCTCGGAGCTACACAGAGAGGCGACGATGAAGAAAATAAGCGCACGAGCGAAGAAGGTCGATGAGAAAAATTCCGAGGCGAGATTCGATTGCAACAATGTTGCTACCGGCATACCAGCTAGAGCCTGCAAGAGAGAATAATTCAAGAGACTCGTGAGATAAAAGCCGAGAAGGAAGGAGGGGGAGAGAGAGAGAGAGAGAGAGAGAGAGAGAGGCGGGAGAAGGGAAAATCGAGCGACGGGGAATACGGCGACGCTGAAAAGTTTTTGTTTATGCGGGAATACCAAGCGCCGGAAGATACATGATTGTAGGATTGAGGCCACGTCTGACAAACTGCTATTACGAGTGATGTTTCGAGGTTACGAGAACATGAGTTTCTTGAACTGCGCAGTGAATTGAAGAGTATGTTATATTCAGAGAAATCATGAGCTTTTCATTGGAAAGTTTTTTTTTACGACTATTTTCTTTTTATATGAACAATTTTGCCTTCGTGGTTAAATTATTGTTTTTATGAACATGACGTATAATTTGATATTCAGTAGAATAACCAACGTTTGGTCAGCCGTAAGAAAATTAAATTCGACGAATGGAGTCAACATAATTTAAAATAAATATTATAGTCTAGAACAACGAAAAAAAAAGAAGAAATTCGATAACGAAATGAACTGTAAAGTACTGTAACTTAATTGTGCTAAATCTTATTTTTCAACCGAAACAACTTTAACGACTGTCTCGCAAGTTTTTTTTTCTTCTGAGGGGATAAGAGGATCCAATTTCACTCAAATTATACAATAACAAGTTTGCAAAGTTGTTTCTCTTTCGTTCGAGCCTCGTGGCAAAGTCGCATACGTAATGAGCGCGCGTTTATAGTTCGATGCAAACTCGAGATTACTCTCATTATCAAGCTCAAAAATTTCTTTGTCGAGGAATAAAGCGAACGAGGAAAAAAAAGTAGCTGCGTTAAGTTTCTAATTGAAAATTCACGCGGAAAACTCGTACGGCAAAGTTAATACCACCGGCGTGCTAGAAATAAGGTTGAGAAAAAGGCAATTGTTGGATACAAAAAAAAACGAAGTAAAGAAAAAAAAAGGGGGTAATGGGAGGAATCGGACGTACATAGCGAGTATCCGACATTTTGCGAGCAGCCAAGTCGAACAGCTAATTCGGGACGTGAGACGACTCGGGAATATCGAGACAGTGTCGCGTGTCGCAAGCGGCGCGAGAACTTGCTTAAATTCCGATTTTCGCGTATATAGCTATATATAGCAGCGCAGAGTCGCGCATGTATATTCATGGGAGTTTAGCTTGCACGATGCGTCTATTACTTTTCCACGCATCGCTGCATTCCATTGCATTCTCAGCGAAGAAAGCGCGGAGTTCGGGATGCGCATTTTTCTCACTCTGACGTCGAATAAATCGCTCGCATTAATAGCGTCTCTGTTACTGTCGGCGGGTTTGTCATTTTTCTTGAGAGAAACGCTGTTGCCTTCGGAATTTATCGATCAAGTATTGTGCAATGCTTGGCTTGTACTTTCTTTCCTTATTTTGTTTTCTCTTTACTTTCGTTTTATAGATCTTCTCCAGTTTGTTTTGTTGCCGCAGATTCTTGGATGCGAAAAATAGCGACGACGATGAAATTCCTCGTTGAAATATGAAAATAGTTGCGAATGCTGAAGAATTTCTTTTCTGCTGAGGTGTTGTAAAATATGCATTCATATAAGATGTCGTATTTTTCAGGAAATAAATTGTTCGTGAAAATGAAATATATATATAAAAATCGAAAATTGTCGATTATAGCATAAAAAATAAACCTTTTATTTTTTATGATTTCAAATCCTTAAATGTACAAGAAATAAAAAGAAAAATACAAGTTCATTGCAGCAACTTCAAAGTTTCTACTTCTCTTTCAACTTTTAATGGCTGGTGGTAGCTCGCCTTTCGACACTCAGCAAAAGTATGATCGAATCGTCAAAGTTGACGCATATTTTGCACTCTTCTACCTTTGCCATCTTCATACTCAAAGAATCCTCTCATTTTTAATGGATAGCATATTCCAGTTATACTCACGTTTTAGTTACAAAATCAAAGATAGAAAATATATATCAGTAGTATGGGCTCACTACTTATATCAAATGTAAAATATGTCAAGAACTTTTTTTTCCAATACCTTGTCATCGCAAAAGAACACGTGTTTTTCCTTTCACGCTCTTTCAATTTTCATTTTCGAAAAAAAATATTCCCATCAATATTAGTACTTTTCAACACAAAGTCCTTCCTTCTTTTTTCGTGCAAGAGTTCTCCAAGCCGCTTGCATATTCCGATTCGGCGAGCTTTTGAAAGAGAAAGAGAATTGTCGAGTGGCCACGCGTACTGTACACGAGACTCCCGTGCTCGTAAAGTTTCGTATGCTTTTAGAGGCGAAAGAGTTTCAGTTGGCGCGTTTACGAGAGGATGAAGGGCAGGAGTTTTGCGCGCGCAAGAAATTGAAGCTTCGCGCATACGAATCGCCCGTTGTCTAAGTTTCTTTCTTCTTTCTTACCTAGACTTTCGGATATTTCTATTCTCGCAGTTTCTTTTTACTTGCTTTCTTTTTTTTCTACGCACGAAATGTGGCGATTCGATGGATTTTAGTTCAAGATTTTTCACGCGCAGCTTAGAGTTTCTAAGCTGTTCAGATAAACTTACAAGAGTTTTCTTTTTTTTTTCTTAAAAAAAACAACTATCGAGACTTTTTAAAATTTAATAGCTACAACTTTATTTACCCAACGAGACGATTGAACATTCAAACAAAATCCTCTTATTTCTGTTCCAGGTACGTTTCTTTGATGCTAAGGATCTTTTGCGAGTTTCACTTACTATAGCTAGACAGTAAGGCTTTTAAGATTCAGATTCTTCAACGGAGTAAGAATAATTTATAATTAGTTACTCGACTGAAAAGTACCTATTGGCTAACGAACATAATTAGCAGACTTGTAACTCAAAGGGAATTTCGTCGGAAAGGAAGGTTTATAAAATGTCTTCGTAGTCGCTAATGAATTTCAATATTTACTCTTTGAAGATGAAACTGCTAAATATTGAATTTTTTTTTCATTCCTCGTTCAATCCTACTCACTCTTTATTTTGAGCAATAGTCGGTAAGCACATCGAGCAAAAGGTCATTAAATATTTATACCTGCAACAATCAATAAAATAATCTATCAACAACTTCCCCCTCAACGACGTCGAATAAACTACTTAAAAAACTAATTCAACTTTGTTCTTGCGGGAAATTCCATAAATACTAAATAATCTCATCAACCGTAACACATATTGCATGAAAAATTAATTGTACACACTTACAACAAGTCAAAGTTATACTTCTTGACACCACTATCCTCGTCGAGAAAGCGATCGTCTGCATGAGGCAATATATATACGCATCCTGAGGCTAGATGGATCGATTTAACTGGAGCGTGCCTCACTCACTCTCTCTCTCTCTCTCTCTCTCTCTCGGCTCGTTTATTTAATTAAGCCATCGTGCGATCAATGGCGCCCAATCAGGCCAACGCCGTGCTACTGCTGCTGCCGCTGCTGCTGCTGCAGGTATGACCCTCGTTAAGGGGGGCCAGCGGCGAATCGCTAATGCGTCCTCTTTCCTCTCACGATAGCCCTGTTATATTTGAGAGCTCGAGTGCGTGGCCGTGCTTTGTCGTCGTCGTCGTAGTCACCCTCTAACGAATTTCTCAAGGATGCCTATATATCTATATGACCTCACTGGTCATGAATATTGAATTAAGCGCTACATATAGGCTTTTAATTAATTATAGCTTGGGGGATTTCAAATTAGTTCTGAAGAAGAGAAGCAAAACTTATAGGGTGGATCGGAAACTTTTTTTGATGAAAAAGTTTGATTAATTGAAAAAGAAGAACGTTGTTCCTGTTAAAAATGACGACCGTACGACTTTTCAGGCTGATTATTCGGACGAGAAGAAAAAAAAAGTGGAAAGAATCTTTCTATTCTTATTAACGTGAGATTGAAGTTTTATTCAAATGAGAAATAAAAGGCGATTCGAAGGAAAGGAAGAGAGCGGAGATGAATATTTCAAGATGAAGCTGGAAAGAAAAAGAGGAACTAATTCGTGCGTTTAGAAGAGAGAGAGAGAGAGAGAGAGAGAGAGAGAGAGAGAGAGAGAGGCTAAAGAGAATGGACTTGAATGAGTAGAACGAAGACAAAGCAAAGAGTGAGTGAGCGAGCACGGCTTTTCAACGCAATCCTTTCTTCGCTTTAATGCTTGGCAATTATTTTGCTACTCAAATGTCCGAAGAAGGAACGCGCTAGCTACTTTCTATCTCAATGAAGAGGTGTTTTGCATTGTTTTCCGACGAACGAAATGACGATTTTACCTCTGATTTTAAACTTTTAGCCTTTTCGTTTAACGAATTAAAAGTACTTTTAGTCCGCTTTTGAACGTCTCGCGCTTAATATTCTCGTTGGAAATTCGCTTTAATGATTCGTGCTCTTTGAAGCATTAATTCTATCGGCTTATGAATTTGCCGGAAATTCATTTAGCGTGCATTTAATAATGAATGTGAACTGTAGCAAAAAAAAATTATAATAATGCTTTTTCAACCAAAAATAAATCTTAGTTTTCACCCGAAAAAAAAACATCAACTAAATAATGATTAAAAGCTGCACGAGCACGTTTACGGGCGCGTTTTTTCAAAAAATTCACGTATGCTGCTTCAAAAAATTCTTGCATGCTGCTTGCTCACTTGGTTAAACAATGGCGTCGACACAAATCACGTGCCGAAATTTTTTCCCGGGGAAATCAGAAAAAATGTAACGTCCGCACGGAAAGAAACGTAAACACACAAACACACCGGTAATAAAGACGTATAGCGTTCACCTTCCATTTCTCTCTCTTTCTCGCTCTCTCTCTCTCTCTCTCTCTCTCCCTCTCTCTCTCTCTCTCTCTCTACAAAACACACGCACGAGCATCGTTTATTTAGTGCGGCTGACTCTGGGTATCGCACCTACACTCGGGGGGTGTGCGCTACGAATTTATACGACGAGCTTACACACGGAATATGGAGGAAGTTGTTCTGTGAGAGAAAAAGAATGTTTCTAGCGGTTGAATTAGTTCGTGCGTCTAGATTGAATACTCGAAGGTTACATTTATTTTACGATTGATTTGCGATTTTTTTTTAAATTGAATTTTTACATTCAAATGCAGTTCGCAAAACGATTGTATGTAAATTGAAAAATCAAAATATTCGGCATCAACTTGAAAACTCGCGCAGGACGTGCATATCTACGAAGCGTGAAGGAGATAAATTGATCGGTGAAATTGAAAAAAGTGCACATCCACATGCTGCTGACACCTGTTTCGCTGAGACGCATTTGCAAATTTTTCCTATTCCGCTGTGTATATATACGTCTGTGTATGTGTGCGTGTGTGTGTGTGTGTGTGTGTGAAGTACGTACGTATACTCGCGAAGCCTATCTCGACGACTCTGTCTTTGCAACCATTTCCACGCCTGAAACTTTAAAATCCTTGTCTGTTCCTTTATCTCTCGAAGGGATTCCACGCTTTCCATTTCTTCGAGTACGCGCGCCGGCACATAAGTTGTTTTTTAACGACTTTGCACCACCGCCCGGCTAGAGGAAAGTCGAGAAGACGCGCCAAGACGATCGCGACTGCTTTTTTTTTTTTTTGCTTCCCTTCTACCCCGATTTTTTTTCTCTTTTCCTCGGGTTTCTTATGCAAGCTTCTCGCGCGCGAGCGCGCCTACACCCCTTCAGTGAATTATTTGTGGGAGGGTGGGTAAAGCCGCTTTTATTTCTCCTGAGGCTTCGACCCCGCTTTATATTAATAGAACGACTCGCGGAATTTCTAATTGTAAATACATGCGAAGTTTTTTTATTAATTATTTTCAATGCCTTTTTCTTGGAGAATAATGAGAGCCGTGGATACTTTACAAGTTTAAAATATCTGACTTATGCGTTAGCATAAATAAAAAACAGAGTTTGTATTTTATTATTGTCGATCCGGGAAAAGTAAACAGTAAAATAAAAATAACGTATAATCTTTCATCGTAGTGGTCTCTAAAATATAAAAATAAAAAAAAGCAAAACACGCTCGAGATTATTCTGAAAAGACTGAGGAGCTTGCATCTAAAAATAACCGTAAAAGTATATGAGTATTATAGACGCGCTGGAATTTGACCAGCGAAGCTCTTCATCTTCATGCGATAAGTGCGGCTACATATTGATCAGCCGATAAATTGACTGGAGAGAAGTGGGTCCGGATATGCTATAAATATTGGATGCGCTAAGGAAATTTATTTTTACTATCCTGTTCGAGACGTTAACTATTTTTAGTGCGCTTGTCCTTTTTTTTTTAACTTTGGCCATTTCATTTTTAATGCTTACTGCTGCTGTATATATTCTTTTTTTCTTTACATATTTCCCGCTGAGATAAATTTGATGGGTGCTTTATTGATTTCCTTTTTTCTCTGCAAGATTAACGTCGAATCTGACGAGTTACATTTTGATTGTTTGATTTCCGATTTTAAAACGGAACTGTCGAGGCCTACGGGAAGAATAATGAACAAATATTAAATCATCCCTCGTAGATTGAATTAATGCTGACCCATCGTTATTTACTTGCGGCCAAATTTCCTCGATAATTAACTATGTATTTTGCTTCAACCGAAGTTCAATAAATTGCACGGGCGAATAAGCAATGATCATTACGACCTACATTTTCATTTCACAGTAGATCTGATTATCTAATAAATTTATTCAAAAATCACTAATAATAATTATTATTATTATTAACAAAAACCATTCGATCACGTATTTTCCATGAATAATATAATAAAGCCCGCTATAAATAAAGGTGAAATTCGAAAACAAGCAATCCTCTCTCTATACACTCCAAGTTTCCCAAGTAATTGAACGTGATTAATGAATCGGCAGATAACAACGACACCCACTAACTCCCAGGTAAACCGTAGAGAATCAGTAGGGCATCAACATTATCACCGACCATGCGTCACACGAGAGTGAGCGAGGCAAAGCCCTCGCGAGCGTCTGAGATTTCGTGCTATCGTCTCCGATCGCAAGACAAATTCTTCCGAACTACCTTATACCGAGCTAGCTGCTCTGCTTCCCGCGCGACGTCTCGCGTGACGTCAAGCGATTTGCCAAACGACGAATTCACTTGATTCTCCCGCCAACCCTGAACGACTTTGCTTGATCATGCTCCGATAACCGCCTGATACCCCTTCGCCTTGTTAATTAGCTTTTCGAAGAGATGTAGACGTCAAGTTGGTTGAAGTCGATAGAGCGGCAATTAACGGGGTAAGAAAGAAAGTTACGGAGAAGTGTTGAGACGACCGAGAGAAAAATCTTGACGATAAAAGAGCGGTAATCGTACACTCATGACCGCAAGCTCAAACAAACGAACTCTATATTGACAAACATTGACGGCTATTGACCAAGAAGTAGCAACATCAGCGCGAAAGAAGAAGAAAGCTTACGAGTGTTTACCTGTCATTGTTCGACGTGGCACTCGACTCTATACCTTTTACTTATTGCGAGGAAAGAAGAAGAAAAAGAAAATGTGTGCACAAGCACGTTGCGGCGGCGGTGCACGAGGAAGCGAGGTCGAGTGGCCTCTCGATATTCCAGCGAGCGATACAAAAGCACCAGCAAGCGACGCGCGCGCGTTGCTCGACTTATCGGATCAAAATTACGCTCAAGGAAAAAGGGAGGAGAGCACGCTACGCGGCGAGAGCGAGGGCGGCGAAAACGAGCGCGAGACCGTGACAAGTGGGGATGATCGAGGAGCTTGCGGCTGAAAAGTGAAGTGACACGAAAGTTAATGGCTTGATAACGAGTGGTTATCTTTTTTAACCTTTCGTTTGTGCAAGTGCTCCAACTCTATCAAATTACACTTATTTTTGTTAACTGATAGCCTAAGGATTTTTATTTTTATTTTCGAGGGTGAAAATGTAATTTGTTAATCTGATACTGTGAAGAAATTGTTGATTTTGTAAACCTAATATTCAAGCAGCAATTTCATGAAGTAAAATAAACTGAAGTTAATTCATTATTCAACGTACTCATTATGACTCGTGACTTTTGAAAAAGAAAAATATACGACATTCATACATAATAGAAACTTCACTTCGTCCAGATGTATCAACTTCTCAAACAGTCAGAAGCACGTAATAAACAAAGAGGAGGAGAAAGCTTGCGGTATTTTGACGGAGTAACTTGGAAATACAAGAAAAAGTGCAAGACGAGACAGCGAATTCCGGTGGAAAGTGGGGTTTGTTACGCAGCTAACAACCGGTATACGCGCGCCTTCTTTTTCTTTCTCGCTCTCTCTCCTTCTCTCGCTCTCGTCAGAGAGGGAGAAAGGAAGAGCGGAAAAGACGAGACGTAAAGTTGGACGAGTTATGCGCCCGCTGCTGAAAGGAGAGTAGTAAGCCACGACGAGTGGGACTCCCCCTGTTCTCTTTGTATCTTGAGATTTTTGCTACTGGCTAGATTGGTTACCATGATGCAAATTGCCATGATTGTGTGGTTTTTATTTTTATGGTGAGTTTCGTTTGCATTTGAATTACCATAGAATTTTCAATTATTTTTGAAAAAGGTTACGGAAAAAAAAGCTTATTTTAGACTAAATTCATTTTTGTCTCTTATTGCTGCCATTTACCAATGAAAATATATTTCTTAAATCTTGATGCTTTAACTATTAAAAATTTTTTCGATTCAAATTTTTATAAAATTTCCAATCAAATAACAATCAAAGTCATATCAGTTTGAAATTATTAAAAATCCTAGAGAATGTAATTGAAAATAACTGAAAAATAACAAGAAAGAAAGAAAAAAATAAGATAATTGGTGTGTCTCATGCGGCAACTGAAACACGAGAGCAACTCTTCCGCTGCAGTCACTCAAAAAATAATTTCGCGTATGAGAATAAAACGAATACATACATGGTAGACGGTTGGGCAAGGAAGAAAAACGAGAGAGAAAGAGAAGGAGAAAAAAAATTCCAAGAAGGAGCACCGGCAACCGGCGGCAGCGTCACGTCGCATTGCGGCGAGCGTACAATGGGATACAGCTGAAAACGCAGCGGGCCACGTCGATGCTTATCCGTGATTTCGTTCAGGGATTCGGATTTAAACATTTCTCGTACGCGATGGCGGCGGTACGGCGGCGGCGGCGGCGGCTCAATAAGTCTCCGGATGTTGCTAGCAACGCGCTGCTCTACCCTTGTACAATGTAAGAAAGGGTCGTTGGTCGTACATGTGCCTTCTACGGATTGAGTTGAGAAGTGGAGTGGACTTTTTTTTCTCTTCTCTCTGAATTGAGAAATCGTGTTTGCTTTTATTGATGGTGAAAGGAGAGATTTTGAGGCACACACCTCACGTCGTACAGTGTTTTTAGGATTTCTCTGAGAATACTGCTGGTGGTTCAGAATTGAAAATATTATTTCAAGGTTTTCAATTATGAAAAGAAACATTGACATTTACATTTTATGAAGAAAACTTTTATAATATTCCGACACTTAATATCCACGTTATAAATACAAAATTTTTAAATCTCAAACCCTCTTGTAAAATAAAATACCCGCAAGGCTTTAACACTTCGAGCGCGCTCGCGAACATATCGCTGCAAGCACCCTACCCCATCAGTGAAACATCCCGCAAACGATTAGTTCTCTCTCTACCCCCCATTTGCCCTTGCTCAATCTCGCAAGTTTCTTTTTTCCCTTCCGTAAAAAAAACATACCACAAGCGCGACCCTCGTCAAAGCAGTGAGACTTATGCTAATCGAGCTTTTGCGCTTCGCATAATACATATACACGCGAGCAAATCACGCCCCGGAGGCGCATCGATGACGCTTCGATTGACCGAGGGATTGGCTGCAACGCTCGACGTCTTTTTTTCCTCTCTTTCTCTTTCTCTTTTACCGTGATATATAGAGTATAGTAGGGGATTGAACGCAAGTGGTGAGAACTGTTTGATGTTTGCCGAGCGTGTATATAGACATTGGATTTTTCACGCTAGCCAGAACGAACTGTGTTTGAAGTTGAAATTGAAAAATTGACAGGTATTTTTTTTTTCTCGCTCGAGGGGAAAGATGATCTGATTGCTTGATGGAAGGGGAATATGTAAATTTTATTGCTTTGAGTGAAAGATCGTTCGTCGTAATAGCCAACACCTCCGAAGGTAAACACGCAAATCGTCATTATTTGCGAGCGTCGAAGCGAAAGCACGCGCAGCGAGAGTGAGAGACAGAAACAACAGGCCATTTCCCAAGCGATAGCGCACATGGTGTGCGTGCTCGTCCCTCTGTGCTATTGCATAAAAGAGGTCTGGTCAGCGAGAGAGAGAGAGGGGGACGACGATGGTTGACGCACCACACATGAACGTCGTCGTCGCCGTCGTCGTCACCAGACGAGAGGCGTGTTAATTGGTGCTTCCACCTAATGATTCTCCGGCTCGAGCGACGTGCCGTTGGTGGCAGCAACGTGGGATGTTTCCGCGGGCTGAGCGTAATTATTCAATTTGCATCCGCAATGCAACGTCATGAATCCCACGAGGAATTTCCACAGAGCGGACCCCCGCGCGATATATGTATATACTACTTTTAACTCGCGCGATGAGACAGAGAGAGAGAGAGAGAGAGAGAGAGAGAGAGAGAGAGAGAGAGAGAGAGAGAGAGAGAGAGAGAGAGAGAGAGAGATGCAAATATTTGGCTGTGAATAAATCGTTTCGTGAGTTGCATTCTTTATGAGCTTTTGTGGATTCTTTTGTTTCTGTTTTTTTTTTCACTTCGTTTGTTTTGGCACGAAGTTGCGCTTTTGGCAAGAAGTGAAAGTGGTTTTTAATTGGTTGGAGTTGGCCAAGGTCACGAGGCAGGAGTTTTTAAAGTCAGGTTGAAGGTCATGAAACAATGAGTTTGAATTGCTAATGTCAGTTTGACCCTGACTGCCACGTATTTGAACAAATAACTTTGATTTCTAAACTTTTTCTTTACGTAATTAATTAAATTCGAAGCAAGTGAAGGAAGTAACAACCCGCAGAAATAAGCAAGAAAGATTACATCGAACTCGGTAGCAGCGTGTGACACACATTCTCCGCTAACAAAATCGAATTCCTCCGCCGAGAGCGAAGCTTTATACTCAATGAGAATCCAGCAGCAGCAGCAGCTCGTACTGCGCGTATATGTACGTCCGTCGTAAAACGTCTCTCACTCGTTTTCTTGCACGTGTGTGCTTGCTTTCTCTCTCTCTCTCTTTCTCTCTCTCTTTCAGGTAGTACATGGCAGCACAGTTCGCACGTAGAACCCGAACGAACCAATCGGCCGACCCCCACACCCTCTTGCGACTTTATGTCGCTGCGACTTCGATTTCCTTAGCCCGTTACAGTTTCTCTTATACACCATCTCCCCGTGTGGCTATGTGCGCCTACGCATTGCTATACTCTATTTATTTTCAACTGCCTTTTCTACGCTGCTATCTCGGACCTTCTCTTTATGTTCAATCAGAGCCTCACTTTTTTATTATATTTTATTCAGTCTTTTCAGTTTTTTTTGGTTTTGTGTATTTTATGGATGGATGTTGGGCGCTCTATTTTATTTATTTTTGAAATAATTAGGAAATATTATTTCATTTTGGTTAAATTACTACATTGAAAACGTTACGAGTTTTCATTCATAATTCCACTCAATATTAGTAAATCTCTGTAAAACATTCGGACTTTAAAAGTGTACTTCAAAAAATGTTTTTCCAAATTCTTTTTTACAAGCACTAAACTTTTCGCGCAATAACCGCGATTTACGAGGCCACTTATAACATTTTTACGTAGCGCAATCAAAGCGTTAAATTCACATTTTACACGTCACCATGAAAAAAAAACAATTCAATTCGAAAAAGAAAAACTTTTGTACTAATAATTCAAAGTTAAAAGCATTCTCGACGAATAAAAAGCTCCTCATTTATCATCTCGAGTGTCGGAGAAGAAAAAAAAACGGAGCGTACCAATGTATTAATTTTTCCTCAATAGCGCACTTATTACTCCCAACTTAGAACTCTTCATTTATCGAATTCCAGGGTTTTCTCCTCACTGGCAATGGCTCTAGCCCACCTCGTTTTTCGAGTGGGCGCAGCCACTTACTTTTTGCCTCGTCGAACTGAAGCAGCAGTGGTGGGACGGCTGTAGATCGAGCAGAAGGAACTCGTAACTCTCGCGTTGCTCGCGGGAAATGTCGTCGACTATGGAGGGGTAACCGCTCGTAACTCACGTATCCATTGTTTCAACTTTCGTTGTCTGATGAGCTTATGAACGATTCGAGGGCCAACTGTCTACAACTCTTGCGACGACTATAAGGAAGATTTAAACATGCGAGTCGCATATAGCGGACTAAATCAAATTTACGAGCACAAAGCGCGGAATATGAGCTGAGCTCGCGGAAATTTTTTTTTCAGAAATGATCATTTTTATGGGCGCCTGAGCAGCATATTATTGGGGAGCTGCCTGAGAGAAGAGAGAGAGAGAGAGAGAGAGAGAAAGTGGCACCCAACTTTATGGCGATCGAGTTTATTGAAGCTTCAGGTGAGATTTAGGGCTATATTATGCCCGCGTGATGAGATCGTTGGAACGCGATATTTTTTTATGAATTTCGTATAAGGTGATTACGCCGGAAGAAAGTTGTTCGAAAATTGGATTTAGAGATTTACAAAACACAAACTCGTAATATTCATCGATTTTGCGCCACTTCAGTTATTCGCTTTCAAACGAAAAAGCCACTGCCACTCCAACATGTATCAGATAGAGCAGTAAATTATTGACGGGTGTTTCCATGTCGTTGATTTGTTAATCAACTGCGAATCCTAATATTAACGGATATTTGACAGGTCACTTCGGATTTGCTTACGCAGCATGTAGACATACGCGCGATATTATATTGTCACGAGCATATGGCGTTACACGGATAACACATCAATTCTACGCAGTCTAATAAGCATGTAATACTCGAGAATTGGATTCGTTGAATTGCCATGATTAATATTGTACATTATCGTATTACAAAAGTAAGATTTCAAATCGTATATTGGATCATTAATAACTTTAATATCAACAACCATGTCGGCCCTTATAATATGAGCGATGAAGACACGATCTGGTGAAATATGATGACAGAATATTACGTTTATAAATCAATCGTACACCATAATACTGAGGAATGATTGAGTGGACAACATAAAATGGAATTGCTATTCCCATTGCGTAAAAAAGAACACGAAAGGTATATTTATAGCCAGGAGAATAAAAATTGAACAATTCATCGAATTACATTATAATATAATTACAACTAAAATTAAATAAAGAAAAACAGATTAATCGCAAGTAATGCGGTAAGCTTCGCTTAATTATCGACGAACTTAAAAAAGAGAACCGAAGTAAATTATTGCCATAGTCAATGCGCAGATTATTCTCGACATATTAAATTCGCTGCTGGTACAAGCTACACGCCCGAGCGAGCTTGCAATATAAATTATCATGCAGCAGTGAGTTGAAAAGCGCATTGACAAGCGACGCGGTCGGTAGGTTCACCCGCTTTCTCTCTCGTAAACAAACGCGAAATAAATCGATCGTTCGCGCGCGCGTGAGCAGTCGAACGAAACAATCATCGATCGAAGGGTGGAAAAGTACAGAAGAGAAAAGGGAAAAGATGAAAGCGCACGTCAGTGGCAGGCGCGCTATACCCGCGGTACACGATGGACGTCTGCCATTACTCATTATTTTACCACACGGCCAAGTTGAACGCGTTCCGCAAATGTCGTTCAATTTCGCTCGGCTGAGCTTTTGTGTACGTATGTGTCTATGTGTGTGTGTGTGTGTGCCAAAGTATTCGCTAGCCGATATATACGCGTTTATGAGCTTGACTACGATAAAAATTGCCGATGCTGCGGTGTGAAAGCAATAAAAGAAAGCTGGGAATTGAATTTGAAAAATGTTTTTTTTTTCAGCCGATGGAATTTGATCCATTCTCTCGTAGCATCGTAAATAGAAGATGAATATAGAAACGCACTTAAAGTGGATTTCATTTTAGACACTCAGAAGTACAAAAAAGCTCGCTCTGAAAGTATTTTTTGAACTCCAATAATGAATTTTTTTTAAATTAAGCTAATCCTAATTTTCAAAATTTTACAATTAAATACTTCATCAATTCAGTGAAATCATTCACTTCCATGAAATTAACTATCTTGTAACTATCAACTGAAACAGAGAAGGAGAGAGACATAACGCATATAGCCCCCACCCTGTACATTCCCGGCGATGACAATTGCATTTACGCTTCGAGTGCAACGTTAATGAGTCGATGGGGCAATTTACGATAATGAGAGTAAAATAACGATGAAATACGTGCTACCATCTAAACCACCACATTACACGAGTTCAAAAATACGAGATATAGTTCTCGCGGATTCGAAAAAAAGGGAAATTTAAGAGCCGAGAATAAACAATAAAAAGCAGACGCACCGAAGAGAGTACAAACAAAAAAAACAGAGGAGAAATATCGTCGCACTCGAGAATGGAATTATTTACCAATTATTTTTTGCCAGCCTCACTCGCGGCAGTCGAATGCACTGTTTTCCTTGGTTCGGGTCTCTGCGGCGGAGAGTCCGTTTATCGTCTGCTCTCTTCTCTGTCGTCCGTGTCAGCCATAGGGCTGCGATAGGCGCAGCTGAATTAATCGTCGACTCAAGTTGTCTGCTGCACTGCCTCGTCTACTCTTCTTTCTTTCATGTTTTTTTTTACTCTTTTCTTTTGCGATGCAGTTTTCAGACTATATTATATCGATTTAGAACCTGACGAACGTGCTAATTTACATTTTTATCGATATTTTCTTACTTCGTAATGCGTAAAAAAAAAATTTTTTTCTCTTCTCAGGAAATTTCATTCCAGCAGAAGAATATTAAACATTTAGCTTCATAACTCATCTCTGGCGAGGAGCTTGAATAATACACGCAGTTAGAATAAAACAAGCTCGTAATCATAACGCCACTCGCGAGCGAGTGAGCTTCGTGTGTCCGCGCGCAAGACGTATGCGGTCAGTGCCGTTATGACGTGGAAGGAAGAGGGGGAACGTAAAACTTTGCGTCGCGCTCTAAGTACCGTGGATTAATCACGCGCTGAAATTTCCTCCCTGCCGCGTGTACGTTATATACATTCGCGATTCGCGGGCTGCGCGCTTTTGTGGCGCACCGGCACTGTGGGTTACACGCACGACAGATCCTAGCTCGCATTAATATCGCTCCCTTTTGCAAGTTTGAATTATCTACGCCCGCGCCGATGCGACGAGTAACTGAGCGTACGGCTAAAGTTGCTCGATATCAAATTGCCTACGGATCTCTCTCTCTCTCTCTCTCTCTCTCTCTCTTGCTCTCTGTAACTATTCTACTTCTTCCGGCTAACTGCTATTAGCATAATTCTCAGAAATGCGAATTATCTCCTACCAGTTCCACGGAGTTGTTTTCGATTTCATTTGTGGTAGAACCGTTCGTTGGCGAGAACGAATATGAGGTAGCTTACAAACGGATGATTGCAATGTTTGGATAATGGTGGAGTTTTTTTCTCGAAGATTTCAAAAAATAGAAATACAGCGTATAAGTACATGAAAAATCTCATTAAAATACTGTGCTTCTTCGAAAGAAATATAAATCTCATTTTAAAGTTGCCGGAACTCACGCAATTCTTTCTGGGATTCACGTGAGAAAGAGGAAAAATCCAGTTGATGCTCTGCAATATTGGAGTATATATTGGCAATCTGAAAATTAGTCAGTAGCTCAACTTTAAAACATAAATTCACCTATAATCCTTCTCAGAAATTGCGAAATAATATTAAACATTAGTCATACTTCTCTACTTTTCCATTCTCTGCCATATAAAAAAAGCTGTTTACGTTTCCATTAAACGCAAGCTTTTTTTTAAATACTATTTTAGATGTCCCACACTGAAAACCTAACAGTTAGATAGTAAATGTCATTACATTCTCAAAGAAAAAAATTTCGCGTTCAAAAGTCACTGCAAATGCAGTCCCGTTAATGATCCCAAGAGGCGGATTATCGCTTTGCTCCTAATATTCTGACGGGGCTGCACGCGCGCAAGGGAGTAAAAACAGCTGCGCCAGCGTTCTAAAAAAGATAATCCAGTGTCGTAAATATAATCTCCGGGACCACCGAGTCTTCTCTCTTTCTCTCTCTCTCTCTCTCTCTCTCTTGCATTTATCACTCTTTGTCACTCGAGCGCGCGGACAAAAGTGGAGGGAGAAGCGGGAGTCATGACAAAAGCTCGCCTCGTTAAATTTATTAGGACGCGCGCGGCGAATGATGTGGCGAGAAGAGACTGATGGACTATAGTTTTCGGCCTGTGCGCTTTTGTCGTTGCTGGCGCGACTTCCTGCTGCTGCTACCGTTTGCGAGCTTTTAACGCTTACTTTTTTTTCACGTATTTACCACCGAGGATTAGAAGTGCTTTCCTCTTGCTTTCTCTTTGCTTGTTTATCCGACGAGAAAATTGATTAACGTTGCCAGCTTGCGGGGATAATCATTTTGCGCGAGGTAAACATTAAAAAATAATATCTGCGGGAAAGAGTGTATTTAAAAAAGCTTTTAAAAATCTCTTTCATTAAGAAAACACGTAAGCCATTTCCGAGTTTTGCAAAGTGGCGGTAATTCTCTATGCTTTTCAATTCTAAATTTTTAAAAGAGACGAGCTTTTTTACATCTCGACAGAAGCTTTATTCCATTGTACTTTCAGTTACCTACTTAATACGAAAAAAGAGAGCTTTGAAAAAACAAGCACAACACTCGGATAGATCTCGATCCCGTACTTTGGAGCCGCCTCTTCGCTTTTCTCTACTCGCGCGTCCTCGCAATTACAATCAGCGTAACGATGTTTCACGCGTGGCTACGGTTGCGCCTTTCGCGTATCACTTTGCCGGCTCGTAAACCCGATTGCGCAATGGCACAGGCGTGCTTGTATGTGTTGGGGAGGCTCTCGAAATCCTCCATCCTCTGCTCGGATCTCTGACGTTTTTTTCTCTCTCTCCTCTTCATTCAGTCGATCAAACATCACGTTTCGGTAGTTTTGTTTACTTTTGAAAGCTTTTAAATGGATTTGTTTGCTTATAGATATTGCGATAGTGCACTTGGCTTTCAAAGCTCTTCCCTGTTATTAGAAAAAAAGAACTTTGATGACTCGCATCTCCCTCTCTATGTTTGTACTACGAATCTCGCGGTTAAAAGCTGTATATGGATAAAAAGTGAGAACGACAAAAAACAAGTTTTCGAATAAACAATGGAAAAACAGTGATGTTGAAACGTAATGCTTTACTCGATCAAATTACAACCGACCAAAAGGACTACAAATTTATCGTACTACCAGGATGAAAGGAAATAGACAACCACGATCGAACGCGCAAAAGACGTATTTTCAAGGAGGAGAGAACGTCTCGATCGTGCACCAAAGGTACGTCGCGCGAGCACTTCAAATATTGAGAATCCAAGATGGATTTTCAAGTCAAACACACTTGATCGAAGCAGCCCGTCTCGCCGAATCAACAAGGACTACTGTTACGCCTCGTGTATATGTATATATACGTGGGAATCTGTGACGCCGGGATAAAGGGCCCTGAATGAGTTTGTTGGGCTTTGTGATTGCAATTGATTAGGGAGAATTGTCAAACACGTTGCTGAATTTATCGGAGTTTAGCAAATAATCCGTCACTGCGTTTGGATCGGATACGCAATACGTTTGTTTCGGGGGTGAAAAATTTTATGATAATCTTTCGTTCGTGAAGTACGTTAAGTAACTAGCGAATAATGAAAATTCATTTAATCTGCGTCAGCAGCATTTTGTTTTTTACACAGTAAGTGCTAGAAATTATTCGTGAAATGCATATTAAGGTTTCCACGAATCCATTTGCCGAAGCTTTTATTTACTTTATAACGCAACGTGAAAATTCAAACCACTTTCCACTTATAAAACAATAATATTCATTTAGCGAGACGAACCTAAACGATTATTTCGAGTATCCCCCATTCAATTTCACCGTGCGGAAGCAGAATACGTCTGCTATAGGTAAACGTTAACAGCCAAACACATTTGGCAACGGCTAATGAATAGTATTTGCGTAGACGACAACACATTTTGAGTGCAAAGGGAGGTGGGGGGGAGGTTGCAATGAAACTGATCGCTGTGTTTAAAAGTAATTGATTGATATCCGTTGCCAGGATAATGTAAATGTAAATCGGATCGCGTTCTATTCATTAATTGCCTGCTATAACGAAAGCTTTTCAGGGTAATTAGCATCGTAAAGTACCTTCCAAGCCGATTTCCTGATTGACGTGCGTAACCGCGCTCGGCTCTTCTCGATGAGAGTTTGCCTCGCGGTGTACCAATTAAAATCTTCAACTAGAAATTCATGAATTACATTGATTTTTTTTCTATTTGTCAATTGTAATGGCAGCATTAATTAGATTACCACCGATATTGGTATTCGTTTTCTCTCGGTTCGCTGATTTTTTTTCTAGCTTGGGGAGCAAAAATACTCGAGAGAGAATTTTTTTCTCATAGCTCCTTGTTAACTTTGGCTTTCGACATTAAGAAGATGAAAGGCAAGCTTCTTTTTCGCAAATAGAGGGATTTAAAAATTGTTGGCATAGAGCATTAATGTTGGAATGACTTCACTTTCAGAGATCTGAAATGAGCAAGTAATATCATCAACTTCTATTGTGCAAAATCTTCTTAATGGTCAGACGAGAACGAACATGAAATAACAAAAAAATGAGATTGCAGTATCTGGTGAATATATCTCTGATCATTTGTAAAGTCATTTAATTCTATCTTCACGTATTCTTTACCTTAAGCATCTTTGAAATTAATAGTCTCCCATGACAATGAAACGCATCTCTCTGAAAAGATAAAAAAAAATCCATTGGTCTTTCTCGACGCTGCAAATGAATATCGGGAATTCTTCGACAATAAAAACATGAGCACGCACTTTTGCGTTTGAAGTCGAAGGAGTGGAATTTTCGCAGAATCGATGTGCAAGCGAAATGAGTGGAAAATACATTCAACGTTTTCTCTTGTCGGATAAACATCTCTGCAATATATATTAGTAACGTCGAAACTAAACTACCCACGAAAAATAAATTACCTGAAAGGAAATTCTTTATCCTTGGGTATCATCATTTATTTACCTTTTTTTATTATATTTTCCCGTATCTCGAGATAACCTTGCCCTAAGGCAATGGCCTCACAAAAAAAAATTCCATTCCTTATATATAACACCGTTACAATCCTCATAATATAACGAACGTCGTATATTTGTTACGATCAGGCGACAAGTGTAAACAGCGGTAAATCGCAGGACAATCTCATCGATTTGTCAGGGGGTGGAAACAGCGAAGCCGGAAGAAAGAGAGTAGATATTTATTTTCTTTCTCGCATCTTCATAATTGGAATTCACTGTCCGTAATTCCTAATCTAAACTAATGCTCAGCAGTGAAAGATAAAACAGCTTATCAATTCATGCTGCTGGCACCTCCCCCCGACGAAAACTGCATGTTGAACGCAAAAGAAAAAGAAAAAAAAACGAGGGAGAGACTTTGGGCAATCCTCTTACGCGATACAGGAAATTTGAATCTCGACCGCTACAGCCTCACTGGATTACTTTTCATTCCCAACTGGGCCGTGCTCATGCCGTCGGGCGTTGACGACGATAAATGCCGACCTTCGGGATTCATGCTGTGGGGACACGTTTCTGTGCACGTAAATGTCAACTTTTATAAGTTGCTCTTAGCTCGGAAACGAGTGGGTGGCAATACGAGTCTTTTTGGCTGTTGTTTAGCATTTTGACGTTTTCACGCTGGGGATTCGGATACGCTGATTCGACTGAAAATCGATTTTTTTTTTTGAGAAAATTGGGCGGTTGTGTATTTTATGTTTATTCAAAAGCATCAAATAAGTTAAGTCTTAACTATGAGATTTTTGTCAGTCTGTAAATTTCAATTACGAGACTATCACACCTACGCACTTCAGTCATGTGTAAATAAGTAAATTCGTGAATATTTTCATAATAGAAACACAAAAGAAATTTATTTTATTTGTGTAATCCACGTCGAAAACTTTTTTTCTTCTAACGTTTTCTCCACCCCGTCGTATAAGTCCTTCTTACATAGCATTCTTTTGAAGGTTTCTTTTATTTACCTTCCCTCAGGTTTTATCCGAGCAAGTTCTTTTTTTAGTCGCTCAAGTTTATTGACTTAGCTGAACTAAGGCAAAGTGCTCTAAGAATGACTGCGATTTGATACCCAAGAAGGGAATTGTGTTAGATTTATCTGATACGAAAAAGCAATGAAGTTTATATTTATATGAAAAGTTATTTTCGAGATGTCTTATTAAAAATATGAAATGTTCGTGTTCATTGTAATTATCTATCTACTACTCTATCAAATTTTTTATGCAGTTTAATCAACTATTTCATAAATTCGTAAACAGACTGGAATATCTAAATCCAACGCTAATTGAAACTCTCGTTGTCTCCTGCAGCGATCTTCCACCAAAATTAGAATAAACGTTGAATCATACATTAACACAAACAGACGAAAAACAAAACATATACGTCCCAGTAATATATTGCTTTATTTACCCGTAGCCATGCATTTTGTATTAAAATAATTCTTCTCGGAGGCGCAAGCATGTCTAGCAGTACTTTTTTTTATTTTCGTTTGCCGTCACACTCGCGCAGCTGTGCCCAAGCACTCGCGCATAACATTTTCATTTGCATTCGCATGGGCTGACAGCTGTTTCTTATATTTTCACCTAGTTTTTTGGTCGACGCTACCGCCGCCGCCACCACGAAAGTCGAGACGTGCTTTTCGAGAGGGAAAAAAAACAAATCTGAAGAGTCGATTCTCACGTGAGAAATCTCCGCGCTGCTGCACGAACACGCACAGTCATGAGGATCTATTTGGAAAGTCGCTGAGAAATCGCCCGAATCATCTATCTTCCCTTAGAGGCTTTTCTATTTTCGGTTTCTCTTCCTCATTCTTCTTGACGCTTGGACACCCTTTTCGAGTAATTACTTCTGTTCTCAGATTCTTCTTTTTTTTTCTTGGTTTAAAATTATTTACGATCGCTTTTGTAGCTTTATACAATTGATTCGCATCATTATTGAAGGAAAATGAATTTTTTTTTAAATAGAATATGACGTGCAAACGAATATTGAATTGTTGCCATAATTGAATTTGCATAGCCAAGACTTTGTAGGCTAAATAAAGTTACACTTTTAAATCAATTCCATGTATCAATACGAAACGTATACGGTTCTTTTTAATAAACTTATATTGACGCGAACTGGTTGACGAATGAAAAGGAAAAAAAAACTAGAACACGTCGAGCTGGAAAACTTTTTCATCATTGTGGATTACACGCTCGAGTGGCTGTCAACAAAGAAAGAGACGACAATTCCAATGATCAATGAAATAATAAAAGCTTCGTCACTCTCAATTACCTCGCGCGTAATAGTCGTTTCCCTCGCTATAACGTTCTTTTTTTTTTGCCCGCAAAGCAAAAAAAAAAGAGAGAGAGAGAGAGAGAGAGAAAAGAAAAGAAACGATGCTCACTCGGGAAAATTATTTTCCAAGCCGTCGTCTGAAAACACAATCCGCACGGGAGCTTGACGACGAAATAAAAGGGGAGTTGTTTTTATCTTGCACGCAGAATAATCAAAGCTTTGTAGGTCCTTAGCGCGAGCATCTGGTGGTGGAGAAAAAAAAATCTTGAGACGAGAGAACGGTACAAGGGAGAAAAGTTTATAGGGTGATGAAGATAAACGTGACGAGACTGCTGTTTCAAAGGAAAACTTTACGCTGATTATAAATACAATGAAAATGCAAATATTATTATTTTTATTGTAATTAATGTGCTTCGATACGAAAATATTTATTCATGCGAGCTTTCAGCTACAACAAATGTACGATGATATCTTTGTATAAAAAAAAATGCAACGCAGTAGAGTGTGCAATACGATCAAAGGAATAAAAAGCTGAAAATGGAAAGATCATACAGAAAGAGAATCAAATAATAACGAATAATCTTTTAACGTAGTAAAGCCAAAGATTATCGAATCAATAATTTAATAAACAAATATTCGAACGCGCAACATCAAATAATACAAGTGTATAAAGCACGCAATTGCGAAATAGCAGCAACGGAAATATTTCGCGATACAAATAAATTCACAACAATATTGAATTACGTTCAATAATTTTATTAACGCGAATAAATGCTATAGCAAGCAGATAGCGATTCCTCAGTGTGAGAGATTCGGGTGTATTCGAGCGAAAAGCTTTATCGAGAAACCGCCTTCTCGCTGTTCGTTCAGTTGGTAGTAGAGTGAGTCGTCCGTGATAAAAAGCTGCTGATCTCTCTCTCTCTTTCAACCATTTTTTTTTCTATTTGGCAGGGGTGCTTTTAGTGTCCTGCTGCGTGGTGCTGCGCCTTTGTGTCTGGCGGTATAGCGTCCGCCGCGAGCGTGCCGTCGAGCATGAAATATTGAGTGCTCTGCTCTTTGTGCGATAATCGCTGGCTTGTATCGATGGACCCCTCGACACGCGTTGGTCTTAATCGCTGGTTTTTCACTCGGTTAACATTGATTGGCTAATTGAGTGATAGGCCAATGAAGTTTGTCAGTACGCTCATTGAAACATTCACTTTGAGGTGGGGTCAACGTATTCATTGCTGATGGTTTGATTGATTTGTGTCTGACTAAACGTCGGTATTCACTACTCGTGGAGAAATATACGTAATAGGAATGTGTACCCATGATTTGACTTCGAACTGAAATTAGACAAACTTATGATATTTATTTTTTCATTTCATCATGCAAATATTAGAAGTAGAAAGTTATGAGCTATAACGAAGATGTTACCTCATAACAAATATTTTACTTGTATTTTACTTGGCGTATCAAAGAACTTTGCAAACAACCACAAGTCACGTGCGTTTTTTCAACACCGACCTAAAAAAAAAGGTAAACACGCTCAAAAAAAAAAAAAAAAAAGAAAATCCACTCGACTTGCGCGCAATCATTCTTCATTGAAGTTTTCCATTAAGCGTTGTACAGCGAATTAACTAAAACGAGGAAAAATTGTCTGTAACCCTCGTGGGATTTTTAATAAAATCACATACTGTCTCCGTTTGCACGGTGCGTACTTCTGAAAAAATATTTGCCGCAGTATAGAGGTGAATTCTTTTTAGCTCCTTTGGCGTGCGCGCGCTCGCGGGAGCTTATGAAGTTTTATGGTCGGCCGCTGGAGAAAGTAAGAAAAAGGAGTTTGGGTTAAAGGCCGCGCGCGCGAGACAGAGAGGAAACACAAAGGAACTCACGATCGACGCTCTCGTCTTGGAATTCTTTAATGGCGGTGTGCGAGTGAAAACATGCGCCTTTAGTGTGGATTTTTCTTCTTTTGCTTTTTTCTTTCTTCTTCTTCTTCTTCTTTTTCTTCTCTGCCTTTTTTTTGCTCTCTGTCTCTCAACTACTTTCGCACTTGAGGTTGATTACTGAAGATAGAGAAAAGAGGGAATTGTTTTTTAATGTTTTTTTCTTGAATTACTCACGCTACATTTAATTAAAAAATTTTTTTTTTATAAAGCAACGTTGATAAACTCACTTTTTCATTCTTCTACGAAGCTCTATCGTGCAAGTTGTAACGATGAAAAAGCGACTGATTAGTTTAGTCGAGCTTGCAGCGAAACTTCACGGTCGTGCGACACTGAAAAAGAAATGTACGTTTATTCCAAGCGCGTGCACTCTCTCTCTCTCTATACTGTCTCTCTATATACTTCATACTGGATAATTACATTACTACGCTTCTATGAGCCACTTCAAAGGCATTTGCGCTATGGGTGAAGTTAAATGTGGTGCAGTTGAAGATAGCGAGCGCAATGTATACGTGAAGTTGTAAAACTGTTTCCAGGAAAGTATGATGCTCTCTCTCTCTCTTTCTCCCTATCTTTACTACGTATATGAGATGCCGAGGTACGTCATTAAACGTTAAAAGTTGCAAGCTTTTCATCATGCAAATTAGAGGCTATCATAAATATTCCATGCGAAGCAAAATTAATTGCATCTTCAGGAATTTTTAATTACGTTGTACCGTTAATAAACTTCACGTCGTGTCGGATAGTCTACACTCGCGACGAAAAAAATTGTTGGTATCATGCCAAAGCTAAAACCATAAGTAGCGCCAAACACCACCAGCACCACAAAAAAAAAGTAATCGGCACGCGTCGTTGCGATGGGAATCATGCCGCGCAAAAATTAAAGCGGAAAGCCCCGTGAGAGGCTATATATGCGCGTCGCGTCGCTTCGTGATTGGGATCTGCTCTCTGCCTTGGCCTCCCCCGGGAGGCATTTTCGAAATAACGCGGCAGCTGTCGTCGAGTGATTTCGCCGGCGGCCCGCGTTTAATCGTCTGGCGTATTCGGATCGCACATCGGCTACGGCGACGGCGGCGGTGTTGGCGACGGAAACGGTAATAAAGCTCACCTGCACGCACGCGCTGTGTATGTCTGTGTGTGTGTAAATACATCGCAAAATTTGTGTTTCTACGGTGATTGCCGTGATTTTATGTTTGACAACAGGTGGATTGGCCTTTACTTGATGTTTTATTATGGATGTTGTACCTATAAACCTTTCGGACGGTACGTCTGACCGAAATCAAACTTTTCTACTTAAACTTCTGGGAATTTATTTTGCTTAAATATTTGAAATTAGCTGGTCTTCTAGCGAGTTGTTCAGTTTAGGTTAGATAACTACAACTACGGAATATTACAGCATTTCATAAACTTTGCAACTTTCGCCATTTAAGTATGTTCCCGGAATTCCGCTGCACTTGAAACTCAAAAAGTTATACAAACATGTTGCAATTTGCGAAAAGCGTTTGTTAACTACAATCCAGAGAAAGTCAATAAACCAGAAGTATGGAACATGATATTTTGTAAAATAATATATATTTTCAATATTACATCATCAACGCGATCCCTCTAAAAATGACATAAAAGCCAAAGAGATGTCGCGGTAGTAGTAGGGCGAATAGCTGAGGAATCAATTAGCGAGAGGCATAAATAATCACGTAACCGCGAGAATCACGCGCGTCTAATTAAAGTCATTCGCGGAGGGAGCCAGCAGTAGCAACCCCCTCGCGGGCAAAAACGGCTCTTTGGTTTCGGGCCGCATTAATTAAAGTGAAAGCGTCGTCGTCGTCGTAGTCTTTGAGGTCGCAAGAGCGTGTGCATCGCGGCGCGCGTTTGCGGCTTCGGCTTCTCTCTCCCTCGCTCTCTCTCTCTCTCTCTCTCTCTCTCTCTCTCTTTAGACCCGATATGCTATATATTGGTCTGCCATGCTGCTGTGTAATTCAGAGGGAAGGTTGTACGTGTATTTTCTAGCGAGATGCGCGCTTCTGACCTATAAGTAGTTAGGGTCTTGTTATGTCAGACTGCGGGTATTTCGCCTGGGAGTTCAAAGTCACTTTGAAGATACTTGGATTTTTCTCACGTAATGAGCTGCACTGTTAACCGACATTTTCTAAGGACTCGAAAGAAAAACAACTCTTTTTCGGTGGTATATTTTTCTACACTTTTTTTGTTGGCATATCGAAAGTTTTAATTTATCCTCGTCTCGAACTTCTTTTTTTTTCTTCTCTCTCGAACTGTGCGAGTAATTGCTCTCGCTCTAAACGGCGCGGTGAACTTTGAAAATTTTTTTGCAAACTTTTCGGCAAATAATTCGAAAACAAGTTCTTTTGCTAAAAAAAAATCCCGTTCAACATTTTTCTTCGGCTAACACACGATATTCAACGCGATATCTTGAAAGTTAGTCCCTTACTCGTAACGAGCGCATATGAGATTCAGCGAAGCCTGCGAGAGAGAGGGAGAGAGAGAGACGTTGAAAAACGAGGACGAGGAAAGTTCTTGAGAAAATAGCGCAGTAGTGAACTTGGTTTCCGATGTGGCTGCACTGATCGCCGAACCGAGAGTGGATATGCTCGCGCGCGCGGGACTCGAAAACAAATTGGAGTCCACGTCTAGCGGTAAGTGCGCGCGACTCCCGCCACCGCAACTGGGTTAAACATCTCGGTCACCGAGTTCTCGCGAAAGCAAACAGCGATTTTTATATGTGTCACAAAGCTCTCGAGTATAACGTAATGGACAAAAGAAAATATACGTGCATAGTTGTCATGGGGAAAAATATTTGACGTTTGTCCGCGTGAATACCTCGAGATGAGTGTATGTTTGTTTTGTGTTTCAAAGTTAGATAGCGTAATATTCCAAGCTAATGTATTATAGTTGGTAAAAGCGTTTCCACAGAATTTATATACAATGTGGGTCAAACAGTTGTCGAACAAATAGTTCCCGCTCGAATTAAATGATTATAGTTGCCAAGTGTTTTCGAAGACAGATAGAATGTACCTTCTTTTAGCAAGATGGGCTTAGAAACTAACTCAATCGAAAACTCAATTTATTTCGAAAGTTCGGCAAACTGATCATTCTACGGAATAATCCTTTTTCAAGTTGAGAAAATCTTTAAGTGCATTCTCTTCGGACTTTGGAAAAAGTACAATGGCTCAGAGAAACTGCCGGGAGTTTTAGCCCCATAGGTGAAATCGATCCCTGCAGTCCGAGCAGCGCCAACTTTTTAAAAGTGCGATGTTTGTCATGTAACAACTCGAGCTTTCTTTCCTTTTTTTTCAGAACATAAAAATTTTATCGTCCTATACTCTTTGTGAGAAATGAGCCTACTTCGCTCTCGATTATTTTCCGATTAACTCGGGGTGAAGTTGCAGTTACAAAAAGTTTTCCCCCCGTTACAAATAACAAAGTTTCTTTTACAACTTCAACATTCTCGACCCATTAACTTATCTTTTGATTGATAATATACTTGCAAGTATATGTCCTCTAACCAGCTAATTCTACGACCAGTGTTCCATGCTGTCTAGTTCTGTAAAAGGACAGTGCAAAGAAAAGGAAACAGCGAGAAAAAGGGGTTGGAGAAAACCAGACAAAACAAAGTGGGTCACGCGGTCCAAAGTCAGAGGCGACGAATAGAAAATCACACCTCCGTGCGTACTATACATATATATACACACACCCAGCTCGCAAGCTTTTAAATATTCATCCAATTACGACGAAGGAGACCGAGGAGAGGAAGTACGCGAAGCAAAAAAAAAAGCAGGAAAAGACGGACCGACGACAGTTGCACGTGAAACTAATTAACTCGCCGACGGTGAGCCTCGACGCACTCGGACTTGATTCGACGCACGTCGCTGCTACCGCTGCCACGACGAGAAATGCTTATACCTCCGGAATCGAGACTGCACATATACACTTTGGATATGCTGTCTTTCATTGAACGAGGGTTTTTTTCCTTTTACACTGTTACGAGTGCTATCGTGAAATGAATTTCCTTTTCTGTGTGAAATTAATATATTTTTATAGAAAACTTCAGCTTTTATTTCATTGAAAGCTCTAATTGAAATGAGTATTTGATTAATTAATTAAATGCAAATGAGTACTTCACTTATTTTCATTTATTCGATCTTAATGTTCATGATTTTAATTAACTTAATTATTCAATTTTTCATGTATGATCGTTAGTAAAATAATGCATGCTGTTGTTTATCATCAACAATACAACGTATAATTAAAATTACTTATCCAAGAACTTTATTATTCACCATTCGCAAAGGATTATCAAACGTGTAATTCTTGTATCATTAATTTTAATTAGCCCATTATTGGCAATCGAAATAAATCACGGAATTAGCGAAATGCGAATGAATTGTTAGCGAAGGGCCAGGCCTGTAAATCCAGATATAACTGGTTGAACGCACATTTAATGCCCGACCAGTAATAGAAAAGCTCTTAATCCGGATTGTCTGGGAATCAATTATACTTTTTTGTTTGCACTCACTGGAAGAAACAATGGAAAAAAAAACAGGATTATCCGGTTAGCAGTCTACGTAATGGTGGATTGATTCCTTAGTCTCTCCTCTCCTATCTTTCTTTGCCTCTTTTTATTTTTATTTCAAATAGTCTTTGTTTTGTTTACAATGGGACTTTTAAAAGATAGTTTAAAATTAGTTTTGTCAAATCATCACTCACATCTTCATTCACGATAGTGTTTTTTCAAGTTTTAAAAACAACGTTCACACAAGTTTGATTAAAAAAAATTCAACTATTTCCCGTAAACTGAAGTAAAGATATTAATCTATAGATTCGCGCTAAGCGCATGCATTATTGAACGAAATCAAGATTCAGCGCCCGAACGAAAAAAAAAGCGTAGAAAAAGATCGGTTCCCCAATCTTAAATCAACTGATTATTAACGAAAAGCTGACCGAGGCATTAAGCCGTCTTTTAAATCCGATTTATTTCCTCCCCATCACCTTGGCTCCCCTATCGATCCGTTTATATACACTCAAACCAGTGTCTATTGCTTCTCGCTTCTCCAAGCTTTCGAGTAGCTGGATATCGTCTGATTCAATAACACCCGTTGAGAATTACGTATATATTTGTGTGCTGTACGATAAAATAGCGTCTTAGCCGCTATTGCAATTCCGAATCCTTCTGGAATTTACGACGCCGTGTCTTCATTTTCCGTAAGAATGGATGAAGACGTTTATTTTTTTTTTGTGGAGGGAGGAATATTGGGTAACGTTTCGTTATGGAGATATCGAATGGGATATTCATGGGTTTGTATATTATACTGCGTTCGACGATTTACAGTAATGGTTGCTACCCAACATTATTAACATCTCGTATATCGTATCTCAAGGGTTTAGCTTTATTGAAACTTTCAATTCGTTATAAATGATTATTATTAACATTTTTCTCTACTTATTATGTTTTTGAGCTTCCATTTCTTAATCAACACTTATGAACAATGTTGAAATCACCAGCAGATAGAGAATAATAGAAAGCAAAAACTGATGTAATTCTCTGCAAATCTCATTTCGCTCTTACAAAAGTACACACTTTCATCGCAATGAAAACTCATCGGTACGTATCTTTTGTTCTCCCAATATATTAAGCTCGCGCAGTAGTATATCTCGGGCAGTAGTCTTATTAAACAGCATTTAAGACATTCAATGGCGCGACGAGCGAGACACGCGTATACACATGAAATTACGGGAACGCCTCGAGGCTGTTGGCACAGCGCCTTCCTTCTTCATTTAGCTGGGCTTCAAAAGCCCTGCTACTGCTGCCTGCGGGGGTTCCACCATTCTTTTTCTTTTTCGTTCCTACCATATTCTTTTATCTCTGTCTCTCTCTCTCTCTCTCTCTTCGTTCATCCCGCCTGGGAGTTAATTAATTTTGCAGTTAATTAATTTCGCTGGTGTGTATACGCCCAAGAAAGAATGGAAAGTAAGGCTGACTCGAGTTTATTACTTCGCGTTTATTGGGTTGTTTCGTAAAGATACGAAAAGGCGAGCGCGCGAGCAAGAAAGAGAGGGAAAGAGAGAGTCGACATCGTGCTCTGCTTTATGTATTTAGATTTATGCTGCAGGTATTTTTACTTCATTATGAATCTTAATTAACTGTAATTGGAAGTTTCCGGAAAGATTTAAGCTCGGAGGCGAAAGGTGTTACGATTACTTTTGCTTACAAGGCGAGATTCGAACTCGGAAGTGGTAGTGCAAAAACACGAAGATCTTGAGAAAAAATCTGTATTTTGTTTTACTTAATGAGCTTACGCGACGAACTTGAGTTCAGAAAATAAATGCTAAACGTTAACTTTTGTTTGTTATTTAAAATTTTGCTCGTCCATTGCATAAATACTATTGTTTAATTTATCGTAATAAAACTGTAAGATCCACAAGAAATTTATGAAGCATTCTGAAACATAAAAAACAATAATAAAAGCAGAAACATCTAAAAATCATATTTTAAGTAGAACAGGTCAACGTATAATCAGCCCGAGCCAGTTATCCCTTCTCAAAATTCTTGACCTACTCTACACTAAGCAACTTTCATTTCCGTCAATATTATTTCTCTCAACTCATTCCCGTTTCGTCTCGCAACGTTTTCCCGTATAGCGCAGCAAGCGTCTTTATCGTTATCGCTCCCCCTTTTATTTTCGCCATTACACGGCCCGCCGAGTGGATACGCGCGCGCGCTCGCGTTATCGCCAATGTCAGTGGCATTGTTATCGCGGCCAACTTTATTTCGGTCTCGCGCAGGCTGTTTTACGTATTTCGCGAGCGAGCGCGAAACGGCCGCACGACAGTTACGATTTTGCATATTCTTGCAAAAGGAGGAAGGGGAAGGGGGGGATAGGTTGAAAAGAGATTTGTACCTCGGTCTCGCTTCGGTAGACAACAGCGCACCAACGTTTTGATACGGCTATTAAAATTTCGCTTTGTGTTTTATTCCATGTAACACGGCAGCAAAACGTTCGCATCGCGTGCAAGCTGCTCGTGTAAGATTCTTTTTCTTCATTTATCGTCGCTGTTTTCAAAAATATTCATCCAAATTCCGCTCGTAAAGTATAGCAAATGGGATGTATATGAATGACGGATGTGATGTCGTGCTACGAGAAGACCCTTACAAAGTAAATTGGTGAGGGTATATCAGATATAAAAAGAGAAAGAGAAGAAAAGGCCAGAAGCGAAATTGGGCGTGTTCGACATGAAAGCCTTGAGGGTCAGAGAGAGAGAGAGAGAGAGAGAGAGAGAGAGAGAGATGAGAGAGAGAGATGAGAGAGAGAGAGAGAGAGAGAGAGAGAGGGAACCAGGCATAAGAAAATGGGATGGGTATGGGTACGGAGGGAAAGAAGTCAAAGGTATCATTTTCCGGCTACTTTGTACACGACACTAGTAGCAGCAGCAGCCTTTTAAAGTGCCGTGCGGCTCTAGTTTACAAACCTTTCTACCCCACGATGCACGCATCAACTCCCTTTTACTACGCTACTTTCTTGTATGTATGTATGTGTGTGTGTGTGTGTGTGTGTGTGTGTGTGTGTGGACTCGAGGAACTAACTCGTGTAAAAGGGACAGCCATGGCTTGCAAATTTTCCTCTTTGATGCTTTACTTAGGTTCGAAACATACCTCTTCTTCCCTCCTCCCTATAACAAAGTTTTACTCGGTGATCAGTTCGAAGTATTTTATAATTTCAGACCACGTGAATAAATTTTGGCAAAGTAAATTTTGGCGGGTGGTGTAATTATAAAATCGACCTTCTAACTTTACGACCACATTCTACAGACAGATATCTATATATATCTGAGTTCCCAACCAACGGCAATCGAGCCTCAAAGATCACGTTAGACAAAGAGATAACGTGGAAAAAGAAAGCCCGGAAAAAATAAAGGAAAATCTCGTGGCACCCATCGCCGCACAGCGAGAAAAAAAAAGAGCGTAGGATAAGAGTCAGCAGGCAAAGCGGGTGTCCACGTAGTCTCTTCCTACTTCTCTCGGGTTTTTTTTTTCCTTTATCTCGGTTATCGCGTGTACACTCGGCGGAGAGATCGAGAGAATAGGTAGAAGATAATTTTTTCCGATAGCGTCGTGCGATATTTCAAGGAAAAGCTGGATTATCCTCGGCTGGACCTGCCAATTCTTGTGTCCACAAAGGAATCATCGTCTTGCGGATGCTGCTGCTGTTGTTGGCTTCTTTTATTTTTACCAAGGCATCGGCTAATCGCAAGGGAACCCTTTTTTCTACTCAGCTCTCGACGCGAGACGACGTTTGCTTTCTCTCTCTCTCTCTCTCTCTCTCTTGCTTTGAAAACCCTTCGTGTGCTCTGGTGTCGAGAGCAATATCTCTCTCTCGCTCTCTCTCTCTGTTTCTCCCTATATTTCTTGCCACTATACTGCAAGCTCGACGAGCTCGAGTAGGAGAGAGGAAAATTCTCTGGAGATTGAAAAGAACGGAGGGGAGAGGAGAGAAAAGTGTAACTCGCTCGAGAAGAAGTGAGACTGCTAATGTGTTGATAATATTTATAGCTTATTGTTTCGTTTGTTTTTAGTCGGAATATAACTAGTATCTCTTGATAATAACAGAGTCGAATGTTTATTCTACGAAGTGAACAGAATTTTTTAAACCAAGTCACGGTTAAATTTATAAAGTTTAAGTCTTCTAATCCACATCTTCGATCAGTTCGTAAGAGGTCCTTTAAAAAATTGTATTTAATAAGCATAGTTTGAAATTTTTTGAAAGTATGTAAGCCTAAAAAACTCTAATGGCCTCGTTATTTTTTAAAAAAAGAAAAAAAATCACTTCCTACAAAGGAGTAATCTCTCCGTCGCATCTTATTAAACTCGAGCAAACTACTTGCGCCGAGTCTTTCTTAAAGAGCGAAGAAAAAAAAGCGCGAGAGACGAGGACGATTTTGCTTCTTCTTTTTTTTTATCAATAGCCTTCGTTAACTCTTTACAAAAGTCAACCTCCCGCGGTCTTTTTCTCTCTTGTCCGAGTCAGCGACACGGAAAAGCCATTCTTCCGGGCGGCGGACGCGTCGCCGGAGAATCCGCGAACATGCCGGACAGATCCAGCCGCCTTGGTGAATGGGATGAGGACACACACACACACACACACACACACACATACACACAAAAAAAAGGGAAAGATTTTTGTGTAAGGTGGGATGACGAGAACGAGCGTGTGAAAGGGAATAGGGAAGGTGAAAAAGTCCCGGATCGATTTTGACAACTTTTTTTTGTTAGGCTAGAACGAAAGTTGACATGAAAAACATAAAATACAAGATTATATATGACGTTCCGGAATGTTTGTTTATCGTTGTGAACGATAGCATGCATTTGAAAAACACTGAATGTCTGACAAAGCGTATTGCTCATCTACTTGAAATTAATATGAACCAGCGGACAATCATTGAGTTTACGTAGTAGATGCATATTTATTCAAAATTTAATTTGAATATTGAATATATCTATAATCTAACGAATATTCAGTTAACTTTAAAAATATTCGATCGACGCAATTAGCCAAACAAATATCCGAATGAATATTAGCGAAATTCGTAAAGCACGAAATAATTTGAAATTCATATATACAATAAGAATATAATAAAAAACCAATTTTTTGCGCAACGCGAATCACAAAATTGTATTGACGTCATAAACTTTGCCTGGATAAATACATCCAAAGCGATAGCGTATATATATATATATATATACTATCAGAAAAACAGACCAATTCAGAAACAATAAACATCATCAAGCAAGCAAGCCTTAAATAAAGACAAGGTCCACTAAGCGGATGCCGGAACTAATCCCACTCCCTTATTCATAGCCTCTTCGGCCCTTATATAGCGCCGCACTACCTCTTGCTTCGATCATGCTATGCTCCCGTCTAAGAGAGAGAGAGAGAGAGAGAGAGAGAGAGAGAGAGAGAGAGAGAGAAAGCAAAGACGACCGCAAGTCGACGAGGCAATAAGCTTCGGTGCTCTTTGCTTCGAAGCCGCAAGCCATCGACGTTATTGCGAAACGCTTCTCCGCGTCGCGCCGCCTCACACAGACAACAGCAGCAACGGTAGTTCAGTTTTTCATCTTTTTCTTGTCACTGGTTCCGCGGCTGAATTTGAAAAACAAATGCCGCGCTTGCTCTTTTATTGCCCGTCCGCGCTCTCTCGCTCTCTCTCTCTCTCCGCTACAAAGGCCCTTGCAATTAAGGCTTATTGCCTGCGCTCCTTTTTCAGTTTGTTTCGTCGACGCCACTGCTGCTGCTGCTGCTGCTGCGACCCTCTTCTCCTTCTTCTTCTTCGCTTTTTTTTTCTCGACTCTTGGCGCGATACTCGTGAATGTGATTATGCTACTTTTGCCTTTGAATATGCATGAATTGCTTCGCCAGTCGAGAGAGAGAGAGAGAGAGAGGGGGGGGAGGCTCGGAAAAGGATTGTGCTAATGTTGTTCTTTATGAGATTTTTTCATTGCTAATGCTTTATTGCACTTTCGTATAGGGCGGAACTTTGATTTTGAATTTTTCGATTTAGAAATATGAAATGGTAGTGCACTGAAATTTTAAACTGATCAAAGAATGGAGTCATTGGATCAATGACTTTGTTACATCTAATCAGTTTCTTTATATGAAGAGTTCGAATCAACATTTTTTCCTGCCTCATAATCATCGCCAATTATCAAGGAAGAAATAAAAGAATTATCACGCAAGAAAAAACGCACATTCCAATGCCGAAACGAGCGAGAGAGAGAGAATGCATCGCATTAATCGTACAGTCGCGAAAGGGGGGTGTACGTATATCCCCTTTCTCTCTCTCTCTCTCTCTCTCTCTCTCTCTCTTTCTCCGCCGAAATAACGCGTATACGAGGGTTGAATTGAAAAGCAGATGCATCGCGACATTCAACGAATATAAAAATCATCGGTTATACCGAGAGTATCTAGGACGCGGTGACGGCGGTGGCGGCGGCGACTCGACGGCGAATCGACCGCAAACTGCTTTCCATCCGGCTCACACGACTCTACGACGATGCCAGCCGTCGCTGTAGCTGCATAAATCTCACCCCTCCCCCCTTTTTCCTCCTTGGCTCGACGTGGAAAATATACTCGATGCGTTACGTTTGGCCTCGCGATATTTTCGTAAATTTATACGATTGAGTTGTATCCGCTGACACTTTGCTACGACGTTATATGTATACTCTTTTTTATGATACCTAGGCTTGATTATCTTCTATATGAAGTGTGTGTATATATGTTATTCACGTTGTTTAAAGTTTGAATCGTGCGACCTCTAAACTTGAGTAAATAGCGTTACACAGTATTTTCATTTCCACTGGAATTTACATTGAAATTGTGGCACAACGAGCTTTTGAATATGAAGTAGATGTTTGCGTTTGCTCTGTCTCTCTCACTCTCAGCGAGAAGATGACAGTTTACATACCTAACTTTGACCATGTTGGCATTCCAATTGCAATTACAGAATGTAACTGTTATGAATTCTTGTAACGCGCTGTAGATAGCTCATGAATTAATTTTCATTTTTTCGCTGCTTCATATTTTCATCTCATTTTCAAAACTCAACATGTGTATACTGTATATGCTCACCTTATCCGTCGCGTCAGCTTGGCTCGAAGAGATCCGTCGAGCGTATACGAAATTCATAATCCCACGGTGCCATAATGTTTACCGGGGAGTGTACTCTCTATCTATGCATCCTGGGGCGCGCGTAAAATTTTCGCCGAAAATACCGCGCGAAAACATGTTTTTTTTAAAAAATTTTCTCCGTCGCTCTTTCAAATGGAAACGAGTGATGTGAATTCAAAACGAAGAATCATGCGAATGTAAATACACCCGTATTTACTTTTAGCCATTTTAATTTACCTGATGCGTTCGCGTTTTCCGCGAATGTCCATTAACAGCTTTGATAAATTAGTGCACGGTACAATTTCAAAAGCTTTTCGTCGCGCAAAAAACGACAAGTGAATTACCAATTACTTTATTTAGCGGTGACGAAAATCTACACACTCGATGCGCCCAGCCCTCGAGAACGATATCAATCCATTAGTTTTCCGCCGCGCACGTGCTGAAACACAGCAGAACTTTTGCACAAGCTCAACAGTATAATAATAACACTTAATCATCAAAACACAGCTCTTACGAACAGCAGTAGAGCAGAGAGCCTCAACGAACTATTTGTCCACGTGTGTGTGCTTTTTTTTCTTTCTTTTTTTTTGGAGGGAGGGGGGCGACTTGTACGGAGAGAGAGAGAGAGAGAGAAAAAAGCACTCGCGCAGCAGGCAATAGATCGTCTGGTCTCTCTCTCTCTCTCTCTCTCTCTCTCGGCTTTGCGACGTCGTAATTTAGCGCTCACCTGCTGTACTTTCTACGCTACTGACCGAACTGATTGTCGACGTTTTCGGATTTCGTCCAAGTTCGCCTCTCTCTCTCTCTCTCTCTCTCTCTCTCTCTCTCTCTCTCAGAGCAGTTTGCAACAGATGTTTGCCGATTGCTTTTTTCCACTTTCGAATCTTCTCTTTTTTTTTCTCTCTGTCCCAGTTGTTCGACCAGTATTTTCAATACTCCTACTCCCTTTCTTTTATGATGCCGATCGATGAATTCGGTGTTGTTTACTACGTGACAAAGCGCGAAATTAAGAGGGTATCGAGTCACGTTTTCAACTTTCAGATAATATGAAAATGATTAGAAACTTAATTTTATACTTAAAATTAGTTTGTTTCACTTTTAGTGAAAATTAAAAATAATTTTTATTTTGTTTCAGGTAAGCCCTACAATGATACGTTCGTAGCAAACTACTTTCTACGTAAGTTCGAACAAAATAAAAGTATAGCGAAATCTGAGCTCTCGCGGAAACAATTTCGCTACCTCATCATTCCAAAGAAGATTTAACGTAAGTAGATACTGTCCAAGTTTTGTAAGACACGTCATGATTGAAGCGAGAAATCTCAGCTTTCTCTCTGCTCCGCGAGCGCAAGTCGAGACGCAAGCTGAATAGAAAGATTTCTTATCTTCGTTTGAAATTGTGAGTCTTATCGCGAGTAGCGTTATTTCGTTTAACACGCTTTTACAACAATGTCGGAAAATAGTCCATTCCAGAGAAGAAAAGGGCAAAGACGAGAATTATAATTAACTTTTGTTTTGCTTCAGTCTCGAAACGAGCGAAATTAAACCTTCATTTACAATGATTAATTTCGCTCTGACACTTTTTGAAGTAGACAGTCAAACGGAAAATTTGCTCGTAATGTGGGCAAAGCTTGATAAAAAGCGAGCTTTCAATAAAACACTTTCCTCTGTACGCGTTCAAAGACACTTTTTCTGCTTCTCGTCGACGAGCTATTTGAAAAATAAATAAGCCACCAAAGCGTATCTATTCACAAACGTTTATTGCCGCGATCTTTTTCTCTCTTGACTGAAAAATAAAAGGACCAATAGAAATGGCACGTAAGCGGCATTCATTTAACGTTTCGCGGTGCGCGTTCTTTTTTGTTTTGTTTTTTTTTTTTTTTTTTGAACTCGAGCACGTGTGTTGTGCACGCTCTGTGACTATTTTTCCGCCGTGTGCAAGCTTTTCTCTCTCTCTCTCTTTCACTTTTTTTCCTAGCTCTCCTTGTTGCAGTGTGTGCAAGCGCAAAAGCTGGTTAGCCTTCTTTTTTTTTCTCACGACGAGACCAAAATACTTTGCTGTCTTATTGCTCTTTGCTTGCTATATATGCAAGTGCTCGAGGCAGGAAGCTTTTTGTTACGTCGGCTAATTGTGAATTAATTATTTTGTGAGTGGTAAATGGAATTTCACTGACGAATAATCGAAATAAAATATTCGCGAAAAATTGTCAAAATAAATGCATTGTAAAATTGAATAGCGCACTCCGAAACTAATAAAACGTCAAATACATTTCGCGAGAAGCCCCTCCAAAGTATGCTTTACGGCTGTAGCACCCAAAGTAAACTTGAAAATTAGGCTTTCTCATTTGCTCGCCTCAAAAAGCATTATTCATCTAGCACAGTCATAAATCGCGAGACCACCAGCAGCAGCAGCACCACCGCCGCCACGAAGCAAAAAGGGATTGAAGCTCGAGTTCAACGCGGCATAACACAAGGCAAAACCGTAAAATAGATTTGAAGCACTCGAGCGTTAGGAACTTTATTCCTAAATGAGAGAGAGAAGAGAGAAGGCGTCGAGGGCGCTTCTTAATGTACTTTGCGTATGGTTCGTTCTCACGCAAATAATGGCGTCGGCGAAGGGCGAATAAGAGATAACTGCCTCGTTTTCGCAAAGTTTACATTCATCCCCCTTGCCTCCCAAACAGCCATCACGACAATGAATATCCGTGGCTTTGTACCAATTTGACGACCCTTCTTCCAAACGAATTCGCGCGGTAGTCCTCGCAAAGTTTGCGGTCTCGCGCCCGTGACTTTCAGTTATTTGCTCGAGAAAACTGTTGTTCAATTGATAGTGCCAATAATTTTTTTTTATTCAGTTATAAAACTTATTGCCAAAGTGCTTTTCGATGTTCGGGGTTTGGCGGCAGGAAGTTCGGAGAATGTTTCGGAATTGAAGGCTTTTTTTAGTTTCTAGAGGTCGATATATTGCTGTACATATACAGATACAAGTGTGAGTAAAGTGACCGCAATTTTCATGCAATACGAGAATTTTATTGTACGCTTTAAAGATGATATTCAATTTGACAATAGGTAAAAGAGTATAATCGAAATTGCGAATATTATTATTGAAAAAGAAGTACGTATTTGATGTGCTTCATAATTGATATCCAATGCTTTTACGAATTGAATTTGAGAAATTAACTAAATATTCATTGCAATAATATCCGGCAAATTCATATAGTATATATTATGAATGAAATTCGATGAGAATTACGCGGAATTATTATCAGAGTTGGGATTAATATTACAATAATCAAAATAAATGAAACATTTCCTTTCCCATTTTCGTGCGTAGATTATGAATATTTCCTCGATAAAATCTTTATTCGAGCTCACAGATAACTTATTACAGTACTCTAGTATGCGCACCGAACTTGCTCAAGAATTTCCGATACTACGCAAACTCATAATTAATGTGATGCGCGTACGAAGTAGATTGAAAAAATGAGCAAAGTTACATTTTCGAATAATTATGCAACATGCTATTAACGTTTCCTCCGATACTTCATTACTCGGCGCAGCGCTTTGACGTCAATTTCTGTTAACGTCAACCTCAATGACGAGTAGTTAGTGTGGCCCGTGCGTTACTGAAATACACCGCAGCAAAATATGCTCGCTCGCTCGCACGACTATACAGCGTGCCAAGTGTAATTCGGTAACGTTGCCGAAAATCTAATAACGAACGAAGCACCGTAAATTATCCGTGTGAGAGAGAGAGAGAGAGAGAGAGAGAGAGACATGCCATGATGGGGACACTCGATTCTACCCCATTACAGTTTGGAATATCATATCGTCGTAATTACATCTGCATAATCCAAATCGGATCGTTTGAAAGAATGGCACATGCGTCGAGCTGAATTACATCGACATTTGCATTGGTTTCGAATGACCAAGAATAATATGAGAATTCGTAATGATGCTGTGAGATACTTTTAATATTTTTTAAATATTATTAATGAAACGAAATTCAATTACTAAATGTCTTTGGTAATTTGATTTGGTGTAAACCTTCCCATATGAAGAAATGCTTATTTTAAAATTGTTCTGAAAACATGTCACTGCTTTAGCTAAATTGTAGATTGATTAAATATGATGTTACTCAAACACCAAAAAAAAAACACATTTACCTCACAAATATTCCCGAATTTCAGTTCATTACCCACTACAGTCGGTTAATTAAGTTGAATTGAATCTGGCTTTATATCCCTCTGTGTCACCGTCGTTTATGCCTTCAAAGTTTACTAAATACCAATTCCATTTCTAGCCTACAACACCGATATAATTCATTAGCAGCAATGTAGAAATAATTAACCCTTTGAAACTATGGCAGGAATGTCAAAGGCAAAGTACCACGACGACTATTTTAGAGACGAAATCAGCAGCAATAGCAGCAGCGGATTTCTCATAGTCGAGAGCTTTATTAAAGCTCGTATGTTTGTTATGCAACTGATATCGTGCAAGTGCACGCGCGCGCGCGCCGCCGATGGCATCACTGATAAGGCAAGCTGGATGAGCTGACATTCGGTAATCAACTAATGGAACTCTCTAGCAAATTGAGTTCGGCAGGTATTTTCGTGTGCTTCGACACTTTGCCGATACCTCGATGGAGGGATTTTTTTTTCGCGATAGCTTTTAATCCTTCGAACGTTCGGTTTCTTTTATTTTAGTCTTGTTGTGAAAAGTATTTTTAGATCGTTTTCAAACCGCGAAGCCTAGATCAGTATCACGTTACAAATTGAAAATATTCCGTAGAGTAACATTATCTGATATATTCCGTGAATAAGATTGAATTCATTTTTTTTGAAGAGGACCTTTCTCTCGTTGATGAAATATTTCGATGAAATCTTTGGGCATTTCAAGAGATCTAAAAATCTGCGAGTTACCCGTTCGTCTCAGTCAATCTATCTCTTTCAGAGATCTCAAGCAAAATCTTTTGATTCATCACAGCTTCTCCGGCTATATCTTCTAATTTTTTTTTCTTCTTCTTCCTTTCGCTCTCTCCAAGTGGCAATACAAACTTTGCCTTTACCGTCGGCTCAATTAATCTCGCGCTTATTTAGCAGGGTTGGGTATAAAATTTGAAAAACTTAACGAAGTCGAAGATCGCTTTTCGCCATCCCCTTCATTAACCGTTCCTTTTATGTATAAAAAGATGGAAAAACTTGTAAGGAAGTTTAAAAAAGACTTATTTAAAGAGCAAGGCAAAGTCTGCGAGCGAGCGAGAGCAGTTTGCGGGTTTATCGAGTGTGCGTCGGTCATTACGGCTGATGAGCAGTCGCGGCCGACGGGAAAGAGGCCAAAAGAGAGCAAAAAGGTAAAAATTGAACCTCGACTTCCTCTTTCTCTCTCCTTCCTTTCCTTTTTTTTTCTTTTAGCGCTACGACTCTGGAATTAAAAACGTTAAAACGAAGAAACTCGAGCGGAGCAGCACTAACTCGCACCGTGTAATCGGCTCGTGAATTCCTGACGTTGGCAAAACGATGCTATATCTGCGCCCAACGAATCGGAGCGTTGAGAATGAAAAAAATGCCGGCTGAAATGCAAAAGTAATGGAATTTTTCACAATTGGATTGAAAAAATTTGGATTAAAGCATTGGATAGGTGCTTAGATAAGACAGTTTGAGTGGCAATGCAATCGAAAATAAATTGGAATAAATTGAATGAATTGGAAAAAGGTTAAAGGCATTCAAAAAAGTAGATGAAAATTTCGGATCGTAGTTTATAAAATTAATGGTACACAACGGAAAAGAAACATTGTTTGTTGTTATATATTACTGCGAATAAATAAATTACAAAGTAAAATCGAAATCGAGTAGGAAATTATCGCATTCCAAAAAGTTCTGGCTGCACTCTACATTCAAAAAAAATAGAAGCAGATCCATTTGCGTTTTCCGTTTCGAGGTCGTTTTGCAATTGCGAACGTTGCGATGCTGCAGATACTATTTTCGGGCTCATACTGCTTACCGCGCGGAAATCCCTGGTTACATTTTCGTTTTCTGCACCCTCATGACCCCGGGAACACTGCTTATGTCATTAGTTTCTTGATGAAATCGATCTTTTTTGTCAACGCGATACTCAGCAGTTTCTATCCTCACCTCATTCGCAGTGTAAGACTGAAATCGAAAAGAATTTTCTATTTCTTTTTACATTGTGAAATGAATTTTTCTTAAAATAAAATACAAATAGTAGTTTGATGAAAAACGTAATCTAATTTCATAGTTAAAAATTATGCGTAAGTCAAGATATCTTACGCATAAACTTCATCATCATAGTAGTAGTATTCATTCTCCCATCCTCCTTTGCAAAAAAAGATCAGAAATTCACTATCGAAACAAGCCATTCGGAAACCGTTCAAACAGTCGCATCGAGCAAACTCACATAACAATGATCGTAGGCAAACACGCATTCACGAAACGACTCATCGAAGCAGCAGCAGAAGCTAGAAGCAGCCGAAATTCCCAAGCGAATCTCGTGATATTAATTCGGTCGTCCTCGCGGGCGTGTGTACTTTGAACTCTCCGGACGGATTTCAATGGGGTAGAACATTCGTCTCTTTTATTCCGTCTCGCGCCAAATCGTCGTCTCCGGATGTGTCCTTTGCCAAGCAATATTTCTCGGGCAGTTACGCTCGGATAAAGGTCTCTCCCCGAGATGATGGCAAACACGAGTGTGTAAGTAAAGAGATCGGCCAAGGATATATGCGAGGAACTCGTAGATGGATCGCATGAATTCTTTATTGAGTATGTATGTGTATGTGTGAGGGAAAGTAGGATCTAGATGGGGGATGGGAGATGGGAGTTTTGATGGGAAATATAAGTTGGCTTTGCAGTTTAAATTTTCCTCCGAAGCTTTGGTACTATAAAAAGAAGAAAAATTGATCGAGTTTTATGAATAATCAAGGGAAATTTTTTTGTTGTTGCTGTTTTTTGTCAATTAAATTTTTCAACATTGTTCATCAAATAAAATACTATGAAACACAAATCACGATAATCTCTAAATTATCTCCCTCACTTCAGTGTCCGCAAATCTAAAAAAAAGCAAACTTGACCCATCCATCATTCAACGTCAATCCTCCTCAAAAATATCAAAGCTTCAGTATCAGTAGAGCTTAATCGGGGTAAAACTAATGTCAAAACTTGGAAGAAAAATAAAAGATAGAGTATAAGTGAACGGACTGTTGACTTTCTTTCTTTCTTTTTTTTTTGCTGCTCACGGGGGAAAAAAAGCTTTAGCACGAGCGTGTAGAAAGTGCCGGAAGCCTTTTGAAGAGTTTGGCTTTTTTCGGAAGGGATGAAAGAGCTCGATTTATTTGAGAATTTTTATATGCGCTCACGCCTAGCGCATTTCCCTCAAAGGAGCTCTTGGTCGTTCTACGCCAATGCCTTCGGGAAAATGCCAATGAAAATGCCACATCGCGTGCCCTTTGACAAAAAACCTACTCTGATCAGCTTCCCCCTTTTATCACCTGCGGACATGTTACAGAAATAGAGAGGTTACACGTGTAGAATAAGGTTTTTTTTTTATTTTTTTTTTGCTTTGTCGCTTGTTCGACACACGTGTATTTATACGTTATAACTAGTTCGATACTTTTGTTGGGTATACTAACATAGTTTTTAAAAATAGTTGCGGATAGATTCAATGAAAATTGAAATCAAACATTTCTAATTCATTCTCAAATCATTTTTTTCTAGAAAACAAAACGTGAAAATAAAATTATGAATACCTGTACAATTTTTAGGCACATCTTAAAAAAAACAAGCGAAAGCTTAAACCGTGAAAAATATCAACCGTCGAATTACCGACAAAAACGATTTTGACAGAAGCAAAGCCGAACGAATTGAAAAATCTAATCTATCAGCTCTTAGTTTGGAAAAAGAAACGGGTAGGCAGCTTAGGAGAGCGCTTATCTCCTAGCTAACGTGGATGAGAAGTGAAGAAGGGCCGCCGCCCATCTATCGATTGTTGTTTCTCTCTCTCTCTCCGAGCGTCGCGCGCTCTCGGGCGTCTTTTACTCGACCTCATACTATACACTATATAGCAGCAGCAAAGCGCGTATAACACTTCAAATCATCATTCCTCTTCTCTCACTCACACATATACTTTGCCTTTATCTCTCTCCCTCTCTCTCTCTCTCTCTCTCTCTCTTTCTCTCTTTTCCACCTCTTAATTTATCTTTACTGCACGCGAAAGAATGATTTATGAAAACTTGTTGAGCTTTTCCGCTTCTCGTTACAATTACGTTATTGCAATCTGTCTTTCTCTCACTCTCTCGTGCGCGCACGCGGGAGAGAGATGCGAGCGCCGAGAGACGCTTATATCAGATTGTAATTCAGCCGCATTTTTCTTCCTGTCTCGAGAGCTACTGCGCTGATATCAACGGGAAAAGAGAGAGAGAGAGACGCCACGTGCTCCGCGAATTATTGGACAATAATTTCAAATGCGCGCTCCAATCAGCTTTTTTTCTCCCCATCTCCCCTGACATTTTTCTTGCTGTGCAATCATCGGCGATGTGTCAGACGGGAAATGCGTTACTGCAACGTTTACGTTTCCAATTTATATCGAACCTTTTGATTTGAAAACTGGAAAATGGAAGATATAAACTTTTCAATATTTCCGATTGAAAGAACGTAATTTTTCACGAGACCAGAGAAAAAAAAAAGACGAAGCTTTAAAATCCGTAAAATCCCACAAACCTTCCCGACCCATAATTACGCTTTCGCTTCTCGCTTTCGACGGAACAGAATCCAAAGTGAACTGACCAAAGGTGAACTAACGATTCACATTTCAGTGTCGGTATGTGCGCGACTACGCTAGTTCTTCCAATCAACGGACGCCTTTAATCTTCAATTTGCATCCGCACGAGCGATTAACCCCCTTTTTGATCCTACGGGAGGGGGCCGGGCGTCGCGCGCGTCGAGTACTCGCGTGCGCAAACCGTTTTAATGAGTCTGCCAGTCCCCGAGTGTAAACACAAAGAAAAATACCGGGAGAGCTGTTTTTCGAGGGCTTTCTCTCTCTCTCTCTCTCTCTCTCTCTCTCTCTCTCTCTCTCTCTTTCTCTTTCTAAAAATACGAAATCTAAATACAGCGACTCGACGGCCTTTTTTTCCATGTAAACATTTAGAAATTTTACCGAAGCGTGAGATTTAATTTCTGCATCGGTGACATCAAAATGGATTTTTATTTTTCTACAGCTCTAACGTCAATAGCACTATAATTATTTTCCCAACCTCCTACGTATATTTACTTATACAATATAAAATCCAAAGCTGAGCTACATGCAAAAAACGAAAGAGAGATAAATAAATAAAGGGAAAAAAACGAAAAAGCTCCATGCAGAAATAATCCAACTGACCTACATGTCAACACACACATACACATACAGAAGCAGATATATGAATATATATCTACAAAGGCAAAGCGCGCTCGCTGATCAGACGTTAGCCGAGCAGCGATATACATATACACACACACATGCACATACAATTGCATATCCGCATACATATCAATATACCATGTATATATATATAGGCGCAGTACAATCGGCTTGTTACACATGGCCCCCTTTCTCTATAGGCCAACTCGTCCTCCTCGGCTCTTTGTATATATGTATGCCTCTGCCTCCTCGCGCGCTTATGTATATGCATATACGTTTCAAATTCACAAATACATTATACATGCACCCGCGTCCCGTGCACATAGTTACCTTGCCTGCCTGCCCTCCCGACGCGTTGTTCGATGAACTTTCATCTTCGTCCTCTGTCTTGGTGTCTGTGTGTGTATGTGTGTCCGTCGTGGTGGTGATGCACATTCTATCTCCTCGGCCGTGTGAGTTTCTGTATTATGGGCAGTGGCTTTATCAGCCGTTAAACTGTATGTATAAACGTGAGATGTGCACTTGGCTCGCTCGCTCGCTCGCTCGCTGCCATGGCCACCTTCATTTGAATAGTCGAGCTTGCGCTGCTATATACTGCTGCGCGAGATATTAATGAAAGCGAAGAAGAAGGATGGGGGGGGGGGGGGAGGAGAATTGTCGACTGGAAATTATGTTGGATGTTAAAGTAGATGTGTAACCGTGCGGAATTGCGACAGTGAGATGCAATGAGGAGTTTGTTTAGCTGAAGGATTAAATGATTTTTTCCTCGGAATACGCGACAACGAATATATTCTTGTTTGTGAATTTTTTGAGTACGTTATTTATCGACCACAATAATTGTAGATTAAATTGCGGAATAACTGCTGTAATTCGTGGTAGAAAGTTTATATTAACGATGAAGCGCTAAATTGAAATGAAAAGTTAAAATTATCTTTAGGTAGTGCACTCGAAAATTTACAACAAGTCTCATCTCGGAGTGAAAGATAATTCGTTACGAAACAACCAACAACTGGAATCGTAAATAATTCAACGCTACGAGAAAGAAGCTACAGTCGCGAGTATAATCGTCAAATAGAGCAGTAGCAGCAGCAGTAGACAGAAGCAGCCGAGCTTTCCATCGTCGTTGGTTAGCTAATCCTTGGCGTAGCGCGTAAATCCGTAATCAACGACAGGAGTCGTAGTTGCTCGGTTGCCTGCTGCCGCCGCCGCCGCCGCTGCTGCTGGATGTTACTGACTGTTAATGCCAGGCATGAGCCGCGTAATTACGCGCAGAGGCACACTGCAGTAGTCTGCTTGTGCACACTCGCTCACATACACACGTGCACGCGAGGGCAAGTCGATGATGCTACGTGTCTGCGAGTGAAACGCAGCCGAGCAAGAGGTCTCCGAGCTTGATAAGCGTAGGCACGCGCCGCCTCCGAGATATAGGCTCTGAGGCGAATGTTCAATTTGAGTAGTATATATCTGCGTTGCGTGGTGGCGGCGACGGCGATGCACGTCGCGTCGCGCGTTAATTTTGGCGCACTTTGACGTCAAAGTGAATGTCTTTTTAGACGCTGCGTGAGGGGGAAACATTACGTCTTATACTAAGATCGCGTGATGGTTATGTAGGGAAATATGTGTACTTGTTAGGATATATTTGGCAGGGATACCTTTTTTATGTTCTATATTTATGATGATTTTGAGACGTATGTTTTAAAACTAATTACAATAGCTGAGCAAAACTTATTTGACCTTTCAGTAGTATAAGTCGTGCATGGTCAGACATTTCACTTTTTCCCATATTTCTTATTTTCGTTCAATTAACTTATCAGCAAATCGATTATTATTTGATTATACTACATGTTTCTATAAATAGTTAATCTTTTAAATAAATAAAAAAAATAATTACAACATCGATTCACGTGTAGCTTTCGACGATGGTAGTAGTGCATCTATCCAAACGATAACTAATGAACTCTCGATCGAAACTCAATCAATTTAATTAGTTGTTTGTACGTGCATTCCATAGTTAGCGCATCAACGCCAATTTCACGACTGATTTACCATCGTGTCGATGTACAGCTTCGATCCAATCACACATAATAATTTCGACGCTGGCTTTTCAGTGTCCGTAACCCGCCTATGTAACTGCATAATATAGGCTCGTATATATTCGACAAATGAAATTTAAATCAACTATCATTAAAATGTGGATCGTGCGAGGTGAAAATTTAATCCTTAAATTAACTTAAATTCAAGCGAACGCGTTCGCTCACGCTCGGCCATTTCGAGCGTGTCGTTGGCCCTTATTATTCGAATTAACGTCGACACGTGCGACTGCACCGTCGAGCCATTAAATCCCCCCGCTGCGCGATGTCCCTTGTTGCTTGTCGCTACTGCTGCTGCTGCTGGTGTTGCTGTGATTTTGTAGCATATATCCCGCGTGGCTGAATCGCGATGGAAAAACGTCAAAACAGAAAGTCAGTCGTTATATGTGTGTCATTGATGGATCGAAGATCCTCGCGCGCGGACTGTTTATTTTTATTGAGAAAATCAACGTGAGAAAAGAAGAGCTCGAACGAAATATTTTCGCGAAAATGTCCAATGTACACAAGTCATTAAAACATTTTTAATGCTCGCAGTGATATCGAAATACGTTGATTTATATTTTGAAAAGACACATCGTAATATTCAACGTAACTGGCAATTTTATGAAAAAATCGAACATCGAGGCGATGCTTGTTTTTTATGCAGGCTAAACAGTCGTTAAATTCGTACGAGGCAATTGTAGACGAGAACAGCTACTCCATCGAATACGAGATTTTTTGTTAGGGAGGGAACGATACATCGCTTTATTGCAATGTCTCGGGCATTTCGATTTTTATAGCTACGATAACGCTTGATGCCGCTAAGCCCTTTCATGCAAATAACCAATCGTATTTTTCCTTTTTTTAATGATTTTTTTATAACGTCGCATTGGAAATCGCGAGCTCACGACGAAATAACAACGCGGACGGGAGAATTCGTATTATATTCAGCGACTAACGAGCAACTACTACTATCTTTCTGTTATAGGTGCAATTTTCGAGCAAGGAACCGATGAAGTTCAGTCGGCTTTCGAGTATGCAGTAAACTATCACAATAGAAACGCCAGCCGTAAATTTGAACTACAAGTTTACGCTGACATCATAAATACTGCAGACGCATTCAAACTGTCCCGTTTGAGTAAGTACTTCGTCTTTCATTTCTACAATTTTCATATCATTTTATTCTTTTCTTATAAAATTAAAGAATTTTGATATAACAGAAAAATAAAAAATTTTTTATTTACATTACAATTTGCATTATCAACTTTTATTTACAACTCGACATCATCTCATAGCATAAAATATTATCGATATTATCTCAACATCCAGCAAAAAAAGATGAATAAAAGCACAGGAAATAAGCGAGTCGACATCAAGAAGGAAGATATAGAGCTCCAGATGTCGTGAACGAATGCGATAGCATTAATTTAGCCCGGGAGTATAATTTCGTCGGAGAGAGAGAGAGAGAGAGAGAGAGAGAGAGAGAGAGAGAGAGAGAGAACTAGCGAGCGCAAAGGTAATTGTGACTCGCTCCTTCCTATACGTATTCAGAAGAAGCGCTATATACGCGCCAAGGCAAGTCAATCCACGGTGGTTTTACGTATAGGAAACACTTTCGGGGGTCGCCGGCGATAACTACTTTACGAGTTCAGCGCCGATAACTTTTATACGCTCTCGATCCGTACGCGCGGATTCCTTCTCTCTTTCTCTCTCTCTCTCTCTCTCTCTCTCTCTCTCTCTCTCTCTCTCTCTCTCTCTCTTGGCCGTTCGTAATTCTCTTCCTTTACTATCCTTTTTTTCGCTTTTGTTCGCGTCCTTCTTTTATCGTGCGATTTATCGGTGTGAGAGTGTGCGAGGTGCCGAGCTTTTCCTCCCTCTTGCTCGGGCTCTAGTCTGATTCTATTCTCGTCTAATTTACAGGATGAACGGGCTTCTGTTACTTTTTTTTTTCTTTTCTATGATGCAGTGAAAAGTACTTGTTCGTTTATTTTCTTTGAAGATAGCGAGAATTCAATGCATAAATATTTTGTGAACGTGAGAGCTTTTATAACTTTTTACTGTTGTATATATTGTATTGAAACATTTTAAGTTTTTCTTCATGATCTCTGCCAATGTTTCAAAGAATTTTAATTTAAATTATTGCAAACCTAAAACTGATTTCATCGGAACAGCTAAATAATTGCATTGCAGCGTTTTTCACGGAAATTAAAAATATTCATCAAGCTGGTTAGAAATAATGAAAAATCACACGACAAGAAATAAGCTCACCTGTCATATTTTTAATTTCCTGTCTTTTCCAATATATGTGTAATTTTTTAATATTCGATCGTCAATATTTTATCGAATTCCATCGGTTAATAATACATTTCCTATCTCCATAAATAACAGCAAAATATTCTTCCTTCATTAAAAATAAATAAAAATATCAGTCTCGCGTCAAATAATATTCGCTGCCGCACATTTTCCGAGCAGTCTACCCTGTCACTCATTATATGGCAGCGTCAGATTCTCCGCACGCCCTTCATTCTATTATCCGCCCGTACATTTCTCTCGCATTACACTTCGCTTTTTTCGCTGTCTCTCTTTCTCTCTTCCAAGCGAACAATCTCATCCCTCAAATTTTCTCCATGGCTCGCTTCGCAATTACACTTCTGATCGTCTTTTTTTTACCTTTCTGAATCTAGTGAGTATATTTATTTTCATTCTCGCTTTCTTTGATAATTGTATTTTAAAAATTGTAATTATTTAAAATTTGTAGGTTTAAATTTACTTACATTGATAAATCGAATAAGATTGAATATATTTCGTTCGCAAAGTACTTTTTGTAATTAACGGAATCCCTTTGCGTTTATATCTTCAACTCAAATATTTGCACTGATCAAGCGAGAATCTGATAAATCACTCTGATGGAATCTCAGAGCCATCATAAATCTTGCATATACATTTCCAGTAAAACCTATCTAATACTCTCTGTCAGAAGAATTAATCAAAAACACCTTTTTCAATTGCTTTTTTTTCTGTATCAATTCTTAACAATTTTATTGCATAAGATATCACTATTATAACTTTATTTTAATTAGTTTCTAAAAATTTTTATTTGAACATTAACTTACAAACCTAAGCTAACAATCATAAAATGAAAATGAAACAAGTGAATTTGCCATCTGGTATAAATCATCATATATTTGATCACACTCGAGTGACGTAAAAAAGAAACAAGCAGTTCGTCGAAGAAGAAGATTCTCACGTACTCGTAACACATTTCCTGATAACAGTTTCAATCGCAATAATCCTTTTGATAGCGTAGCACGGCGACTCTTCTCCCTACAGCCTCGTTACTTCTTCCATCGTCCTTACGGTTTGGTGATCCGATAGCCAGAAGCCAAGACAATTCAGAAGCGAGCGAATGCGAGCGGATCATGCCCGGGAAATTCGTTACCGGTAAACTGATTTGCCTCGATGGCTTTTCTCTTTCTCTCTCTGTCTCTTATTCTCCTTCTCTGCCTGCGGCGTTGGCGACTACGAAGATTGCGTTTGACCACCACTACGACTACTACTACTATTCCATCCCTTCTCGCTTCGCCATCCTTGGCCTTCCTCGTCGTATTCTGCAGAGTCACGTGAAACGCATTGTGCCGACATTTTGCCGCTGCTGCAAAGCCCACAAGCACAAAGGAACTTTTTCGAGACCTTTCGGTTCCCTCCCTCCCTCTCTCTCTCTCTCTCTCTCTCTCTCTCTCAAAGAGCATCCAAAGCTGATGCTGCGATACTCTTTTTATTTTGATTTGTAGAGTGCAACGAAGTTTATTTAACGGCTTTTTTCGTTTTTTCGGTAGATATTTTCAACCTTAAAATGATAGATATAGAACTTTGAACTCAACGTAAAATACGCTAAGCTTATTATAATGAGTAATATTTTGCCTTATTACGCTTGTATATCGGAATGTTATGTATATTTACTTCATAAGCAATAGTATATTCGTTAAATTATTTGCATACTCGCTTTTTCGATGAGTCATAAATTGCATTCTGATCTTGCAGAAGTAAATGTTTTGGTAGGAGCAGGCAGTAATATATGCCATAAATGTTAAATTTTGCAATCATACAAGAAATTAAAAATATTAGATTCTTCTGAAAAATAAAATTTGATACTCAATAAAATCCCGAGCTTCCGAAGCTTGTCTTTAAAAGATATTATATCGCATGTTTGTTTATACTATCGCACAAGTAATAGCTTGCAACGCAAAGCGCGATGCTGTCCTAATTGATTCTAATCAGGAAACCCTCAGGCCTGATAATGAGATCCATCATAGCCAGTGGCTATATCCATTCACGCGAATACACCCCGGCTAAAGTCCTTTGATGTGAAGCAATGGCTTTTAGCGTCAATGTGCCATCACCGATTCTCCAGACAGACAAAGCAGCTTAGAAGTGCAGAGCTCGATGACTATCCAGGATATCCTCTCTTCTGAGCTTTGTGTTTGTTCATCTCTTACTTTCAGTTCGCTCTCTCTCTCTCTCTCTCTCTCTCTCTCTCTCTATCTCTATCTCTCTCGGACTCTCGATTGAGTTCCGATAGCCGATACTTTTACTTTTCCGCTTTCTCTCGGAATTTCGTTACAAATGCCTCACTGCGCCAACTAATTTCATTGCCTCGAGCGACGGCCCAGCTCTCTCTCCCTCCATCTCTCTGCTGTGCACATTCGCTTCAGCTTGATTGCGAATTGGAAAAAAATTAAAGCTCTCACTCTTTCTCTCTTTTTTTTCATTTTGATTTGTTTCGCGATTCCTCTTTGTGTTGTACACTGGACGGTCGAGCGGGAATTAACTGATTGAAATTTGATTGGATAGCCTGCAGAGAGTCGACTAATTAAGTGCGTAGAGAATAAATTCGATGTATCCAAACCAGACCGAACGTCGAAGGCTCGTATCTCTCCTCTTTTTTTTAAATTCAACGTGAAAACAATGAGATACACGGCGAATAATGCATATACTCGCGTGAAATCGTAAACTTGCGCAAATATTGAATTTGGCGTATCTCTCTTAATTTGTTGCGCTGAAATAACAGAAACGTCCGCGCGCGCGCGTATTATTTTCGTTACTTTGTTCATCGGATACAGCGAATTTTCGCGTAGTAATTATACGAAAATACTGTAACTCGAAAATACAGCAATAAAAAAATTTAATTAAAACAGGTTCGGTTTTGTTTTCAAGATACCGAAGCAGAAAAATTACGATGCAAATATTGATCGCTTGACTCTCCAATATTGACAAACGTATCTAACATGCAAATTTTTCAATTTTTACAACTTATGCATAGTCCAATGCTACGAGAATCATTACAAGGCTAATCAAAAAATTGCCCGAAGCGATTTAGTCTAAATGATAATTTTATTGACAAACAAATAGAACATCTCTAATTGCGAACGTCGACTATTTAAAAAACAAACTCAATCAGAGCAACAATAACGCTCATAAATCAAGGATTCGCGCAGTTGTAAACCAATTTTTGTCCACGATGCATGTACGTACATTTGGAGCAAGTCCAACTGGGCTAATTGTATTAATGCCTTGTACTTGTAGGGGGCGGTGGTGAATCTATTATGCCTAGAGATAATGACGAACGTCGCAGAGGAGTGATCCGATTTGTGTGTGCGCGCGCGAGCATTCGATATGTTCGCCTATGGCATTGCTGTAATTTCGGGAGAGCGTATGTTACGCACTGTACATGAGTTGCGGATATTACTTATGTGATTGCAAGCTGGTTACCTGCTAATACGTGCTTGTCTGCTTGGTCCATTGTTTAATATTTTCAATTAAATTTCAATGCAGCTTAAATGGTATTTTGTATAAATTATTTATTATGCTAAAAACCGACAATCCAAAAACTACATAATAATATAATCAAGCAAACTGTATTATGAGAAAATATACGCACAGTCAAGTAATTCAAAAAAAAATTTTGAAAAAGATAAAAATTCTCCATTTGAAATTGAAATGTTACAACACCGACCTTATTCAGTCACATAAAATTCGCAGTTGTCGCAGTGAATGACTCAAAACTTGTTTATTCGTTCATATTTTTCTCTTTGCAAATCGATGTATACAGGTCACCGAGACACAATAGCCATATCAGCTAAAAAGTAATAAAACACACGAGCTATCTTACATAAGCCTTTAACACACGTCTCACATAGTCACTCGCTCTCTATCACATTTAAATAGTCCTTCGCGACCACTTGGCTATATAGCTTCTCCGTCATGCATTAGCATATTATCGTCGACTGATAAAGGAGAGCAGCGGTAGCCTCGATTAGCATTTTCGCCGCTTGGAAAATCCGCGCCGATTCAAGGCGAAATCGCTAAATCAGTCTTTGGCATTGACGTCGCGACGTGTCTGATCGGATTTCCTCTCTTTCTCATTTCGCGCGACGAGAAGACTTATAGACTCGCAAAAGTCCTTTTCTCACACTTCTACTCTTACACACCTAGATATATATACCAAAACTACCTAGCTGCGAGGATAATATCTCATACCCACGGCCAGAAAATATAAAATCTCTCGCAGAGCGCGATTTCGAGTGTGCACCGAGAGAAAAAAAAACGGGGGGGAAACTGCAACCGAGCCAGATGATGAAAGTCCTGCGACTCGCGCTTCTACGCTATACGTATGTATGAGAGAGAGAGGGGGTGAAATGCGAGAAAAAGCTAGTGGCCTAGAGAGCCCGCACCGCAGACACTTATTTTCAGTTTCTTTTTCTCACTCGGTCATTCGCAATGAATTATGGAAAGGATATGAGATCGCGCGATTGTATATATAGCCTGTATCAATGGTTTACGCAAAATTAATTTCGTGTTGATTGTCTTTCCAGTCTAAAACGATAATGCAAGTTAAACTTTAATGTCCAACTCGTCAAATCATTTTCTCTTCTATTCTACAATATAGTTCCATATATTGTGCATTGATTAGTTGTCTGTCCAATAAACCGTCCAAAATCAAATCCAATTAATTATGCACATGAGTAACGTGCCTATCCTATGATTCTATTATAAGTTGTGTTGAGAGTTGGCAATAATCATTAACAAACATTCATACATTATTCATGACATAATCTACAATGATAAAAGCAGTTAGATTCAATGATAAACATGAATACAATCTCGTTCACCTATATACACAACTTGCACACTATATATGTACATCCGCGTATAAATTCCAGAACAATTTCCTTCTCGCGAGAATATACGAAAGGAGAGAGAGGGAGAGAGAAAAAGGAGAGAGAGTGTAGAAGAAGAAAATCGAAATTCGAACGCTAGACATAATAGCGATCTATCATCGCTCGGGCGGCATATCGCATAATATTCCTGCGGACTTTGGGGGATTCATTGGCCGAGCGCTGCGCATACATACACTTATAAATATATTCGCGCGGCGGCGCGGGCCCCGGCATAAATCTGCTGAGGACTCCCTAGTGTATTTCCCTTCTTTTCCTGCTTCTCCTCTTGCCCGCTCTCGCTTTCATATATCCTTTAAAGGTATACTACAGTCTTACTCAAAAGCGCTGCAACGTTGTTCGAATTGCGATGCACTGTTTTTTTTTTCATTTAGAACGCGTTTTACGCGATCCCGAGATTTTTGTTTTCTATTTTTCTGGTGTCAGAAGTGGAATTTTACATCGCGAGCATATTAAATGCAATGAAACTTTATTTTTTTCGAGTTTATCTTGCAAAGTTATTCATCATCCCACGTATGTAATCCATATGGAAGGTAGAAATTTATGTATGGACGTAAAGCTCGAAGGCATATCGACCGATGCACATTTCTCTGAAATATTCTCTCCGCACGGTGGCAATGATGATTTTGTGGGTGCAAAATTAGGTTATATATCCGTAGTAGCTCACTCAATTTTACACTTTGCTGCTTTCGAGTCTCATTAAGTATACAGCCCACAGTGGACAGCACGCCGGGCGGCACAGGCAGCGCGTTGCCAGAGAGCTGTGTAATGTTTGATGAGTCGCCAAAGCTAATTAGAGCAAACTTGTTGAGCCACGCGTACACAACTTTTTGCTCGATAAAACCACACACATACGTGCACACATGACTATACATCGTAGTAAATAACTCATCCACGAAACAAACAAAACTGCGTTCGAAAGCAGCTTTTGTAAAAGAGCAAAAAATAATCCGAGAGCAGAAACCATGAAGAAGCTTTCAGCGTTGACTGTACGCTCGTTGCATCTTTAACGTTCCCGCAGTGTCTATCCTCGACCGTTCTTATCTGCTCGTCGGGCTCTTCCATCTCTCTCTCTCTCTCTCTCTCTCTCTCTCTCTCTCTCTCTCTCTCTCTCTCTCTTTCTCTCCGCTGGGGCGTTGTGCCTCTTCGCTGAAGTCTTCTCGTCTCCCATGGGGAGGAAGAGCGAGAGCAAAAAAAAAAAAACTAGCGAGCGCGCGGGAAAAGTACACAGGTATATACCCGGCGTCCTATAAAACTATGCAAATTCCGGTGGTTTCGCCTAACGTCAAGCATTTTTCTTATACCACACCAAACGAGGAAGGGAAACTAGTTTTGAACGTCCTTCTTTTTTTCCTCTTCGAGAAAACTCCGAGTTCATTGGCAGTTTTTTTTTTATTTTCTTTTCTCTTGCAGATATATTTATCACGATGATTGGATGGGTAATCGGATTTCGCGATATTGAGAAGGGTTTTTCAATAGCTAGCTATAAAGCTACTTCGAGGCTTTACCTTAATTATTCACTGTAATATTATTGGTGAAATAATGAGGGTGAGCTTAGTTGCTATATAGTGCGCACGAACTGCAAGGTACAATTAATGAATTCTTAAGAAAAAGATTATTTGAAGAGTTTATAAAGGAAAAGAAAAGGTGAAAACAACAGAAAAGGAAATAAACAAAGTCAATCTTGCAAAAGAGAATTTCTCGGTCAAACCTAGGATTGTGAAGCTAAAATTTTCTCGAAACTATAGAAGAAACTTCTTGAAGTAGAAAATCGTTTCTCCGCGAGATTCTGGAAATTGCTTTTTCAGTCTTTCGCGAGCAAAATGAATACAAAAAGAAGAAAACAACAACAACATATACCCGCACATAGACTTGGAAACGCTCCAGAGCGAGAGTCCGAAAAAAAGAAGACATTTCGCAAGTAAAGAATTTTAATACTTCCGTGAAATGGCAAAAAAAAGCACGCCTGCTGGCCTCGCGGCTAGAAAATAATTTTTGCCCCACATTCTGATAACGTCATCGTCTTTTCCGCTCAATAAACCACATCGCGCGAGAAATCTCTCATACGTGTATTTTTTTTCTCTCTCTCCTGCGTGTGTGGCGCGCCCTTTCATAAATTCTTATCGCGCCGTCTTTCTCTTTTTCTTCCTTTTTTTGTTCATCCATTCAACCTCGTAGCACCCTCGTGTTTTTTTAGAAAATCTTGAGGTTCAAATCTCGAGTTTAAGCGCATGAGTGTTTTTCTATGTTCCTCTAGTTCATGGGAAGAGAGAGAGAGAGAGAGAGAGAGAGAGAAAATCTGTAGGGGCTATTTTTTTTCTTTCTTTTTACGGAACATACGTGCCTGCGTTGGCGACATGCCGCGCCTTTCGCCGCTACACAGTCAATCACAAGTAGCCGTCATTCAGCGCTCAATCGTTGCGGCTCTTTTATGCCTTGCTTCGTGGTCTATTGATCTTTTCATTCCGTGTTCGTTCACTGTGGCTGAGTACACAAAGAGAACGGATCGTGAAAGGACAATAGCGAATGTTTTTAATTCCTAACTTTTTCTATTTTCTATTTAAAATCGGCTTTTCGTGTAGTACACGTTAGCTATCTTCAATCAAATAAAATACAATGTGGTTATGAACGGAAAAATAAAACTGAGAAGAATTTTTCCCGTCAGCTCATTTTCTCGGAGTAGAAAGAAGTGTTCTCGAAAAAATTTCTTTTGCGAAAACCATCCATCCGCGTCCAGGCCGAGACGGATGATGAAAAAAAAAATCTACAATTTAATATTTTAGCCCTAGGCACTAGAAATATCAGACATAATTCTTCAAACCCTCCGATGGTTATTCACATATTAAATCATGTGGAATGTATACCACAAATATAATGAAATAAAATCAAATTATCTTTCTTATCAATAAGTCCGACAAATTTGTTTTATTACCACTATAAGAAGAATAAATATTACGTCGTCGATTGAAATTTAATAACCAAAAATACAATAAAATTTCACGGATAAATATATTGCACGTTAAAACGATCCTCGTATATATATATATATATATACGAAGAAGAACAAAAAAAGGAAGCTCGCCGTCTAGACAAAGAAATAAGCACCTGATCTAGCAACTCGAGGATCGATATAATCGAAGAGCTTCTTTCTCGCGCTCGCACTCTGTTAACCAGATGGAAAAGGTAATACCGACGATATTGCCTTTAGGAGCGGGGGGGTTAGGAGTGGGTGTGCGCGAGCGAAGAGCGTCTTTGATTTTCCCGAGCTAAGTTTCGGAATGCAAACCTCTCCGACGTGGAATGGCGCACTCAGGGGAGGATGGCTATGGCTTGGCTTGGCTGACGCGCTATAGCGAGAGAGAGAGAGAGGAAGGTATAGGTGCTGTATATATGCCCAAGCACTATGAATTTCTTACTAGAAGCCGATACACGAAGGAAACCATGGAATGGGGATTATTGCCAGACGCGCGAGCGAATGGGCGAGCGGCGGCAATTCCTCCGCTGTATACTCCGCCGCCTGGGGATTCGGATTATTGGATATTGACCGTTAGCGTTGATAATGAAAATGATAAAATGGCCCAGCGTTATATATCCTTCTCCCCCACGAGTGTTTTGATTATTCATAAGATAATGCACGCGATGTGTAAGTGTAGGTTTTTATGAGGATTGCCGAATGTTACTTTGCGGGATGGATGGTAGATTTCGATTGATGTTTTTGATGTAAAAGCTTCGATGTGGTTGTAGACTTTGGAAAAATTAATTACTTAACCTTTCACTGTAAAAAAAAATTTGTATTTCTTTTAACGATGATTACCTATGCTGCAACTAAGATTTGCTAACCATGAGTCATTAAAATAATCATCAATTCTTCATAGAAACCGTAACGTCATGAGAGAAACATTGAGGCTCGAACCATTAGTGTTTTTACATATCCTTTCTCTAATTGTGAACTTATACAATTGTTCTTCGCAGAAGCAATAAAGAAAAAACAAGTAGCCGAATGAACGAGGTATTCAGTGTAATTATTCATTGTGCCAAGACAGCTCGTTAAAGAACCATAACGACTCTATTTTTTGTTGTTGCTGCTGTTGTTGTCATCCGCAGGTACGCGAATATACACTTGCCGACGGTATTCTTTATTTTCTGTTTCTCTCGCAAACTAAGTCGAGGCATGAAAAGTTTGCATTTTGCGCGCGAAACAAACAGCAACGGAAAGAGAGTGAGCCAACTGGACATCGAGCGATCATTGAATCCACGTCTGATTTCTCTCTTTGGATCTCTCTTTCTCTCTTTCGCTCTCTCAGGGAGAGAGAGTTCCAATTGGCTCCGTCGATTTTTCCCCGGCAAGCAATTCTTCCTTCATTTTCCCCCCTCTCGCGCCCGCGTTTATCTATATATATACACCCAACCCTACTGCAACTTTTGCCCTCCGGTCGAGCAGAGGGCTTTTGTTCTCTTTTTCAGCTCTACTTCTCGAGTGTACCAAGTTCCTCTCTTTCTCTCTCACTCTGTCTCTCTCACTCTCTCTCTCTCTCGCTCTCGCCAATCCAATGGCGATAATTAATTCGGATGATTGAAAGGGTTTTCTCGCTGGCGATCGATTTTCATTCGGCAGCTAAGCAAATTATTCAAGCTTTTTTTCAGCTACTGCGTGTATATTTTGCTCGATGAATAGCGAAACTTATTGAACTTCCAATTTCGAGTATCTCGAGATGATTAGCACTCGCAATCTTGATCGGATGAAAAATTTGAAAATTCATTTTTTTCGGTAATGTAATGAATTTCGTTAAGTTTCATTTATAACGCAAGTAAAACAAACAGCTACATCATCGCATTAAAAAAAAAAGCAAACCATAATTAATCTCGTGGCCGAGTGTCGCTCGCGACGCAAGAAAAATCCTCAGCGATCATACATCATAAAACGATAAAAATCATGTTTATATCGCAAATCCGCGGAATTTAAGTCAAGGGTAATTACTCATTACGGCATTGTGAGCCTCGAAAGCCGCCTATCTTTTCAATTAGGAGACAGAAGAAACTGGCAAACAAATGAGCCGAGGCGTTCAGCGTTATCCGTCATTAATTATTTCCGTGAAATCCCTAGCAACGAAAGAGAAAGAGAAAGAGAAAGAGAGAGAGAGAGAGAGAGAGAGAGAGAGAGAGAGAGAGTTGGCCTCCTCTTCCATTACCCCGATGTCACGTTTCGCCGACTTTTGCCGACCCTGTTTTTTTTTTCAACGTCGCGTGCGCTCATTCGTCGTTTTTCAGTCGCATTCTTTTCTTTTTCTCCTTTCTCCGCTTTTTCTTCGTCTCGTTTTATTTTTGTAGGGGACTTTTTTGTTTATATACGCCTCATTTGGATTTTCAGACTCGTTATTCAATTTAATTCGTTAATTAATTTATCGGGAATTTCGGTCAATCATCGATCAGCTACATAATCGAATGGCATATGTTCTTCCAAATTGACCTAATTACGGATTGCTTTGAACAAATCGTGATTGAAGTCTTTGAATCATTGTAATGTAGTATTACGCTGTCATTCGTCAATTGTAATACCAATTACAGACTCAACAGACATATGGAACACGAACACAAATTATAGCGACACAAAATTACCTAACTGGCTGACGTGATGATAATTGAATGTCAAATCGAAGCTCAATATTCGAGATGATAATATGCATCAATATTCCCAAAATTCAGTTACGATTGTCAGTTGCAATTTTATTTCATTATCTGAGTAACGTAACATAATAAATTGGTAAATCATCGAAGAAAGCTCACCCAAATCGCATCTAATCCAACAAACCAAACACAAAAAAGAATTCTTTTTCGTACATGCACCTTCCCGTTTCTTTGGAACGTACTCAGTCGACATGTTTCCTCAGCTCGCTCATATATTTCTTACGCCCCGTAGTCGTCGTCGTCGTCTCTCTCCATGGAGAGCTTTTTGCTCTCTCTCTCTCTCTCTCTCTCTCTCTCTCTCTCTCTCTCTCTCTCTCTCGCAGACTGTCAGTATGAAACGGACCGCAAATGTCTCCGCATGAATTCTAATGTCTGCTGTGCTCTAGAGAGCAAGCAGCAGCAGTAGCCGCCACCGCCGCAGTGTTGTGCGCTAAGTGTGCTTTCCCTCCGCGCTCTTTCGATTTTGCGACGTCACGGAATTACAGTTTCTTGTTTGCCTTCGCATCTCCTAAGGTTTTGCTGGATTTTGCAACGACGTTGTGTAGCTTTGATTATCGTGTACAAGACTGCTGCTCCTGCTGCTGTTGCTGGTTGTTTTCAGAAGATTTAGGTTAATTATTGTGTCGGGCGCAAGGAGAAAAGTGTGTCAGCTTGTGTTTGCTGGCTTAAGCAAGAAAACATAATGAATTCGAATGAGAACGCAATTTCCCTTACGATTGTACTGCATAAATAGGACGTTAAATGAAATGTTATTGAGAAATACATTTGTCAAGTACGTATTTTTTTTGTTAAAAAACGAAAATCCAACCTAATTCCGTAGCTGAATTTTTTGTATTCTACGTGTATTTTGAGATTTTCCCTTCTCAAAGACTGTACTTGCAATCCTCTCAAAACCCCTCACCGGTGCAGTAAGCAGATTACAAAATTTCTTTATTTATTTTTTTGTTTTGCTTCCACTGCGCGCAACCTGTAAGCATTACCTTTAGTATTGTTTATATTGTAGTGCGTTGCATTTACGTGCGCTTTTACGCTGCACTTTGTCTTTAACGGAGCTTTCTATTTGCTTTCATTTTGAATTCTTCTATAAAAACGTCCGTTAAATCTTGAATGATTAATTTGCTTAAAGGTGAAGTTCGGAAGCGAGTTGTACCAGTTATGATTTTGTTTTGTTTTGTTTTATTAGCGAGTATGTAAGTAGATCCGTGAAATGCAACCTTGAAAGTTGTTTCAGTGCCATTGTCAGCGCTACTTGTCACCGAGTCGTGTGAAGGATTTTTTTTATATGAATAACCAGTTTGAATTGTTAATTACAAAGTTTAAAATTACCATAAAGAAAATGTGAATAAATCAGTCCGAATTTACTCGATTTATTTACGTAAATTTTATACAATATTCGATTAAAAAGCCAAATTTACATTTAATAACGAAAAGCGAGACGATTTAAAATAAATTTTTGATAATAAAATCGTATTTCCCATCCCAATTTTCGACGATAATTCACATTCGAATATCGCAAAAGCTATTCAATCTTTTTTTTTTTTGCCATTTTAATGATTGCCGGGTAGAATCGGGCAAAGTCACGAAAATGAAAGCAGTTACGCGTGCCTGGAATATTCATACATTTCTCGATCGCTATTGAGCTCTGCTCTGCTCTGCTCTCTCTCGAACGAGCTTTTTATCATTTGCAATTTGGAAAAATATCATGCTGTGGATCTGTGTCAATTGCTCGAATGTTTTAAAAGCCGGAATTCAAAAATAACAAAATAATGCCGTGCAACATCGCTCGCACACGTGTATTTATGTATAGGTATCTATACACGTGTATGTATGTATAGGTATCTATACACTCGAGCCAGATTTATGTCGATAATCCACCATTCATTTCGAACCTGCATGATAAACCGAATCTCCGAAAGTTTTCTAGTATTTTTATCGATAATACCGCTGCGAGTTCGATCCTCGGGCAATAAACTGCGCGAAATCAATAGAGCAAAATGGCTTTTTCTGAATGTATACCATTTTTTTCACAATGCCTACAAATACTGATGAATGATTTTGAAACTCGGATTCCAGTTTTCAGTGAATTTTTACAGCAACAAAAAATTAAATGCCCAATGTACACATGTAAACATATGCAGCGTTGGATTTCCAATAATATGCCGTCACGCAGAAAAAAATATACATACCTGTTGTGAAAGAGTGTACATACATGTTTGGAATTTTAACCGGTGCAAAAATTTATGCACGCGTCTTCTTGTTGTTTTACTTTTTACACTGTCGGCAAATATTTTTTCAGCCAGCCTGGTGTATCGATCAGATATTGTGCGTGCGGGCGAAAGACACGTACTGGTTTAATTATTCCCGGCGTAAATATGCAGAGTTCCATGCAATTATTTTGACGTTTCAATTAAAAAAAAACATCCGCTGCGCGATTCGTATCACTTTTTCTCCAGTTTCACAACAATACGTCCAAACCCTGTCGGTGTATATCCACAATTTTTTTTTCTTTTTCATCGTTTATTTTGACATTGTTAACGATATATTTTTTTTTCATTTTCTTTGTGTGGGAAAATTGGATGCTTCATAAATTTCCTGAGCCAGCGGAGTTTTAATTTCAATTACTTTGGGAAATGGTGGAGCGGGCGCTCGTATCGCAACTCGCCATAACGTGTGTGCATAAAAAAAGCGTTTCGCTACGTTCGAATAAATCTAGTATCGAGAGCTGAGAGCTTGCATGCGGTGTGCTTTCCCGTACCGCTGTGTATAGTCGTCTCGATATATTCGTACTATCGACGTTTCGAAAAATTAGTCGTAAAAACATAGGAGAAATCGAAGTTAAATAATTTCAGAAACAATACAACTACTTATTACCGAGAACGGAAGACTTCTTGAAAAAGAAAGACTGATGACAACCAATACCATCGTGAAATCTCCGGGGACAACGTAAAGTCTCATTAAAAGTATCGATTCCTCTGTGAAAACATCTACGAGTCTCCCTCGGCAAAAAGAATTACAATCGTTACCCCTCCGCAAGTCCAAATCAAAGACCTCATGTAATCTCTTTCACTTCGAGTTTTTTTTTCCGACCCCTTCAAAGAGAAAAAAAAAGAAAAACTCTTGCCTCCGTTCGAATTAAAAATTCTGCAAAGAAAAAAAGAGTTTGTGCGCGTTAATGAGGTGAGTTCTTTTGTCTCGATCGCAACGAATGAATAGGTCGAATGCGCGGTTCTGGTCCGAAATAATAATCGTACGGATTATTTTTCTCCCGGCCGCCACTCGTCTGCCGCGGACCGTATAGCTATTGAGAGGTTTTCGGCGCACGAGATTATTGGAATTTTACCTCGGCCAGCTATTTATCGAGCGTGCGAAATGCATTTTGCTGTGCAATTGCTTTAAAGCTTGTATAACAAGATTCAATGGCCAATTAAAACTTCATTTTCTGCTGAATGGCTTTTTCAACGAAATTTCGAAGATTGGATTGAGCGGCGAATCGGAAGGGACAGTTGAATGAAAAAAATAAAAAAACAAAAATACTCGACAAGTTTTTTTTTTCTATTGCTGCACGAGAGTTTGCGGGTCTGCTGTGTAGTGTTTTAAAATTTCGGGCTCACTTGAATTACAAAGAGTGAATAACTTCTTTCAGTGAAAAAAAAATTCGGTTATATAAAATTTCAAATCAGAATCGAGAACATTATACTTTTGTAAATTCAAGTAACCGTCCAACAAACACTACTTAATGGAAAATAAACAAACCTACGAAAAAAAAGGGTCTACCTAAACGTAGATTCAAACAAAAGTTCAAAAGCAAGCATCGCACGCAGCTTTAACTGCACAACAGAGGGAGAGACCAAAAAAAAAAAGAAGATCAATGGTTATCCGACAAAAGGCAATATAGCTGAAAAGCCGAACTTTACACAGAGCAAATAAAAGGGGGAGGCGACAGGTAAGAAACAATTGTGCAATGGAAAGGAAAAGAAAAAGTAACCCACGCACGCTACAGTACAGCAACGTTGGGAAAGGGAAGAAACGAAACTGGGAAAAGTAATGTCTCGTTATTGTCGCCGACTAATCGGTCGCCTTTTCCCCCATCTCTCCCTTACTCTGGCGCAAAAAGGAGTGAGGATCGAACGGCTCTCTCTCTCCTGATGGGATTAACCTCGAGGTCTGGTTAATCCTTTTATTGGACGCCTTCGAAGCTTTATGTACGGGGCCACGTTTCTCGCTAGCGTGCTACCTTTTCTTTTGTCGCTTTGTACTCGCTCGCTTGGCTTTCTATTAATTACTTGCCAAGCTGAGCTTTCTAACCTGGTTTTACGCGTATTTGAACGATCAATCTGAACAAATAAAACTTGGAGTAACTGCGAATTACACGAGAATTTATTGAAATTGGCGCGTGATGTCAATTGATTGCGTAAGTCGATCATTCGAACGATGAAGATTAATTATAAATTTTAATTAAAATGTATCACTCATTTCTGAAATGTAAGCTCAAACTCCATCAAGGAAAACGACGTTTTAAAAGCTTTGAAAATCACGTGCTAAATACACGCGAACCATAACGAATCATCGAGAATTTGTAAAAAAAAATCCAGTTCAACAACTTTTGAAATTACGTTAAATCCAACCCGTACGAAAAAAAAAAACAAATAAAAATGTAACGCAGCCAGCCGAATTCATCAAATCTGTTTGGGATTCACGTATAGCGATAAAAACGCAAACGCACGAAAAAAAAGTAATTCCGCCCGCAACAATAAAAAAAAAACAGAAAGAAAGAGAAAAAAAAATAATCGAAAAAAAAAACGAGAGGAAGATTGGTCGCGATAAAATTATACGGGGAGGGACGACAAAAATCACGCGTTCGTCACACGTATGGCATATAAACACGGAAGAGAGCTTGCAGCATCGGATTTTTATTCGCTCGTATCACTCTTCCTCCCTCCTCCCTCCCCCGCGCACGCGAATTCATATATCCATGGTATATGTGTATCGGGTAAAAGGCGTCAGCTGGTGCAATAAGGCAGAGCGGCGTACGCAACGACAAAAAAAAATAAAGAGAGGAAAAGCTGCGTAGAAAATGAGAGAGAGAGAGAGAGAGAGAGAGAGAGAACCGATCAGAATACAGGAGAGACGTGTCGAGAAAGGCAAGGAGTAGATTTATTTGCTCAGAGTGTATATAGTGCTTCTTCACCTTCACTCCCCTCCGCGGGCGAACGCGCATGGGATCGAACTTTCAGGACGAGTTGGTGTATCTCTGTCGGATTAGTGTTTCTGCGAGATGCAGCGAGCGGTATTCGATATTTTTCACGATATAGCTGCTGTAAAACTTCGGTGCTCGCTCGTCTTCGTCTTCGTCGTCGTCGTCGTCGTTCTGGAATATAGCAAATATTTTTCAAAGCTCGGATCGTGCTTGCAGTTGAATTAGCATACTATGGAAATTCTTGGGGGGGAAAAGTGTACTTTTCCAACTTCAATTCTTGCAGTTTTTCTGTAGTTTTATTTGGAATTTCTGAAATATTGTTGACATAAATGTAGAGATACGAAATTCGAATGCTGACATGAATAATACTCAATGTGAGAATTCATGCCGACTCATAATTTTGAAACTGAAAAAAATTTTTTTAAGGAAATTCGATGTGTCGACTATAGTATTGGGATTCGTTAAAAATTCTTACCAAGGTGTGAAAACTTGTGAGAGTGCCGATCTTAGAAAATCAGAACATGTATAAACAGCGATATAATCTTATTCAGCTTCATTTTTATGAATATACTTGCAATTACGAAATACAACCATTATTATTTTTTTTTCTTGACGTCTGAAAACGTATGATAAACAGCAAAAATTATGTTTTTACTTCTGAAAAAATTCTCGCGAAATCTCTGGTGTAATAAATCTTGCGTGAGCTTTGCTGCGGCAGAACATAAAAATTTCACATAAATCGTTCCATTTACAAAATTATAAGAGAGAACTCGAAAAATACGTCGAGCAGAAAATACTTTTTATAATATATCTTAACAATCGATATTTTTGCTTTTCTTCGTTTAAAATTGTTTCATTATCAAGTTCACAGCAATTCCAACGATCAACAATTCCAATCGCGCATCTTTGAATAACATTAACTTCGAGCTGATTAAACAAATTGATTCAAAAGCGATGGTTGATCGAGTTTGTACAACTAGTCTATCGTCGCTCGCGCGTTCCATCCATTTAAAGTACGTTTAGTTCGTCGAGAGCAAGAAAGTAAAACAGCGCGAGCGAGAATCGAAAGAAGCAAGCAAAAATAAAATAGCGAAGAGATAAGAGAAAGTAGAGAAGCGCGATATGCATACGAATGCTTGGGGCTATAAATCGAATTGGAATTGAAGTGGAGGGGAAGAGATGCAGGTGGAAACATGTAGCGGCGACTGATGTCGTTATGTGGCGCCGCCACCGCAACCGAAAGAGAGAGAGAGAAGAGAGGATCATCCATCTCCATTTGTAGCGCGCTCGCAAACTCTCGATCTTTTCTTCTTACTTCTTCTTTTTTTTTTTACTTTTTTTTTCTCTTTTTCCCATGCCCCCGCGAGAGTCACGCCTCTTTATCTATCATTTCCATTACCTACTGTCACTTAATTCGCTTTCTTTCTCTCACGCCTCGAGATGCTTCGTGCCTAGCATCTCTCTCTCTCTCTCTCTCTCTCTCTCTCTCTCTCTCTCTCTCTCTCTCTCTCTCTCTCTCTCTCTTCTCTTGCCTCCCTAACGTTTCTTACTTCTCTCACTGGCTTCTTATGTAAATTGATTTTCTGCTATATATACTCGCTCTATTTTACGCCCCGGCGAATCCTATTACAATTGCTATTTTCAATTTTGTTTTATTCATCTTGTTTGCCTTCTACACGACACGGCGATACTATTAATCAAGCTAAAACGTTTCGCGATACGTAAGAAGTTTAATTAATGAGTAATTTTATACACCAAAGCAAATCATTATGAAAAATAATTCGAAAGTTTGGAATGAATTCGAGAACATATTCCCGTGTGATATTTTTCGATATCAACGAGTTTACGAGGGTAAGAACTTCATACTCCTTGCAATTTACGATAATCCCTTAGATGAACTTACAAGTGTCATCTCATTTATTCACGAGTTCTCTCCTTCTCTATCTCTATCCCTTCGCGCCGATAACTTTGCAGAAAAGTCCCGTGGAAAACAGATGACTGCGATCGATCGATTAGTCAATCCAGCCGTCGACTTTTTTTTCCTCCTCATAAATACACCTGCGTCCCCTCTACTCCAAGTTTGTTTGCAGAAAACTCTCGCTCACGAGGTCAAGCGAAAAACTCGCTACTTCTTCTTCTTCTTCTTCTCTGTTTTCTCCGCTTCCCAAGTCCATCCGCGTACTATCTGGCTACGCTCGGAAGATCTCCAAACATGTAAAGCAGGACGCGCGCCCTTACTCTCTACCTGCTACTTCAAACTTACAAATCCAATTTCGTCCGCGAGGGGATTTGAGTGAACAAAAACATGTATATCTTTTGCCTGCGTTCGCGCGTGAGAAAGATGAAGAAACAAATATGAAAAATCCAATTCGCGTGAAAGGTGTGCGCGGCAAGGTAGAGCAAGGGATTACGCGGTTGATTTTTTTTTTATTATGGTAGAAAGGAATATTCAGTGACGCTGGTAAGGATGATCGTTCGTAGTAAGGAGTTTTTTAAAATCAAATTTATGATAATCTTTATAGAATCCGTCAAAAACATTAACAGTGTCGCACAATTATGTCATTTTCAAAATCGAAGCACGTAATTAATTCTAAAATATTATGTATATGTATAAATATATATTACATATATACATATATGTACCAACTCTTATTCGTAAGGCGTGTGTGCAGTATAGAAAAAAATTCTCGCGCTAAGAATTCAGAAGGAGGCATCGAGGTCTAAGTGCATAAGCATGAAACATACGCACAGTTCGCGAGCAGAAAGAAAAGAGGGAAAGAGAGAGAGGCGAGGTTAAGGCAATAAGAGTCAAAGTCTAGCACACAGCAGAGAGAAAGAGAGAGAGAGAGAGAGAGAGAGAGAGAGAGAGAGAGAGAGAGAGAGAGAGCGGATGCCCGTCACGTCCGCGAGTAGGCGATCTTCTGCTCTAGCGCGTGAGAAAGCCAACAGGGAAGAAAGAAACATTTGTCTCGTGCTATAAGTGTTACTCTTATATAAGCCGCGAGAAAGAGAGACGACAAGCTATACCACAAACCAAGTAATTAATTCTGTGTGTTTACGACGATAGAGTTTGTCCTCCTCCCCCCCCCCCCGAAAAGGAAAAAAAAAGTTTTTCTTTTTTTTCATACGCTGATGAATGAAACTTGGCAATCTCCAGCTCCTCTTTATTTCGGAGCGCTCGCTCCGCGCGGCCACTGTTATTATCCGCGTCATCTTTATTATCATGGTCGGAGGATCCTTATACACTCTCTCGCTCACACTACTTTTTATCTCTTATCCTCATTTTTCCCTCGAGCTTATCTTCTTTATCGCTTGACTTTCTTCATCTTTTTTTATTCTCTCTCTCTCTCTCTCTCTCTTTCTTTTTTTGGGACTGCGGTGCCTTGTGTAAAACTCGCGACAATTATTTATAACTTAATTACTTGTTTTATGTCCCTTTTTTCCCGATTTTTATGGAATTTCGTTTTATACCGTAGTACACTGAAAATGGATTTTTTTTCTACGTCGAAAATATTTTAACGTAATAGTCACGTGACATTCTCGTCTTTCTTTATTAGCGTGATGGATTGCTACGTCTATCATAATGATTTATATCCTAGTGCTCTCAGCCTGAGTGAACTATGTGAGTGCACCTAGAACTCTATTTTCTTGAATTGTAAACAATTGCGAGTGATATTTTTTTATCGTGGTATGTTTTACCTTATCGATGAAATATTTGATATTAAATTATCGGTGTTGGCTTTCGGCATGGGGTAACGCAACAATAAATTAAAATAATAACTGCAAAGTAAATTTAACTGAGAAAAATATATGCATATGAGTGGCAAAGCTCGTAGAAGAAAGCCTCATTAATATTCGCTACGTATATTTCTGAGAATAATTTTTTCAATTAAAATTGTATCAATGCAGGGCGCGGAACATTTTTTCCACTAACGACGTAACGCGATATTGTCAAACTTTGTCTGCCGCGCATCCACGAGAATGTCGATAAGTTGTTTAGCCCGTATGGAGCGGCAAAGAGAGACGTTGGCTTTACGACGTTCCATCTTCACCGCGTCGTCGGATATACTCGCCCACTAACGACGCGCTTTAATTTTCCTCGTGAGTAAAGGCCGACGGAGGGATGAGCATAGTAGTAGCGGTAGTAGTAGTAGTCGTCGACGACGACATTTGGCAAGCAAGCGCTGCGCCTCGTTAACGTTTTGCGCGTAGTCAGCATACAGCGACCTCGTGAATCTCGGATCGACCTGGTTTTTAAGGCTTTTCGCCCACCCACCCCTTCCTATATATAGCTGCCGGATTTTCAGAAAATTTTTCACTCAACCCCGCCTCCTCTTCCCCCAGACAAAAATGCTCTCGCGCGCATTACTCTTCTAACCCGCATTATATGACGATTTTTCGCGATACGTAATTTCATTCGTCGGCTTTTGGGTCACATTCATTTTCGTCTCTGATGGATGGGATATTAACGAGAAACTCCGCGTTGGGACGTTTCTTTTTTCTTCCTGCAGAGATGTATTTTACGTGGATGTAATGAACGACATTTCTACGTTACAGTTTTTAAAATTTTAAAATCTGTCTTTCGGGTAGAAGGTCTTTCGGTTAATTATACCACTGGATGGCTGAATTCTGAAAATTTTTAGTCGACTATTACATTATAGCTGTACTCAAATATTATATGAATGTATACTATCTATAAAATTAACTTCAGCTTTCAAGTTGATTATATTACAAAGTTCTGCGAATGCAAATAAACTTGATGTTCGTTTTCATTGCGAGTTTCATAATTACTTTGATATTTGGCTTGACGTTAATTCATAAAAGCAATATTACAAATTAAACCAAATTAATTAAATTGAAACGTAGTACTGCATCTCCGTTCCTTCTTTCGTCAAAGTATGGCTTCAAAAGTCTAACGAGTTGCATAACTCGCAGGGGAAGGTTGGGCCGCGGCCGTCTCGAAAAAAAAACTCAATTACGTCGAGAGAAATCCAGCACTTTTGTTGTATAATTCAATCAGACTTCCTCGATATCCGATACGCGGGTGAGCTTGCGCTAAAGCTCTCCTTCGCCTTCGCCCTGAAAACAATAACGAATAAATTTCAAGAGGCTGAATTTAGGAAAAGTTTTACACGAGAGATCGTTGAAATTTAACGAGGTTCTCCATTGAAATCCGATCGGGTTCTAGGGGTATCGGTTTGAAATTGTCGAGAGCCTCGTAACCGCCGCCGCCGCTGCCGCAAATTACCGCGCATCCGACCAGCAATATTTTCCGTGGATTAATTAGACGCTCTATTGGGCCAATCACTTCTGGAAAATTCGACTCCCTTACGTAATATCGAATATCGTCTGTTTCGTGTTGTTTTCAACAAGTTTGATTAAATTGTTGTTTCGGTGCATCGATCAATCATCTTCTGATTTTCAATTTAAAAGCTGGATTAGAATTTCTATGTAGCATGAAAACTTTATTTAATCAACAGAGTTAAATAGACAAACAGTTACAAAAGATAGTCTTTTTCAAAATAAAAGTAAGCAACAGATCACAGATATAGTAAGAAAAAAAAAACGATGACTTTGTGGTATTCTACACAACTACAAAATGAATGTCACTTAAGATTATATGAAAAATTTATAAAATTCAGTTGAGCTTTTGAAACTAAATATGCAAACCAAACGAGAATAAAAATGTTACGAAACTCGGCTGCCTCGCAGAGTCGATCCATCAATGTATATATAACAGCGTGGAAATTGCATGGACACCGCGTGAAATCCGCAGCTACATATCAAATTATGCGATACCACGTCAAGCGCTACTCTCTCTCTCTCTCCCTCTCTCTCTCTCTCTCTCTCTCTCTCTCTCTCTCTCACTCCCTTTCTGGATTGAACAAACGCAGTGGTTTGGTAGGTAGAATCACTATGGCCACTCTGTACCGCACCTTGTCATCGCAACCCAACGAAAAAAAAAAGATAAAAGAACGAGCGAGTGTAAACGACAAATTGGCATTTTCGAGAGGGTAGAATATAACTCGCCAAGCTAATTCGTGGCGTTGGCATTCGACGCAATAACCGTTCTTTTTTTTTATTCGAGGGTCGCTCGATTGCCATAGAGCTTTCTGTCTCTCTCTCTCTCTCTCTCCCTTTTTTTCAGCTCGAATCTCTCGTGTCTATGGAGATCGGAATTTAATTGAAACGGGGCCTATAGACTTTTTTTAATTAAGGCAGGCTCCAACAAATTAGTTTTATCGCGGAGGTTATATATATATCTGTACGTGTGGTATTTTTCAGGACGAGAAAAAAACGTACAGCAACAACGAGGCATGTTTTTCATTGCGAAAAAGTGCTCGCTCGCGAGATGTGTGTACACTGTATAGGGCAAGCACAATTTTCAACGGATTGAATTTTCGTTCCCTGTGGGGGGTGTGGTGAGCGAAAAAATATATTGTCGAACTTTAGAAATATTTTAACAGTATCGTATATACACTGCGCCTAAGGCAGTTTTCAAACCGTGAAATACGACGTATTTTAGTTTATTTTTCTACGAACGTCGAAACATTTTTTTTAGCCGTGGCGTGAATGGCAAACATTTTAATTTGCAAACTTTTTGCGTTCACGTTTTATTATTTCTCGGGGCGATCTTGCATGTTTATCTTCACCCGGAATATGTGAGCCAAGAAAATATTTACTCATATAACAACTTTTTTTATGGAAAGAGAAATAATATCCACTACACTATTATAATTTTTCATAGGTAATTCCGCACCACCCCGTCGCACAATAAACTCATTAACACATTTCAAATGCACGCGTGAACACACAAATGTCAGACTCAGGTTAACTCAGACACGCTCCAACAATCAAACAATTCCTTACACACTGCACAGCCCAACTATTATATAAAAGGAATTCGTAGCTTCTATGCACACACGTAGTAGACGCGTGTATATATAGTTAAGTACGTGCGGCTTTCGCGAGTATCTGACAAAGCGCGCGCGCGCAAGCGCAAAGACGTACATAATCGGGATAATCAGTCGATCGCCAAAACTTAAGTCATTATGAAGTTGCGAGGGTGGGTTGCGCAAGCGAGTCGCGGTCTGCGCGCCGATAAACTGATAAGCCTTTGCGCTATGCAACTTGACTCCGCGCGCGATGCTTAGCGAGCAACAAAGGGAGGGAATTCTATTGGCTATGCTTATGCAAACGAGCTGCGTAACAATTGAACTGAAGCTAAATACACAGTTTCAACGTTTAATCAAAGGTTTCGTTTTAAGAAGACCGCGATTGTTTCTTGCGGATTTATTGCGATTTGATTGCAATTCATTGAATCGATTTTAGGTAACTAATCGAAATTCAATCGACGACAATGTAAAATAATTTTAATATGACAATGAATATTCCATTCGTTGTATCCCTCAATTTGAAATTGTAATATTTTTCACAAAAGTCACTTCCTCGTCGAAATTCTCTTCAAAATTAAAGTACAAACCGCAAAGACATAAATCGCGCACTTGACCTTCCCATGACACGCAAACGTGGCATACTTTAAGAAAAATCGATAAAACGAGCATTAAACTTCGTCGCTACTCGCTAAAACTCAAATGCAATTAATCTCATCGTATGTATGTGACACACCAAGGATAGTAGAATCAACATTGAAATTCCACGCGAGTATCGCTTATCCGAAAAAAAGCAAGCCGAAAAAAAAAACATACAACGACCTTATATCTCTCTCCGTGTCTCACTCTCAGTTAGGTCACTGGAGCGCACAACCAGAATAAAAAGCAGAGAGTGTACTATGCTATCTCTCTCTCGAAAAAAAAAAAATTAACTTGTCGCGCGACATTGGTCGGAGCGCGCGTGTGCGCGCGATAGTCCAGGGATCCGGAAGAAAATCGGATAAATGCGGAATGTGCGTGACAGCGAAGGAAGGTAGAAGAGAGAGAGAGAGAAAGCTAAATGGTCCGTAAACGTTAGTTGGAATTAGTTGTTTCTCTCACTAGCCAAAGCCGTGTGTACGTACGATATAAACCCCCTCCCCCCTTTTCTCGTGTATATGTGAGGTGGGTGGGTGGGTTCTAATGCGGCGTTAAAGTTAAGAACGCTAACAAGCAAACGTCGACTACTACTACTACTACTACTGCTATTTTCGCTCGGCTGACCATATACCCAGTTGAAAATCGTCCGCGCTTGCTGTTCGCGTTGCGTTCAGACTTGCTCTCGATGTGGTGGTGAGTACAGTTTACGGGCTTTGTTTCGATGACGATGTAAACGACATCGTGTGCGAAGTTCGTTACAACGCTGTTCAATCGACATCGTTCAAATTTATGCCTTTTCAATCGACGTGAAGTCGTAGCATCATTTTTATTTTATTTTTTAATTTATTACAAGAAATTTTTTATCATACAATTAACATTAATTGGAAAACAACTGAGCGTAGCTTCAATGAGTATTGGAATACATCGCTCAATGGTGCGTCAAATGATTATTCTCGCGAATATGGTGTGCGAAATATTGTAGGCATATACATTCGTTAAATTACGATATATCTACCTATCTATTTATCTAGTGTTAAATTGGGAACAGTTAGGATTTCACACAGTGGCATTAGTACACGTGGGCGTGATTATTCGGCCAACGTACTAATAATGATGATGATGACGCACGAAATGTAGTTTCGTTAGTATCGCCGTATTAATTTCAATGATTTCGTGGGGGCCACCGAAATACGCAGGATTTTGGTAATGAATTCGATATACTAAAGTCTTCTTTATACTCTCATAATTAATTAATACGTTTCAACTAAACTGCTCTCTCAACAAAAATCATCATCACTCAACATACCAATTCGAATTCAAGTATTACATGGCGCATCGACGTATAAGCTTTTCTCATTCCATTGTCCTTAAAGCTTTCAATCATTCCGCAGTCGTACAAGAAGAAAGCCAATACGCTCGCGGTAAGTAAGCGAAAAAGCCTCTTAATAAAAGTCCAACGGTCCATCACAATAGTAATCAATAATTCAGACGGCTAACGACGCTGCCTCTAAAATCCCCTTTGCTCCCTGCGAATTGCAAAAAGGCAAAAGCCGCTCTTGAGAGTAAGAAGAATTGTGATGGGACAGAGGAGGAAAAATATAAGTAGATTGCAAACAGGATACGGCAAATATTAGATGAGTTTCGAAGAAAAAGGAAACGGTACGAGACGCGATTTGAAAGGGGGGTGATGGTAAAGGGGGAGGGGGTTGTAAATGGTTCTCTTCAAGTGATAGTTGATTGCGGCATAGACTATTTCTTACACAATTCAGAGTCTACTCAAAGGACAAATCGAGCACTAGCAAATTTGTCGTACACCGAAAATTGCAGAATCAAATTGGATACGACGTATGAGTATCAGTCTGAATGCTATCAAGAATTTCCATGATACCTCATCCGTTTACAATCGAATACGAAAATCCAGAAGGCTTCAATTGTTGTGAACAATCATTTTACACCTTGAGATATTATTAAACGTAATCAACAAAAATCGCTCACAACTCGATCGAGCACGTTGCTCTTCGTCACAGGTAAATTAGTTATCACGTCATTTGCCATTGCGAGAAAATTTTGTGATTTATAATTTCCGAACGCAAAATAGGAATCCGACAAAACTTGCTGTGCAGCTTGTGTATAGCATTAGAATATGATAGAAAGTTGAATTGGAGTTTGTCGAAGCTCGGGAGGGCAGCAACGGCGATGTTTGTCAAAAAGGACTACAATACAAAATTTTTACCATTGTGACTTTATCGGTGTATAAATTTTCCAGTGCTCGATTTGTCCCTTGAGTAGAATCTGAACTGTGTAATGAATAGTCTACGCCTTGATTGTGGGGAAATTTTTAGGTTACCATGAAGAAATGAAGAAACAATTCAGTTCGATAACTATATTCGATTTTTACTCAACGTTAAATGATGATTCAAACAATTTTGGCTTAAGTATTTTCCAATTGCATTGACATTTACTTTATCCAATCAAAATACTCAACTCAAAATCAGCGCAGCGCACATCAAACTTCCCTTTGAAATATCCACACGCACACATATACACACAACACAGTCTCAAAAAGGATAAATTGACGTTAGATCGCCACAGCGAGCCTTTCGCTATCGTATCCTCCTTCCCACTCGCCTCGACGCGGCGGGCGGCGGCGTGGCGAAGATCAATATCGCCGGGCGCGTTATTATATCGCCGAGCGCACAACGGCATGTCTAAGGGCAAAGTTTCGCCGGCATCATTAGCACTACGTGGGACACGACGCGCAAGATAGAGCTGCTGCTGCTGTAGCTGCTGCTCTGGCCGATATAATAACGTCGGGGGAGGCGGCGGCGGGCCTATATAGAAGCCACGATAACTTGTTTAGTTAGTGCCGATATGGAGTCGATAACTCCGTGACCATCTGCTGCCACACACAGCAGCAGTAGCAGCGGCACATGTATAGGCAACAGCTGCGCGATTTTGTGCTACTACGTATGTATATATATATGAACACGGAAGCTTGTAAGATGTTGCGCGCCTAAGACGCGAGAGATACATTCGGCGTGTGCGTTATTACTCGGTTAGAGGCGATCGAGCGTGTGATACGGATGTTGTCTGTATTATCAGATAATTGAGGTGATGTAGGTATATACAGGTTTAACTTACTGTACGATGTTTGCATGCAGACTTTGATGGGATGGAGTTCGCAAATTGTTCGTGCTGCGTGCTGAATGCTCATCCTTTGTACTGCTTTTACATTTCGCATTAAGGTATTGCGTATTTTCGACATTTGTCAACTATTCCCGCTATTCACGTGTATTTTTCATAATTTATTGCATTAAAATTCATCTTGGGAATGTGAATTGAAAACGCGGTATGAAAACATTAAGCCTCTTGCGAAAAGCTTAGTGCGCGCATTCATTCGTTCGTTGACGTAACGTTCATTCGCTTTATTGAAAAGCAGACTGCACGTAGAGCGGATTTGAAAACTAGAACGTCTCATTTTCTATGGGAGATGTTCAAGTTTGAAAAGTTGTATTCGTATTACGAAAAATATGGCATTCAAAAGAAAAACGACGGAGTTCACGATGTTATGACAAAAATTGGGTTATTGTTAAAATACTTAATTAAGTCATAAATCTATCCAGCCAAAAACCACTAATATGTAAAAAAATTCCGAAATGAAAAAAAAACCTACTATTGCCGACCTATAATTAACGTAATGCCCACTACAAGCTGTCAACGAGGTACACCCACCAATATTGTGTTAGCAGGCCGATGTTATCGGATTTTCATGGTTAGCCAGAAACAGAAAAAAAATGTCCATCCCATTTTACTCAACGGCGCGGCGTATATATGTGTGTGATAAGCCATAAAGCGAAGCGCATGTATGCGCGTGCAGAGCGAAGGACACGAAACTGACAAGCACCCAGGTCGTCGACGACGACGACGAGGTCCGATAAATTTAGCTGAATACCTATTCGCCGCCGGAATGTAGGATTAATAATGACGTGGCGCAAAGGGACGAGACGTACGTACGTACGTCGGCTTCTATTATGCTTATGAATATAAACACACATATACAGACACAGGGACCGACGATAAATGGTCTCGTGTACGTCTTTGATATGCTCTGCGATGATAGCACAAAGGATTATGTGGAGCGAGAAATGAAAAAAAAAATTGAGAGCAAAGTTATTACGCGCATTCGTGTCAAAAAGGCTTTTGACGTAGTTGTTTTGAATGCTGTAATGCGTGAATTTAGGAGTGCCATTATTTTCAGTCTTTGACGTTGTTTTTGAAATTACTCGTGTGAAAAATTTTCTAACTTTACTAGATAGAACGTACGAATGTGGTGGAAAAAAAATCGAATTTGCGTACGTCAAAGAATTATCGAGATAAATTGTCAGAACACGATAGTAATTCCGTGGATAAGGCTGATATATTGACTGCAGTCGGATTGACACTTCAATTTAGACGAGCAATTAAGATTGTTTAACTGCTTAATTACACATTTAAATAAGGAAATATCTTACATGCTAATGTTATGTAATTTAGAAATAAATACATTGTTTATATGTCTCGTGAAATTTATCGCTGTTTTGTAATGATTTCAAGAGTATTTGTTTTTCACTGTACGTTCAGGGAAATACTGTCAATTAACTTTATTGCAGTAAAAGTACGATTTTTGCACTTTTCGTTCAATATACCTCCAAAAAAAAGCGAAATGTTCGAACAAAATGTAAAAAAAACGCTTTTCAATTTTTTTTTGATTATCCTAATGGAGAGTGAAATACTGGCTAAAAATTCGCCAGAACGCAATTTTTTTTTTCATTCAAATGAGCTCTCGAGAGCGTGCAGTAAAAGCTAATTAAGCTAGCTATTTAACGCACATGCGCCAGCCGCGCGTATAATCAGCCTTTCCGTAGTGAAATACATTAAAACTGCACAAAGGAATCAAGTATTAGCATCTGGCGAAATCCTTCTAATAAGCATTCGTACAGACACACGGAGAGGAAGAGCGAGAAAGAAGAGTTGACGAGTAAAAGGAAGACTAATTTTCTCGCGCAGCACTTGTCAATTAGCGATCAAGCGAAACGAAGTAATAAGCGAACTCGAAAATTCATTACTTCGCGTCTTTAGCGTCGATTATCTCTTTTGCACTTCCCTTTCCTCTCTCCCTCTATATATATGTATGAATTATCCCGTGGCTAAAGTGCATTTGCATGAACGCTGTAAAGGAAACATCAGGTGAATTTTTTCGAGCATACATCGCGCGCGCAAGCACCAATTGTAAACTCGGTCTTTGGAAGCGTGCATATCTCTCATCGGCTGAATGATATGCGCACTGCGGATGCATTAACCGTACGTAAATATGCAATTTTTAATTAACGACTTTTGGGATTGTAACGCGCGCGCTCGATGCGAGGCACCAGACCAGTGGAGATGAATAAGAGCTGAATGTTGATGTTTCAATGTGACGGTATTTTTTATTTTTTCAAATTGTTTTTAAAAGATAGGAAGAGGCAATTCCATTATACGTGTTGTTAATTATGAAATTGTATGGGCTCATGTTGCGACGTGCGTTATGAATTGTTTAATGAATAAGTGCTACAGAAGATTGACAAGCAGTATTTCAAATCCATTTGAAGCTTGTAAAGTTTACAATGTCATGCGGAAGATGATTATTGCAATGAATATTAATAAAGTTTTTACAAGCTAATATAAGTAATTAATGTGCTTATTAATTACTATAGAACATTTGCTCAATGAGCGATGAATATTAATTTAAGTAGCAATCATGAATCAGACAATAACTGTCATGAATCGTGAAAACGTGTATTAATAAGTTATGAATTATAACTTTGACTGTGTAATAGTTGTCAATGTATTATTCATGGAATGTATTATTTATAAGATAATACAATGCAATATTGATCAAAGTATCTAGGAATGAATTCAAAGCCACAAATCAATGACGGCGCGTCTTTTGAGACTCTAGTCGATACCCCAGAGAAAGAGAAAGAGGGAGAAAAAGGGGCTGCGAAAGCCACAAACAGGTTTATCGTTTGTTTTCAAAGGAATTTTCTTCTTGCGGCGAAGGCCGAAATAAAATGTGAACATTAAAAGAAAAGTCTTTCGTGGGATTTGAATTTTCCGTGCGACTCTTCACGCGCGCAGCGCACGAGATCTTCGGCACTATAGCCAAACGATATTGGCAGCACCCAGCAGGCAAATCCCCTTTACGAAAAGGAAAAGAGGATTTTTGAGGCAGGCAGGCGCACCACTACCACCGCGCCGTCAGATCAAATGGGATTCGTCGGGAGAAAAGTATCGAGCGAATTCCGTCTGCTTTTCGAATAATTGCCTCGACGCTCTGATTGTACTTTGCGATGACGTGACTTGCAAAAAAGCTGATGAACGAATATTTTTAAGGGAGCGAGATAATTTTTTTTCACTGGATTTTTTCGAGTTTTATCTTTACTCTTTTTTGTTCTGTTATTTTGCTATATACCCAAAAAAATGACGCGTCGCTCTTTATTAAAAAAAATGATTTTTTTTTCTATCTCTCTCTCGTTGAAATGCTTTCGCGGCGCGCTGACAGCTTGCAGAGAAATTTCGTTGGTGGCAGAGAGCTTTTAAAAAGTACAATACATCTCTCGGTTTTTTTGTTTATTTAGATAACGTCGATGTATAGATATATTTTGTTTTGTTTCAAGCTAAAAGTTTACAATAGAGCGTGAACGTTGAAAAATGTTTGATAACAGCGCGTTACCATATCAAAAAAATACAACAAAAAAAAAGAATTTGAAATGCGTCATAGCTTCGTTACGTTCTAAAACATACAAAATAGACTTTTCAAAATCCGCAAGCTCACATCGTGAAGGACACTTTCAGTTTACCACTTACATTTGACCACCAGGTCTATTAATTCGGCGAGGAAGCGGAGGGGGATCTTCTGACGTTTATTGTGTTAGCCTGGGCGCGAAGGAGAAAGAGGAAAGAACTCAAGGTTCTCTCTTGGCGCGGCCTGATTTTGTTAAGGAGTTCTACGAGCTTAATTGAATCGCGCCTAATTCAGTTTTTTTTTATCTTCGCGCCTCGCGCGTTAAGGCCTCGGCGTTCGTCCATTATTAAGCGCCTCTAGGGGTTAAATAAAGTCGGGTTAGCGGAATTAAAAGAAAAAAAAAAGAAAAAAGAAAGGAAAGTGAACGACCACACGGGATAGACCGAGCAATCGCGGCTTGTTATCTTGAGTAAACGCTTTTCTTGCGTAATTCATTTGACGTTTCGTTGTGCTTTTACGATGTTTTTACGGTTATTGTTTACTTTCTTTTACGCCTGATATGCTTTTACATTTTTTTTTCAGTTCTTTCATTTTGAAAGAAATGAAATAAAAAGCGTCTCGTTACTCTCCCTTTGACATTTACACATTTACCACCATTCATTAAACAGAAAGATTGTCGCACGAGGTAACCGTGCAATTTTCAACGGATGTAACAAAGCAAAGTCCCACAGAATATGAGACCAAAGTAAAGTAGCAGCTAGACCACGAACTGTAAAGATCCTCTTACATTACAGTAGCCTCTATATCCTCGTTAAAAAAGAGTGGCAAAGTAAAAAAAAAAGAAAGAAAAGAAAAGAAAAGAGTTGCGCTGTGGGAGATGCAATTTACTCGCGTATGGAAGTCAAGGCTCGCCTTTGTCATGCTAATTTCCGACGCGTTTTAGCGTCCTCATCCTTTTTAACTATGACGCGCGCCTCTTTTTTTTCGCTCTCTCACTTCATCTTTATTATGAATGTACAATGCGCCAGAGGTGCGTTTTATTTTGTGGTGGTTTTTAACTAGGCTATACATGAACTCAACGTGAATTCTGTGTTTTTTTCTGTTACAGTATGCAACCGATTCGCCAGTGGTGTGTACGCGATGATTGGTGCTGTTAATCCGGATTCTTTCGATATTCTACACTCGTACAGCAACACCTTCCAGATGCCCTTCATTACTCCTTGGTTTCCGGAGAAGGTGACAAAAATATTATGCATTATTCATTTTCTTTTTCTCTTTTATTCAAAGTGGTTCATTTGAAACTTCCGCACTTTTGTGCAATACGGTTTAATTTCATAGTGACATCTAAATAGGTCAATTGAATTAAAACGTTTTTATAAATGTAGAATTCACGTGTCACGAAAAATAATTACATTGTAATTTTTAAAAATATAATATGGTAAATACTTTTCAAATTTATCTTTCTTAATTTATCAATGTAAGCCTTGACATGAGCCAAAGTAATGCTGTAATAAAACTTTAATAAAATTTATGTCACGTAAGTTTCATTACTCACTCGAAAACTGAATAAATATAAATTCCAAAATACATAATTGAATAAGATAACTGCCACTTCATTTCATTGTTATAATGCACTAAAATACGCCAATATCTTAATCATAAAAAAACCAAATCAATGAAATTATAAACGTTGAGTTGATCAGCAATGGAAATTAATAACAAACTCATAGATCTTCTTCATCGTAAATCTATCAAAGAAAACCGCTATTCGGAATAAATTTTCATAAAAACAAACCATGATGACACGCAATCTCAAATATGCAAATGTAATCCTCGATTTTCAATTTTAACATCCATAAATACAACACGCCTATAGCTATCGGAGGTGTGTATGCATCTTTAAAAAAAAACAACGTAAATCGAAGTAGAAACATTGATTAGCAATGATTAATCGAGTATCATTAATCTCAGCTGCGCATTGCGAACAATCGCGATTACTTACTGCCTATAAATGCAAGGGGCTTAATACACGTATTTCTCGTCGCGAGATTTTGCAGTCGAACGATTACAGCGCCAATCATTTTTCTTCAGCGAACTCGTGTTCTACTTTTGTGTATTTATAAGTAGCTCGAAAAAAGAAGAAAATTCTGAACGAAGAAGAAAAACAGAAAAGTCGAAGCGAAGTGAATGTAAATTTTAATCGTTGCGATGTTTTTAAATACATTAAAGTATCGTTAGAATTTGCATTTCCCCGAGCGCGCGCGCGTAGCTCTGTGCCAACTTTATGAATGAGATGCTGGCGCGGGCGCAATTCATGCAAACTCGCCGCCGCGCCGAATCGCATAAATTATGAGGCAAATAGATGCCGCGCGCGGAGCTCTCTATCTCGTCGTGGTCATCTTTGAAAATTTTACTCTCTCTCTCTCTCTCTCTCTCTCTCTCTCTTTCCCTCCCTCGCGCTATAAAGTTTTAGATTGCTGATGTTAATTTGGAATTATTCAAATTGCCACCGCGAAATTTCCACTCGAAACTTACATTGAAAAGTCTGATACCTCTTTGGATATTTATCTTTTATTTATCATCTCGGAATGGAAAAGAAAAAAGTAATTGACTTTGAGCTCACTTCTGGAAACTCCAGCGAAAAAAAACAGCGTCGCCCAATTAAATATTCACGGCGATCATGAATATTGCCAAAATCCCAGTAAATAAATTAATCTTCTCATTGAAAAAACAGAGTTGAGTAAACAAACCATTATGAACGAGGCGTAGAATTCAAACATTCCAATTAAGCTGACCCCTCTGTAAGAACGAAAAGCACTCGCCCTTTATCAAAATCCCGTCCACCCTATCGTGCACAAGCAAACACGGCCTTTGTTACGAAAACAAGCAAGGTCGCGGATGGGAAGTAGCTTCAATCTAACGCGAAATACCTATATTTTCATCGTCGTCGTCGTCGAGAGAGAGAGAGGAAGATTACAAGTAGAGGACGCATGTTCACAGGTGCTGCAGCCTTCGTCGGGTGCCGTCGACTTCGCCATAAGCATGCGACCGGATTATCACCACGCTATCATCGACACTGTGCGGCACTACGGCTGGAAGAAGATCATGTATCTCTACGACTCGCATGATGGTGAGTAAAACCCCTTTTGTTATGAGCTTACATCCAGTTTTAGTGGCAGACGTATCTATATACGCGCCAAGTTGCAGATATCTCTCTTACTTTGATTATTATTACTTGTCGTGGATTTTAATGGGTGGAAATTAGAGAGTTCACGTTATAAATGTATTAGATGCATTGAATATTCATTACAATATATTTAAAAATATTACTAAATGTTCTTATTGGTTATTTCAACGTTTTTTCACGTGATCAATTTTCAAAAGATTTTATCAGCACTGAAATATAAATCACGCAGCAGGTTATTCAAAATCCGGACATTCTTTTTATCAGCTGCTTTTTTATGGTTTATTACATGTATAGCGAATATACACCGTATCATTTTTATCTCGATCACAGAGTTTATTTCATTATTATATAATCTCACCTTTAATGTATATCTGTCGTTTCAAACATCAAATTTGAAACAAAGAAATTTCAGAATAGAATTTTTTAGTAAAAAAAATCAGGGCTCTCAGCGTCCTAAGAAGTAAACACGTCTCAGAGGACGCGAATTCTTCGCCAGTCTACTCTCATCTCGTCTGCAGCTACTATCCTCCCACCTTTTACAGCCTCTCCTCTCTACCCTTCTAAGTCTTTTACAGGTCTCCACTTCCTCCTTACATTCTCTCTCTGTCTTTTTTTTTCCTCTTGCTTTTGCCCTTCGATCCTGTGCTTTTATGCGTGTCTCAGCGGTCTCGAAGGAGCTTTCTTTATTTTTTTTTTGCCTTTTGCAGAAAAATACGAATACACGACCGCCGAACCCCTTTGGACTTTGAAACGATTATTACGCACTAAACTCGCGGATATACGACGCAAAAAAGTTTGTCGTATCGGAAAAAATTGTATTATTAGAGAGTAAAGATTGAAATATGCAAGTTTCATTCGAGTTATTGGGCACCTTCTTCTTCGGTTTGCGATGAGGTTGAAAAGTCTATATCAGGTGAGTGCACTCCGAAGTTTTAGAGTGCTATTTGATCGGTTTTCCGATGGACGGAGGTGGAAAAATTTTGTTTGAAAAATAAATTTTCACCCGACGTGTTCTCACTCTACAACGACAGAAACTTGAATACGTTGTAGAACTGTAGATAGATCTGAATTATCTTTCCCGATTGCTGAATGAACATTTTAATAATACTAAAGCTTATGTTTCTTCATACTAACTTCTTGGAAGCTGGAAGCAAGAAACTTTAGAAAAGTGATATTTTACATTTTCTATCGTCAGAAAAAAAAACCATGATTGATTGAGAGATCACCATAATTGACGTAATACGCCCACTGAATATTACCAAATCCATTACGCAAATCAGCAAATTTGATTAGATAAATCACTCAAGTCAGTGTTACAATTATCCAATTCTAAAGTTCAACCGATGATACACTCATCTCTAATCAAATTCTTCTATTGTCGCGTATAATTTTATTCAATAATAAAATCATGCGATGGCATGCGAAAAACACACCGGCAAACTCGACTCGCACAATACAGTAATCAAAGCACAAAAGTCCAAATATGTATCGTTACAACGGCATTAAGATATCAAGATTAACGAGATACGTTTATGAAAAGTTCTCTCTTTCGCTCCTACTCCCTGATTTATTAAATAATAACGGGAGCATGGTGTATAGCTCAGCCATTAATCGCCGAAAAATCGTCGGGGAGAGAGAGAGAGAGAGAGAGAGAGACTCGACGCACGCGATGACAAAGCGATCTCCTCGTTCTCCTCGAGCACGAATAATAACCAACGTTTCCGGGCGACTCAAATGAGAAAATAGCGCCGTCCATTAATATGAATCAGAGAACCGGGGGATAGCTTTCGCTTGGGAGACGACGACGTGGAGAGATGGTTGGCGATGATCGAGTTAAAGTTTCAGCTGGATGACTCTTTTTTTTTCTTTTCGTTTGTTGCCATTCTGACTTTGGTGGTTTCGCAATTGTACCACCGGGATTTGGGATGATTATTAAGTTCGAATGAAGTCAACGTAATGTTCAAGGATTCGAAAAGTTGAATAGCTCTCTCAGTGACGGTGCATTTTTACATTATCATTGAAATGTCAGTGTTTTGAATACGTGAAAAGTCTAATTGGATGAATGTCATAATTACGAGCGTTGCATCATCCATTTTTTTTCTCTTTCATCCGTTTTGCGCTCACAACTTTTTATGTGCCGATGACTGCGAATGGTAACAAGCCTCATTATACAATATCCACTGGAGCGAATTGCGTATGGCTATTCATATTCTACTTTAATTAATCATGAAGCATCCTTTGATATTTTTTCAATTTGAAAAAAGCATTCAATGCGCTGCACATATTCATTCGAATCGACGCATTTAAAAAAAATATTTTTGCGTCAGTGAACTGAATGCAATCACATACCACTCTAGCGTACTTTTGTTTATACAGCGCTGAATATTCGAAAAAATTCTGCATTCTCGACAGATTGAAAATATCCGAATGGCTTTTTCATTGAAAGTACAGAATGGTTAAATAATCAATCGGATACCATTAAAAACCAAAACAATGTAGAATAATTGATGTCGCGAGTAGTCATCAAAGTATTCGATTTTTCAATTACATTCGTCTTTGATCGTTGCACTGAAACGCACTTGCGTAAATTGGACGATCACGCAAATGATGAAAATAATTAAAATTTTACGTTAATTGACGATTCTTTCTCGAAAGATCTTTATAATTGCACATGAGATAATTAAAGCGCGCGACTAAAATGACTCTTTGAGAGATCGCCGATTTTAATTAGAAGATTTTATTACACACGAGTTTTAATGAGATCGCGAGAATCGCTTTGTTTTTCCGTGATCATACTTACTCTGATTAATCGAAAAAAACAATGGATGTTAATTGCGCAAAAGGTGACTTTAATACCGTGATAATTTTATCTTCATTTACAAGGATATGGCAATCGATTGTCTTCATCCACTGCAACTTCAGAACAAAAAAAAAATGTATACCAATTCAATCAAGCGTAAATCCCAAAAGCGACTGCCAAAAATTCGCAGCCGAGCAATTTAAGACAAAACGACCGATGCGATAAAGAACGCGAGCACAAAAGAAGAGGAGCCGCTCCGAGACGAAGATAATAAGTCGAGAGAGTGAGAGAAGTTCCAGAAGCAACGTAAAAGCTCGACGACGACTAGTAGTAGTAGTCATTCACGTTCGTGCGGTCTTTTCACGCGAAACGCGCGCGCGTCTCCGAGAAAGTTTTGGCGTCAAAGACCGAGAGCGCCCGCGTGGACAGGTGTTTAACGAGCGGTGAGCTTTAGAGATTGATCGTAGCTAAGTTGAAACGAGCTTGTGTTTCGGTTTGTGCGTTCTCTCTCTCTCTCTCTCTCTCTCTCTCTCTCTCGGATTTTGTGTTGAACTGTGTAGACCCCCGGTGCAATGAGGAGAACGAAGGACGTGACAGGAGTCGATTGGGTTTAAATGGTTTGGTGAGATTTATGGCTTTAGATTGATATATTGAATTCAGGAAATTGAGTTTTTTTTTCGTTGGTCGTTGCTGTTCGTATAAGGCGAGAGGGATTATCGAGAGCGTGGCGTGGAAATAAATGTATTTTTACAGGTAGACGATATACTTTAAGTGTGAAAATTGTTTTGGTTTATTTTTGAATTGGCATTTTTAGTTTGGGAGTTTCATCCTTAACCTTTTTATTCGCAGATTTATTCAGAAAAAAGAATGAAAGATACTTTTAACATAAAAGACTGCGATATGTATTGAATTTATGCATTCTTTTTCGAAGATAAATTTTACTTTATAAAAAATATTATCATCGTTTAGATATAGCACTTTGTATAAAAAAAATAATGTTGTATATCGGCATTTACAACTGCTTAATTGGCCCTTAAAAAAGTCAAAACGAGAACGCATAGACACTAATATCTTTTTACAATGGGGATATGAGTGATAAGACAAGAGCAAACGCTTATTAAAACGCCATATAATTTGATTCAGTTAACTCGTTGATAACCCAAGTGTAAACAATGGCGTAATAACAGATGTATCAGGAATAGAGTGAAATAAAATGACAGCTACGTTTATCATCTTCTCGAGTATGCTGAAATAAACGCTCAAATGATTTTGCCCCAGTTAATTGTTTGATTTCCGCGTTGGCGAGCATTTCCGCAAGAACTGGCGCAAGAAACAATCGCCTTGAGTCTAAATATAAAGTACCGTGGGTACGCGATTGAGTTTTGTAATTGAAAAAGAGAAATAAAAAATCACACACACACTCCAGAAAGAAAGTCCATCAAACGTACATTGACACTCGAAAAAAAAAGTAGAGATTTCCAAGTGTATTTACTCGGCTAACACAACTAAATGCAGAGGCTATTCGAAAAAAAAAAGAGTCAACAAACGAACGAAACCTTCACTCGCTGCGAAGGCCGTGTTTGCGTATAAAGTCACGGCAAAAGTGAAAGTAAAACAAAAATAAAGAACCTATGCGCCGTACATACACGTGACACACATTCGAATGATGAATTATAAATGTAAACATACACATACGAAGGTAATAAAAATATACATGTTTAATTAACGCCATACGCAACCAAGTGATTAATCGGTGCGCTTTATATAAGAATGAACTTTGGGAGGGCATTAACCGCTATACCGAGGGCCACGCCGCACGCCACGTTATTACAGAGAGAGAGAGAGAGAGAGAGAGAGAGAGAGAGCAGCTTTTGGCAAATCGGTCCGCACAACGGTAGGCTATATATATACGTGCAGAGGGTTGAGGGACGGAAGAGCCAAGCCAGAGTTAAGTAGTTCAGCAACTGTGCAATATGAAACTTGATAATGGCTTACTTTATTTTCGCCGATACTTCGAATAATGTATTAATTACTAAAGTAGTTGTGCCTTTTTTTCTCCACAGGTGTGAATTACGTTTTCATTAAGTTTGATAATTAGGTCATAAACAGTTTGATAAGTAGAATTATTCTTAATACTGACATTCGAGCGATATAATTGGATTGTACGTATTTAACAACAACACGTCGAGACAGAATAAATTCGTTTTTGCTTGCACGAGACTCGTCCTAAATGTAGAACAGGGCTAAGATAGTACAAGCAATTCACGGCTTTCTCTCTTGAGCTGTGCGCGCGCGCTTACACACACACGTAGACACCTTTCGCATCAGCCTAACTTCGATAAGACTGCGGGAGCTTGATGCTATTGCACTGAGATCGAGAAGGAGTTTAATTACCGAATGCAAATGCAAATATACTTTAGGGACGGAGCAGAGAGCGAAGCGATAGATCTATATATATATATATATATATATATATATATATATTCTTGCTCCCTTGAGCATTTTCTCTCGCGATGAATAAGCGCACTGCGGAAAAATGTATACGTTCGGCGAATAGATAAACGCAAATGTCTCTTTTCGTTTAGAGTGAATTGAATGTTTCGTAGATCTTGAAACGTGATGTTTGTGTTTTGAAAGTGTTTTAGAAAAGTAAGTTTTTAATAGGAGTTTCTACGTGAAATGTCGAATGAATGAAAAGCTAGCTCTTTTACAAATGGGAATGTGTGTCATCAAACTGAATAGATATTTTTTACGAGTATTGAAAATCTCGATTTTTTGTATACTACTATACATCATTCATAGATTTTTTTATTTTTATTAAAAAGATTTCTCATCAAAAAAATATTTCAAGTAAATAAAATAGTTTAATGCATTACAGTCCAGTGCGATAGTTTTGATATTTTTCATACGCTTTCAAAGAATTTTGCGTACAGCATACAAACTAAAATCCGTTGGAACATTCTTCTCAATGGGAAAATTATACTCGCACAGGAAACTTTTCAAAACATCTCAGTTTCCGCGAAATAATAACAATAAAAAAAAAATCTAAAAATAAGGACGAGACGACTCTCGCGCAAACAGGAAAACCGCAGATCCGAAAAGAGTCGCGCGTCCAAAAGCCAGCGCCATTTATTTATACAAAACAAGTCCCCAAGGAAACAAAACGACCAAGTTACACAAAAGGATCAAAGCAGCCGACTATACGCGCTCTGGCACCTGGATCCGCGTCAAGTCACCGACTGCTGGGACGGGGGGAATCCTGGATAAACTTTAACGAACGTTCGCGCGCGACAAATTGGAAAGAAGTACAATAGGCAGCGGGGGGAAGAAGAAAGTCGACGGGAGAGAAGGATATTTTGAATTTTAAGTTCGTGTAATGCCGTTTGCCAACTTTCGAGAAAAGGGATTTCGTTAGCAGGAGATTAAAATTTTCGACAGAGCTTATTGAATTGGCTCGATTTTTTTTATCGAGCAATTATACTCAATTGGCGATCCGAGCATTTGCATGATTTTGATTGCACGATGAATTTCGACGAAATTCGAATGGATACTATTATTAATATATGCGAAGTATCTTCAATTTATTTATGATTGCTAATTGCTGAATAATCTGAAAGAACGCAATTGGCAATATTACTATAAATCATGACAGTAATAATGGTACATTAACTTTCGAGTTTATCGCAACAAAAGAAAAAATCACGAAGAAATAAGAAATAATTTGTTCACTCTAACAATCTTTCTATACAAACTCGAAAGACTCACACAAGCGACTCTATACGAACGAGTTCTAAATCGCGTAAACGCTCACCGATGGTAATCAAAACAAATGAGCACTCGATACATGCGCAAAACCGCAACATCATCAAAAATCCACACGGCGATATTATATTCCCACTCTCTTTTCGAACGACGACGACGTCACACACCGAGGAGACGAAAGAATTTATAAGGAGGTGGAAACACACGCGTCGTCGTATAGCCGTAACAGGTGTGTATATTACATTGCTTTCCCGCGGCGGCGGCGGCTCGCGTGTATCTGCATCGTGTTGTGTGTAGATGCAAGAGGATAGGAAAAGTGTCTGTCAATAACAATGCCGTTTCACGGTCGTGCACTGGTGGGGCACTTTAACCGGCTGCAAGATAGTCAGGCCGAGGCGCCTTTTTTTTTATATAATCGCTTGGCGCTCGCGTTAGCTTTCCAGTGTCCTGCCAATCGTTCGCCCGCGCGCGAATGTGCCGCTGAGCTTTCGTCCTGACTGTGAAATTTGATTGAGTTTCGCGTTGTCGTAGTCGACGCTGTGATTGTTACTCTTTTTTTGCTTCTTTTATTTTCGTGGAGGCAACGAAGATTTTGTTTGGTGTGATTAGTGAACGGTTGATCGATGGTTTTTCGATTGAAAGACTTTTTCGTTGGATGGTGAGTTGACAATTTAATATGGATCGATTTAGGTTTTTGAAAATGTAGACTTAGTGTAGACAGTAGTTTGACAGATGCGTAAGATAGAAAGGTTTGAAATGATTAGGAATTTAAGATTTCTTTCAAAAAACGTGAATGAATATACTATTTATTTGATATAAATACACCGGCAATAAATTACTGTAATTATAATATTTAAAAGAACCACCGATTGAAATCGATTTATATTTAGATGTTAACCTAAATTTTATTAAACTGTACATTTAGTAAATCAGATAAGATGACATTTCAAATTATATCTACAAAACGCACAATTATTTCTTTTATAAGCGTACATCGATTGAATATTTATAAGTTAGCGGCAAAAAAAAAAAGAAATATTTATGATCCATTCGATTCCATCTATGAAAACATCACTATAATTTTTTTTTTCTATCTATTTTCCTACTGTTACATAAATGAAACATTACTCAATATACATACACACTTTATTTCAATACAATTATTTCCACCGAATCAATTTACATTTCTAAAATGTGCTTTCTAATTTCACGTTTCAAAATCTCTGAAAGAGTGTATGTATAGAAAGCATGGAACATTTCCAAATAGATCTGACGGGTTGATTTTAATACTATCTGCACCAAATACAGAAAGAATTAATTAATTTTTCCGTCGAGACAATCAATCAATGAATTGAGAGCGTAAGAACAAGTTCACGAATGTCACATTACGTATCATCTGCGTGCGAACAAAAAATTAAGCTGTCGAGATCGTTCTCAATTAATTAATCACCAGATAAAAAAAAAATAATAATTAGCGTCGAAATGATCGTCTGATGCACTTTTGATACACTTTTGCACCACAGCTGATATTCGAAAACTAAACTCATCTCGCGAGTTCAATGCTTTTTTTTTATCTCGCCGATTATTCTAAAATTAGCAATGTAAATATCTCAATTGATTCTCCGGCTTGCAATGCGAGCAAAATTCTACGATCGAGTAAGAGAGAGAGGAAGAAAAAAAAACGATTTCGCGCATTATAAGCAAACCGGATTACCGGCACCTGCAGAAAAAAAAAAGAATCCCGAGCGCATTAAAGTGTTATTGTCACTGACGAATCCAGTTTCGTTGGCCTTGATACTCTCGGTGCTTTGGCCGCTCACCGGCGCGTGTACAAGTGCATTCGATTTTCGCGAATTGACTTTGCTAATAGTTCGGATATACTCGACGATTGACAGGTGTCGGGTAATCGATACGTTGCCTTGTTTCGCTAATGAATTGAACATTTATCGGGACTATTGACTGTCGAGATGTCAAATTAGCAGAATAAAGGCAGAAAGAGGGAAAGAATTATTGGATTGTACGGTAATTTGTGATTTATGTGAATATTGATCTCGATTTGGGAAATTTCCTATATGCATCGTGACGTATTTACGTGACGAGATTTGAGTTTTGAGGAAACTCATTAAAGTATTTCTAAATTAGCTGATTAGATGTGTACGCATCGTATCGTTAACCAGCTTTTAACGATCTTTCTTGTACGCAGGATGCGAACTACGGTTTTTCGTGAAAAAATATACTTACGTCATCTACACGCACGTGCAATTCTTCGACGTCATTTGATTCCTTATTGATTTGTCGGTAAGCTGTTCCAAGTAAAAAGAATACTTTTTGGTTGTATATGTTATATATGGCAAAACCACAAATTTCTTTGTAACTTTTGTTATTTTCATAAAAACATGCTCAGACAATAGTAACAACAGAAGATTTCAACGTATGTTTCAAGTACAATTGGAAGAAAAAAATCATTTTTCATCGAACAAGAAGTTAACTTCTTCAACTTTTTTTGTAAATTTCACCAGTAAGTTATCTGTTGAATATTTCTCAAACCAAGCACTTTACACGGCGTTTTATGATACTTATTGTGCATACACTGTCTATCAATAATCAACTTTATAATGCTATTTGTATTCATAGGATGAGATAATTTGAAAAAAGTAATCGCACTATTAAATCCGTATAGCCTTTGAAAAGTTCACTGTATCGATTCGCGGTCTACATTTATACGGTGAATAGTTCGACCTTCGATCGTTTATCACTAGCAAACCAACAATTTCCTTTCACAACTACATATTATCATGCAAAGTAACACAGTCACCCGAGCCAATAAACGTTCATTACAGATAATAACAATTTGTCGAGTGATCGATCGCGGATCAAACGCGCAACAAAAAAAGAAAAAAAAATCTCACGTCACCTTCGTATTATATCTCGCAGCATTATAACCTTCGATGTAATAAAAATTTGCGTTCGCTCCGTTTTAAAATCGAGCGATTTATACACGCGCGACACGAAATGCAATTATCTCATTTAGGATTTGCAAGCGTGTACGCGAACTAGAATAAAAATCAAATTATCTCGTGCATCAGCCGAAAACTTCATTTGTCCGGGAACGCTAATTAAATGCAGCCTGATACGATGTAAACCAAATCACACGGAGACTATATATAACGGACCTTTTTTGTGTGTGCGACACACGCGTAACTCTTTCCTCTAATAATTCCGCTTTTCATGGATGCGTGAAAAATCGGCCCGGCGCTCCATTATTCTTTTGATGAACTCTCTCTCTCTCTTTTTTTTTACTCGCTTTTTGCTAGAAAATTCGGTTTTACCGATAAATTGACTGGGGACTATCCTGTTATATCACTCAATTTTTTTTTTCGTTGTTTTTTTTATCTCTCCACGCTTTTTTTTAATCGGTCGGTCATTGAATCCGTATAGAATTTCGGTTGGGTAACGTGCTGTATATTAAATCAGTTGTCGACTGACCAAAAACTAACGAATTGAATAAAAGCTCGAAACATGCACCATCTTCATCAATTATTGTTTTCAAAATAAATTGATCCAAATATATTTTCTTATCCAGTAGTAATTTTCCAGCTATTTTTTGTGCAGAAAATATATCAATTCATAATACCTTCTCGATTAGATGTGTAATTATCGTTTTTTTAATGAAATTCTCGAGAAGTTTCAAACGGCATGTTTACAATGACTAACGTGCAACTCATCATTTTGCCTGGGACAAGATAGCGGAGAGGAATTGATGTCTATATCTCAGACACAATATCATCAATACACTCTCCACTTCATGAATAATCAATCTCTATTATGCAAATTCTAGAAGCACGTGAAAGATTTATCGTTCGCTTCTATATTGCACAATTATCATCCACGAAACCTAATAATTTTACCGTTGCAATTAAAAAAAAAACTCGTTCGTTAATTCATTTACAAGCAGCTCGCGATCGTAAAAAGTGCTGCACGCAACGAGAGATAGGAAAAAAAACTTATCGAATTGCAAGTTAACAGTCGGTTCGAGTATACGGCAAACAAACGTTTCTTTTTTTTTCGCCATATAACAATGAAAAGTATCGAAACGGTCGCGCAGTGAAACGCATGGAGATCGCTATATCGATGTTCTACTGGTACGAACGTTTTACACATGCCATATAAGCTGACATTTGTTTCGGCGGTGTGCGAAACGCAATCGACTTCCGGGCGCCGATCGATCATCGGTCCGACTAAAAAAAAATCAACAAAGTCCTGAGAGAGAGAGAGAGAGAGTGAGGGCAAAGAGAGAATTCTATCCGTTGGTGTATTGATTTCTTGTCAACTTAGCCAGTGCCTCGTATATCACCAATTGGAAAACCGCCCTTCGCACTGCGCAGAGAGAGAGAGAGAGAGCTTCTCGTGCGCAATTGCGATTAAGTGCATTGTCGAGCTTAAAGCTCCTTCTCGCGATTTGCTCGGGCTAAAATGGACGATTGACGTATAGAGTACTTACTTGCGCTCTTTTTTTTTTCTTTTTTCTCTCAAGTATCGAGGAAAAATTTTTTTTTTGAAATGCCGTACGTTAAATTGTTTCGTAGTTTCCGTGATTATCGAGCAAGGAATTTCCGCTCTCTCGTATAATGCTCGAATTCGAATTTTAATTGCTAAACTTCACCGACAAAATTTCAATTATCGTGTAATTACATTCTGCACTTAGCGCTTCGCACTGTTCAAAAACATCAATATGCAATTACGCCCGTGTGAATATAAATTCAATCAGAAATCCTGATCGGTAATCAGCCCGAAAATTACTCAGTCATTACCTCCGAAATTCAATCTCACTACTCTCGTTCTCTCTCTCTCTCTCTCTCTCTCTCTCTCTCTCTCGCAGTATCGAAATGAGCGAGCAAGCGAGCTAGAGACAGAGAGGCAGAATCATACTTACACGATACGCAATTAAATCGCAAGTTGGAATGCAAGTTGCACACATGCACGCCGTACACATATATACATATACCGCGGCGCACATGGGGTTGCCTGGAATATCTGCTAACCAGATTCCAAGCCACATATCTTAGAGGAGCGAGAGAGAGAGAGAACGCGAGGGGCTTGTATCGAAGCTTGAGCTCGAGGGCGCACTTAGCTCGCTCACCACCCCAACCTCCTTCTCCTCCTCCACCACCTCCTATCTCCCAGACAGCGAGCCGACATTTATGCCTTGCGATTGTCGTCTCCCTCTCGCGCGCTCTCGCATATATACTACAAACCCCAACTCACCCCTACATAAACTCTACCATCTGATTAATTGCACGTGCCGCTGGACTACGCGCTCTCTGCCGTCACCCACTCTCCCCTCGGGAGATCGGATTTCTGCGGGCGTCGCATAATGGAATCATTAGTGTTCGGGATTTGAGCTTTGATTTTCAAATGACGTTAGTTTCCCTCCCACACCGTATTAGTCGCGATTGTTAATTGACGATGGAGTCTTGGTGTGTCTATGCGTGTGGATGTATTCGAAAAGTATTTTCGTTTAGGTAGTTGGCGATATATGCGCGAGTGTTGATTTTTAAGTATGTAAAAATTAAATTGGATTCACTGATTCATATTGCCGACGAAGTAGTTCATTAATTTTGTGTATAATCACGGGCTAGTTCGTATTGAGCAGTTTCTAGGAATGAAAATCGATCAGTTAATTACAAGCAAATGTTTCATCTATTCACCTGTATGTTAGAATGTATTGTATAGCCTGTAATTACAGTACATTACGTATAGCAACACCAAATACGTTATGATTATTGTTTACTAATCGGATACTAGGAATGCCGATTCTAAAAAAACTAACTAATATATCAGCAGACGTAAATAATTACAAGCAATCCATAATAAGCATTGATCAATGTATTATGATGCTGTTCGAAAATATACTTATACATTACACTGTGCATAATCCCAAAGCAATAGCAATCGTTGTACAGCCCGACCGTACCGCACAAAAAATCCCACGAGAACGCATAAAGTACAGTACGTACATCCCTCTCTGGTTGCGGATTTTATGAAGCACGCACTTGTCAACGTTTACGTTATTTTTGAATGAGAAAAAGTGCTCGTCGTCGTGGCGATCTCGCGTTGAGTGCACTTTTTTGGCTTTTTTGTTTTTTTTTTTTTTTAAACCAATGCTGGGAACTATTCTCTGCGCGCGCGGACGTATAAATTGAAGCCTGGGTTGCCGCCGCGCCGTTCGGGATTGCGCCAAGTGCCTTTTGTTTTGCCGCGCGATAACACAATGCGTGCATACTACGCGCCGACTCCGCGATTGCTGTTGAAATATTTATCGCTCGGTTTAATTAGTTTCTTTCGACGGCGATGCGTGCCTGTTGTTGGATTGTTTTAGTACGTAATTTTTTTTTGTATTGCCGGTAATTATATTTCGAACGGAAAAAAGAAATTTTTAATATTAATTTACGTAAATTTTACCGAATCGCGTCATGAGTATTATCATTTGAAAATAGTAATTATGAAAGTCATTTTGAAATAAATCGTATTATGACTTTCAGTTGATTTTTGCGTGAAAATCACGATCGGGAATTTACAAATGCAAAAGTCATGTCCAACCATTATTGAGTCAGAGCGTAATCACTGCAATTGGCAAATTGCCATTATCCCGTGACTATAGCGCTAGTTAATTATCCGCTAATGATTTCGAGTTCTTCATTCCACTGTGATCAATTACAGAACAAAAATGAGCAAAGTTAACAGCATTCGTCGCTTTAGTTTTAATTTTTATTATTTTCGTTTATCATTTTTATTTTATTTTCCTTTTCCTTTTTTCATTTATTTTAGAAGCCAGAGATTATGAGAAGACATAGTTGATCAGCAGTGAAACGGAACTACCTACGTAAAAAAGCAAACATGGATAATTCAATTTATCGTCAAGTAATGATCGGTGTCATTTGTAAGTATACACAACAAAAAAAAGTGAGCAAGACCTTGCGAAATGGAAAATAAAAAAATGCAAAACAGATATTATAAGAAGCACGAGTACATTTGATTTGCTTTTGGTGACGATCAAAGATCCGCGAAAAGTCGAAAAATCTAGGGCTCACGGCGCAAGAAACAGCTCGCTCGCGAGAGAGAGAGAGAGAGGGGAGAACGATCGGGCATAACAATAAAAGTAAACGACTTTGGCCATTTTCCGCGAGAAGGAAGTGCCTATCGCGCAAAATCGATTAGACCTGAATTATATTACGATCGTGGCTGGGCGACAAAGTTAAAACGTACGCTTTTTCTCACGTCGTCAATTGCAGAGGAGGAGTATAGTCCATGCACGAAATGAGCCCATAAAAACTGACAATTATTTGTTCTCTCTTTCTTTTTTTCTTTTTATTGAATGTCCCATCCGTTGTAAACAACTATTTTCCTTTTGATGCGACGCGACTATTATATCGAAACTTTGCATACCGAAATAGGTTAAAATCCAATCCATTCGCAGAGCAGATTTACTCTCGTGTATTTGTTTTGCAAATCACTCGCGGGTAGGCAGCTACTTCAAATTAACATACATTTCATTAACCAACGACTAATGAAATTTTCATGGCAACCACGTCCATTAGCCTTGCAAATTCCCCAATTTCCTACCGAATTGAAATTGACAGCCTATCACGATTCTCCCCTCCAAAAAAAATACTCTTCATTTCTAACCCCAATCCAATCTAACGATCTTCAACTTCTTACTTCGGAAAAGTGATAAACTAACATCGCCAAGTGGATTACTCGTAACCGCGATCACTGCATCTTCAATTGATACTAATCTCGTAACGATCTGTGCAGTAAGGTAAACCTTGCGGCGGCAATCATCTTAAAACCATTACTAATCAAAAGGAGAGCGCTGGCACGAGATATCCAAGGAGCTTAGCTTGCAGATATACTCTTCTCTCTAACATATACATACAACCTCATCTTCCTTGCACTAATCTCGCTTGGAGTCGATCGTATCTATCTATCTATCTATCTCTCGCGAGAGACTTTTCAAACCCTTCCTCCCGCCGAAAATTGCAGGTAATCTGCTGATAGTCGACAGCGGATTTCACGAGGGCTGGAGTACACCGATGATCGACAAGCTCGAAAGTAAGGATCCCGAGGTGACAATCACCAAGGAACAAGGTACATGGATCGTCAACCTGATGTACGTTGGCGTTGGGGTTGGCTCGCTAATACCGCTCTTGCTCATGGACACGATCGGCCGCAAGTGGACGATGCTGATAGCCGCGATACCCAAGATTAGCAGCTGGATTATTTTCGCCTTCGCCCAGGATTACCGTGCCTTTTACATCGGCCGCGTGCTCGCTGGCGTTGGCACCGGTATCACTTACTGCGTCACACCCATGTACATCGGCGAAGTGAGCACGAAGCGAACCAGAGGACCTCTGAGCGCTTCGTTAGCGGTGTGGATAAATATCGGTATGCTCATAATTTACGCTATCGGACTCAATAGTCCGCGATTCAAGATGTCGATGATGGCCATTGTCGTGCCGATCATGTTCGTGCTGTGCTTCGGTTGGTTGCCCAAGAGCGCGGTGTTCCTGGCGAAAAAGCAGAGATACGGCAAAGCGGAAAAGATACTCAAGTGGTCGCTGGGCAAAGACGACGTCGAGGAGGAGATGGAAGAAATCAAGAGAATCGTGGCGAGTCAAGAGAACGGCATCACATTCTGGCAGTCGGTCACCGAATCCTACACGAGAGTCGAAAGCCGTCGAGCGTTCAATATCACCGGTATCCTACTGAGTTGCATGATATTTTCCGGTGCAGCGCCCGTATTGGCCTTCTCGTTCAACACTTTCAAGCAGGCCGACTACGAGGCTTTGTCACCCGAGCTCAGCGTCATCTCCACCGGCGTGGCTATCGTTGTGGCTGGCATCGCTTGCGTGCTGGTCGTCAAGCACACCGGCAAGAGAGGACTTTTGCTTTGGGCGACTCCCGTGACGATCCTGTGTCTTTGTGCGGTGGCTGGATTTTTCAGCGTTAAAAATTCCGGTGGCGACGTTACGTCTTGGAATTTTATACCCACAGTGGCGATTTTAATCTATGCTCTGGCTTACGGTATCGCACTCAATCCTTTGCCGCTCAGTTACATCAGCGAGGTATTCCCGATGGACGTGAAGGTGCCTGCTGCTCTGTATTGCTCGTTGTTCTACGCTATAGGTAGCCTGCTGGTCGTCAAAATGTACGAGGTACGGTATTTCTATTTTCCGCTCTGAATTCAATTTCATTTGGCATATGTAGCGTAATTTCACGAAAACAATTTTAATTACAATTAACAATGGCAACGTACACAAACGGTCTGCTAATTGTTATTACATCTCATATCGAAGAGAGCACAATCAACATTTTCGCGATAACATTCAATCGACTCATCAAATCATACTTACTTTAATGTCGATAAAATCTACTCGTCAAATAATATTTACTTTAACTTCAATTTTTGACAAATTAACGAATAGTTACTTTGATTTCGATAAAACTTTGTGTAAACGCATTCAATCTACTAATCGAATTGTATTTACATTAATCCCGTTGAAATGTTGCAAACAAAGACCTTCATTAATCAACAATGGGCGAAGCATCGTAAACGCAATCATATTAAATGGAATTGGCAACAGATGTAAATAGTAGCTTAACCCAAATGGAGCAGCAACGCGGCATCTCAACACAGTACCTCGGCCATATAATCTCTCTGCACCGGTGCAGAAGCAGAAGCTTTTGTCTCTCTCTCTCTCTCTCTCTCTCTCTCTCTCTCTCTCTCTCTCTCTCCTCACGAACTATAACAGCCTAGCTCTCAGCTTGCGAGAGCGCTCATACTACTACGAAATTCAAAGTGAGCATATAGTCACTCGATTTCGCCTAACAAGCGGTCGCGAGCTACTACTCCAATTGCCGTGATTACGTTACATCTGTCAAGTGTGTTTGTACGTGCGTGTTTGGGTATTGTATGTTTCTTCGCACTTACACGTGTATGTGTTGCAGGTACTAGACGCGAGTTACGGATTGGCCGCGCCGTTCTGGTGTTTCGCCGCGATAACGACGTGCCTCTGGCTGTTGATCTACTTGTTCGTGCCGGAGACCGAGGGCAAGAGTTTGGAAGAGATTCAAATGGAGCTGCGCGGCAAGAACGAACCTGCCAATGAATGCCTCACCAACAGCAAGAGTTCCAAGCATCGATTCTGAAGCGATGATATAGGGCCTACTGCCAATTATTTTGTTTTCTCGAAATTTCGTTTTATTGTTTCGACGAAATACGTTGATTTGTTTTTTTTTTCTTTTCTTTTATATAATATTGTTGCATTGTAGCTTTTTTTATTAATATTATTAGCAGAGTATTCAGCGCAAGTTTTGTAATCCGAGTGTTTTATGGACCGACTCGAATAACACTAATGTCTGTGATCGCTTATTGCGAAAATTGCGTGTCTGAGATTGTTTATTGAGAGAGAGAATGTACTTCTTCGAATGCGCTATTTTTTTGTTCTTGTCGCGTTAAATACTTAAGATACTTATAGCGGAAATGTTGTTGCCGTACACTATGTTTTTTTTTATCCCAGTGGCATAGATTGTGAAACGTAATTGTCGAATGGAAGTGCAGGCAAGTTATAAGTATTACGATTCGAACACCTTTCGCGTAACTTTAGTCGTAAGATACAGTAATTATAGATCGATAGAAATTCATCGTTTCGTAAATTGGTTACGATTGCATTGTTGAGTTTTTTTCAGAGCAATTATGTTTATTACTAATCTACAATTTACATTTATATTTTATTTTACTATTACATACTCTATTTACGTAATGTACTAGTTTTCGTTATAAAAGAATTTTGGAGTAGACTGATGGCAATTTTTGAATGTGAATATATATAAAACGTCTGTTGTAATTACATTTCAATAAATGTAAAAGTTGTTTGAATGTGTCACAGCATATTGTATTGCCATTATATGTGAGATTGTTCGAGATTGGATCTCAAAGTGAATAATACTTTCAATTTGTACATAAAAAAGATATTCATCCTAATAATAAATTACATTTTAATTTTTTTTCGATTAAACAAATTAAAAGCTTACAATTCTTTCACCTCACTGATATCCTCTCAATTCCTACAACAAACTTACTCGCGAGATACAAATGCATATTGAGCAGCTACTTAGCAGATTAAAGTTTGAGAAAGTAGTATAGCAGCAGCCAGCGGCAGCCTTCAAGTTTTTGTGAAAACAGTACCAGCATAATGCCCGTAAACTCTTGGGAAGAAGTAAGTTAAATAATCAAGCACTTGAGAGCTGCTAGTAGCTATATACGCGAAAGAGCTCCGTACTATCTCCGCGCGCACTTCTCTGCTTGTTTCCCGTGCTTAATTATGTCACAAAATTCCAGTCTTAACAAGCGTTCCGACAAATTGGCCGAGATAATTTCATTGCGTAAGACAAACGGAGACGTTCAACAAATTGTTTTCTCGTGAATCACTATTAATTTGGCCCGATGGCACTTATTAAATTTTTACGAAAATAATATACCGCGAGTGCAATTTCACAATCTCACCGACGAAAAAGAAAAAGAGAGAGAGAGAGAGAGAGAGAGAAAGCTATAGTTCGACGAGAGCGGCGTTAATACGGAAACTGCAGTCTATAATTTTTCCAAATAACTTCCTTATAGAGGCTACAAAAAAGTAAACGTTTACAGCGAACGTTAAATGCACGCATTAGCGACTTGATGCTGTAGCAATCATAGTATACAACACGATCAAACGAGACAAAAAAAAAGCTAGAAAAGTATTATACGCGCGATAAGTGTTTTGATAACAGCTTCGTATTCAATCGTTTGAACGTTTCGATAATAAAAAAAAAACGGAACAACGAGCGTTTCTCGAAATCAAAAGCAGATTCTTTTCTTTTGCTATCATTATCATACGAGCGATGGTTTTTTTACGAGGCCATAAAGCTCAGCGCCTAGTTGAATCCTTATATACACGCGGCATGTGCAGCACGGCTACTCTCCTTCGGAGGATGCAAAAGTCGCGCGACGTGATGACTTTTGGAAATTTTATCCGTATACGTGTTCGCGCATAGATGTATGTATATATGGGAAAAGAGAGAGAGAGAGAGAGAGAGAGAGAGAGAAAATAGAGAAGACGCTGGTGCTTTTTTTTGCCCCATTCTTTTACGCTTTCTTTATGCGCGCGTGAGCTTTGAAATACTGAATGCGAGCGCGCGACTATGCCATACGCATGTGAAGATCTCGCGCGTAAAATATGAGATATTGTACTGGTGCAGCTCGCGCGCCAGGATATGTATGCATCTGCAGAGTAAAGTGTATATGATCGTTGTTCTATACGCTCTCTCTCGCAGTATCAACAGCAACAGTCGGATGAAATCTATTAGGCAAAAAGCTGGAGGATTTTCATCTAAAAATGTAGATTTTTTTTCACTTTGATAAAAGGGAAACGTATTTTTTGTTTGTTATTCGAATTAAAAAATTCTTTCGTCGAAAATATTTCTTATTCGAGTGCAATATTGTTTCTGAAAACCGTTATTACTCTTAACCATCCTTCAAACAAAGGAATTAATGTACGCCCAAAGAGGAAAATTAATCAGGCTATACAAATATTTAAGAACTTCATTAAAATTGAAAAGCTTATTAAGATGTAACCATTTCAATTAAGTGCTTCGAATTTTAATAACGCCTCATTATATCAAATAATTCCCGTTACAATAATGAGTCTCTTTAGATGATACAGCTATAATTATACACCAACCGCAGTTATTATTAATAAACCTTTATTACTCCATAATTCAAATATCCATTACTCCGACAACAAAAGCTTTCGAATAAAGCTCGCGAATAAATAACCGTAACATTTGCGAAGCGTTTAATTATAAAATGCACGCTCGATAATTGTTGACTCTTAGCTTCTCGTTAATTATCGTTACAGTTGGGAAATTCGCAGAGCCAGCAGCAACAGCAGCAGCAGCGCTGTTGATAAATTTTTCGAGTATCTCCGCGTTATCGCGTTTATACGCCATAAGTCATCCGTACAATTAAATAAACCAATCGGTGATTATCGGTCAAAACCAAAACCATCGTATTCGTTATAAAAAAAGTAACAAACGAAAGTACATCGATTTTCGATCAAATATACGAAAAAAAAAATCTAATCCAAACCCAAAATGTATACACTTTCACATTTCTATTTTTTACAACGACTCTCGAAATCGTAGTAATTTCGCGCAGAGAACGTGCACGCTATTCATGTTTTCGAAAATGTCTACACTTGATAAATGTTTCACGAAAGCGCTTTTCACGGCAAAAGCGCGCGCGCACATACAAGCACTTCGGCGTACACAACAATAGCCTGTCCAAAATTGGTGCTCGCGCGCGAGCTAGCCAATACGCGCATACGCGCGGTCAAAATGTACAGTCAGCAACGTACGCGAGAGAGGCATGATTTACAACTGAAACAGTATTTGGCCCACTCCCCCCCCCCCCCCCCTCTTCTAGCGCTATTCCTCGTATTTGCAATTTAGCCACTGAATTCCGCTCGTATTAGCATACATCAAACAGCTCGTTCGTAACAAAGCCATATACGAATTCGACAAAAAAAAGGCATAAAATTGCAGCGGTTAAAGTTCGCGTAAAAAAAAACGCTCGTGAAAATCATGTTCATGCGGACGAAACGATCTTTCAAGCGTCAAACTGTACGTATTCATTAACGACATCGTATACGCATATATCCCCACGAAATTTCACGTTTATCGTATTATACATACGACGACGTCGCTACGCATTATCAGCTGTTAGCCCGAGGGTTTGGCATACGTATTTGAAATGTCCTTGGAGCTCGCAAGCTATTAATCAATCAATCAGCTAGTCGATCAATCAATTAATTAATCTCTTGATCCATCTATTCCCTTCCCTTCCATAAGTTTGTCTACGTCTACTTATCCTTCCACGATCAGAATGATATTCGCGCGCGCAGATCATACAAGACGCTCGTATACTACCCGGACGTTAATTCGACACCCGCGAAGTTCAAAATCGTAATTGATTTCGTCGATTGAGCGTCCGATAGCACCAAACGAGGTTAGGTCAAGGTCTTATTCTCATGAGTTGTCCATGATCTAACGATCCATCAATCCATTTGGTGCCGATCGATGCTCAATCCATCGAAATTAATTACGATTTTGAACTTCGCGGGTCGCGAATTAACGTCCGGGGAGTGTACAGCATCCTCCACTTAAAGTTGGGATATGCATTATCGGAGCAGCTCGCGCGCGCAATCCGAGTAATGGCTAAGAGACGAGCCCTTAAACTCGATTGCGCAATGCAACAAGGTTTCCATGGGATAATTGCTCGCCGAACGTCTATATATGCATCCGTATTATTTGAGCGGCGTGCCCGGCATCAAATTCCGCATTCGAGGAGGTTGCGCATGGAAGCTGGCCTTGCCTTGGCTATTTTCAAAATGATGCGGCACCGAAATTCCAAGCGCCGCGAGATTGCAGGGGAGGAAGGGTTATCGATATGCCTCGAGCGAGCTTGCGGTTATTTAAGCTTTCGCATTGGCGTGCTGCGGATATTTTTATTGGTATTTTACTTTTAGTTCGTTGATTAATAATCATTGGTATTCGTAAGTTTTGCCAATAATAATCGCAGGGCGATTCAATTTTATACCGATAAATATGTTTGAGAAACTTTTCCATTGAATTTACAACGAAATTTAGCAACAAACATCATTCATCGAATATAACGTCTATAACGGAGTGTCATTATTAGGCAGCTTATGGAATCGGATTTGAAAGCACAAATCAATTTATTACATATAGTCGGAAAGCTCTCTAACCGAGGCGCGCAGTTATTAAAACATCTAATTCCACTATGAACTTCACCACCGGCTTCAAATAAATCCAGACTAGAGCCCACATTTGCATACAAAACAAATAATATCATCGAGGCGAGCGCGGAGCGGAGCGGAGCAGTTCATTCGGTTTTGGCCGCGCGATAACATACGACCAACGTATTGTATGATTAAATGGTCTTAAATCCGTGTTTATCGCGATAATACCCGAAATGTTCTGCTACTGCCGCCACCGCCGACCAGTCTGCCTCGAAATAGCTTCCTAATTATAGCGAAAACACCGAATGTTTGAACGCGTCTATGGTAAATATCAAATTCGATTGTACCCCCTTTTGCGTGCGTAACAACAAGGCTTTCGCGAAACAATTCGTATGGACGTATAGTTTGCACAGTAATGCGTTCGGGTAATTAACGGGATTCTGAATAATGAGGTAGTTATATCGTAGCAAAGAAAGAATGGATGAATTTTTTTTTCTAAAGCTCCGCGCTGAATTTGTTTTAAAATCAGCTGAGCAAAAAAAAAAAGAAAGAGCTATTCGACGATAATGGAAGAATAAACGTCGGTTTCCGATGTCATTTATCTCGTAAACCGTGCAAATTATTTTCGAACGAGGGAGCATTATTCACTATTCGACCATTATCCCTCTCTCTATCTCTCTCTCTCTCTCTCTCTCTTTTTCCGTCTTTCTTTCTCTTTGCCACCACTTCTTTTTCAATCTATGTTTTGGTACGGCTGAGCTCGGAAAAAAAGTACATGCAAACTTTGTTGCATATTTCACTCGGGAAAAAAAATTTCATTTCGAAAATTGGAAAAGTTCCAACGAAAGAAACGTCAAAAAAAATGTAGAAGGGAAAGAAATACGAGGGGCTGCAGATCGATATGCATCTCAAACGGTCGAGATCCTGAAAATACATCGAAGAATATAACGATAAAACGATTTGTAAACAAGGAATAAATCGATGTACTCACTGTGAAATATGGAAATCTCGTGAAAGAAATATGTAGAGTCGGATTGCGTACACGTACCAGCACATCCAATAAAATGGTATTATCTGCTCTCATAAAGCACTTCGGAAGCAAAATCGTGACTGCAATTTTATTTCTAAAAAATATTTCATTTATTTATAGATGTAATCAAAATTTTCGCTCTATGCCAATTACAAAACCCAAATAAACGATAAAGAAAAAAAAATTTGACCAACACAACGAGATTAGAAGCAATCGTAGAAACTTTTTGCGCGCGGATAACAAGCACGGATCCGTAAGAAAAAGGAAGGTATAGCTTGAAATAACAGGCGAGAGAGGTACAAAGGGTGGGAAAAAAAAGAGGCAAAGGACGACGACGTTGCGAGGCAAGATGCAGGTAGAACGAGGTCGGATACGGTCGGACACAGAGCTAGAGAAAGACCCTGTGCAATCTGCAATACAAACAGGCCGCTTTTACGATGCTTGATTTATTCATGGCTGCCGGCTTGTATTGCCCATATTCTTACAACAATAAACGTCATGAACGCCTCGAGATTGCTTCATTTTGCCTTCCCTCTCCCGCGCGTGAGAGTATACGGAGCCAGTCAATCATAGCGCCTTTTATCTCACTTTACTTTAGTCTGGATTCGACGTGGCCCGGCGAATTACGAGCGAGCGTTAAATTAATTCAGGCGGGTAACCGGTGATACACTTTGAATATGTAAATGTTGCTTGGTTATTTTGCTTCAATTGGTTAAATAAATGGTTTTTAATAAAAAAAAATTCAAGGTTACTCTATTCCGTGGCCACAATTTTTTGTACAAAAACAGTTGTTTGAAAATAACATCATCAAGCTGTCAAAGTAAAGCTAAACAGGGTAATTCTTGGCTATTTCAATCACTCTGAAACATTGATATCTTCGATTTCTTTCAAACTTGGCACACTTGTTACTTATACAAAGGTCAACATGTGTGCACACTTTGAGATCAAAATGTTGATTATCAGCTGAGTTATCAACAGTTGAAAAAATTTTGAGTTTTTTTTTTTTGAAACGCG
>JAWWMK010000001.1:11286779-11330776 GCA_035047105.1 Galeopsomyia nigrocyanea
GAAAGTACTAGTCTTTACGCGTATTTTCAAAAAAAGATCGTCCCGATATCTTTAATAGCTACCGCGATATCGCGTTTAAAAAAAAAACAAACTTTTTTCAACTGTTGATAACGCAGCTGATAATCAACATTTTGATCTCAAACTGTACACACATATTGACCTCTGGATAAGTTACAAGTGTGCCAAGTTTGAAAAAAAATCGACGATATCAATGTTTCAAAGTGATTGAAATAGCTAAGAATTACCCAACAACAAAACTACAACAACAACAAAGTCAGCTGCGAAACAGCCTTGAACCAGTTCACTCGAAAGCGAAAAAAAAAAAACATATTCCAGCATCGTTGATTTTTTCTCATCTCGTCGATGTACACGATTTTCCCTTTCCGAGTACGTCGAGCGCGAAGGATTCTCGGCGCTAAATCGATTAGGACTAAGCTCGAACGCGCCGCTAATCGTGTGTCAGGCGACGACGCCGTGGCTAATGAAGTGGCGAGACGTGAGCCCGCGAAGCCGCTATGTTTTGCCCCCAAGTGCATAATGCGCGACGTAAAGGAAAAAGGGCTTGTTTGACCTGACGACAGTTTATATTATTTTTATTTCTCTTCCTCGTGAGTAACAGAGAGAGACAACAGAAGAAAAAAAAATAGAAACAAGGATTCGCTTGTTAAAACCGCTGGTTTTTATTATCGTGCTAGCCGCCGCTATATTACAACACCTCGGTGCGAATAAAAAAAAATATACCTTGAAAGTTATGATTGCTATTTATATAAAGATCGTTATTTTAACGATGTTTTCCTCGTAATTGAGCATCGTTAGAAAAGGCTTTATCGCCATTAAAAATCTAATGATTTTTTTTTAATCGCGCGATTGCCACAAAAGCCAGCTCGGCTTTTGAGTTTCCGCGTATGACAAAATTGTTATTCTTTTTTGTTTCTCTCGACCGAGACATCCGATGTATGCAAAGTGTTGAATCGTGCGATGGAAATCTCATAATTGCTGACAATTTGTTCTTCCGCATTACTTAACTATTATTCGGTATATGAAATTCACTTTACAACCCATAATCATCTCGTAAACAATGCTACGCTTACGCAAATACTTCTCACGTACACGAGGCAACATCACGCCACGCGTTTCCCACTATTGCCGTTAAAAGTTCAACTGTCGCTTCGTCACGCTTTGACACCTTGTCGCTTGTCTAATAAAAGCTGCTTCATTCTCACGCAAGATACACGTTGTTTGTGACAATGAATGCTCGCAGACGATAAGCTAATATTGTTTTTTTTATTGTGATTTCGATATTTTGCATAAACGTTAGAGAAAAATAATTGTTGAGCATTTGGATTGACAGAAAAAAAAATAATAGAAAAATTACATGACAAAGGTTGGATAAGTCTTTTGTAAGATTTTGTGATAAGGAATTTCTTTGTGATTCGAAGTAGGGAACGAAGTTATCTCATGGAATGTAAATTCAAGAGAATAAGAGCTAAATTAAATTGCAATGTTCCTTTGACAAACACAAAAAGTTTTGTTCATTCCTGCAAGCATCAACTTCTTATTTACTTTTACTTAAAAATTCTTTTCCTCATTTGCGTATCGTAATCAATGTTGATTGTGCATCTAAAATACCAGCATATTTTGAAAATTAATCCATCGTTTTCATAATTTTCAAACACAAAAATCACGCTTCGTAAACATCAGTTGAAATAAACTTCGAGTAACGATCCGTAAAATTTACTTTTCAAATCTCTCGCGGTGCAAGATCGCGTCAGCCCTGAAATTTGTCAGAGAAGGCTCATTAGTGAAAGCTTGCTGTCAACAAGCTTACACTTCACCGTAAGCTTTCACCCCCTCTGCAAAACGAAAAAAAAAACGCAACGGAGAGAGAGAGAGAGAGAGAGAGATAGACGAGGATATCGCGTGTCAGCTCGTCACCTTCATGCATCGCGAACTAGGCGGCGGTGGCGGCGGCGGCGGTGCAACGCGACACCACACATCCTTCATCCTCGCAACAGCATTAGACTATCCTAGCGTTACTCACGGCTCTCGCACGCTGCAATCTTATTAGACAAGTTATCCAATAATGTGCCACTGCCACTGCACACCAAGACCGACGAGACGAAGAGACGACTTTTCAAACTGTTGGCAATTCAAATGCGCTCATCGCAACGTTCGTTAACAAATTCACTCAGCTAATGCACTTTGCCGCTTATACACGCGTTTGTAGCTTTCTCTGTGACTGTGTGTGTGTATATATCTCGTTGTTTTCCAGGCAGCTGCTAGACGATGTAGAAAATCATTGGACGTTTTTGTCTCGTCAATTCGATTTGCCTTTTTGTTCAAGTTTGTATACGAAAGCGATTGGGATTTGGATATCGATTCTATGCTACGTACAGCGCTTCATACAAGCCGACGGAAAGTTTATCTCGCGAAGATGGGGGTAAATTAAAGTCCATTATGAAGAGTTACAAGCGAACTTTTCTGTTTTAGCAAATTAGTCGTGGAAAAAAAATTTTTTTACTCCCTTTTTTTACGACTATACAAGAGACTCGCGGCAATCGCGCGAGTTCGCATAAGTATCCATTAAAATATTTTTATATCCTATAAATTTTCCGCGTGTCTGAGCTTAAACTCTCGTAATTCATCTGTTTATGCAGCCATCTCAAATTAGAGCTAACCACACCGGAGCATTTCAATTTCCGACTTTCCCAACAACTATAGTTTTCAGAAACTGAAATAAAATCACGAATGGTTCATGAAATACTTTGGGATTTACCTTTTATTTTTTGCCTTTCTATCGCGATTACATTTTAACGAGCTATATGACTGTAGGAGCAATAGATTGCAAAGTAAATGAGTTTTCGCGGAAAATTTTGATTTCCAAAGTGTCGGACATCGATAGCTTATAAATATTGAAAGGAGGTGTTCGACTGACGCATAAGACCCCGCTCAATGTGTAATCGCAACATTCGATGAATATGCAATTTTTAAAATGAATATGAATGAGAATCCCCTTGATTATCGCGAAAATCAATTTTAGTGATTTAAAACGACGCGCGGCTTACACAAACAAACCGCGACGAAAAAGAAAAATACAGCTGATAATCCGTGAAAAATCGAACAAGCAAAAAAAGAAAAAAAAGAAAGAAAAATAAATCATTCGAAACGAAACTTTGCAAACATTTCCAATATGTGTCGCCGAGCAAACTTCAGTGCTCTGGCAAACAAGTTTGCCAAATAGGAAAAGTCAAACAATGCAAAATTGAAAACTACAAAACTCTGATATAGCTATTCGACTATTTCTCGAACGAACGAAACGAACTAAAAAAAAAATAAAAATAGAAGCATAGCCTTTGGCGTAAAGCGATTAACTGGGATGGAATCCCCTGGTGGGCTCTCGCTCATAATACACAAAAACTGCGTGAACGCGGAAAACTATCCGTGCGCGTCGGCAGATACACCGAGCGGATAACGTACCCCCTTGTTATTTTTATTTTCTGTTTTTTTTTTGAAGGATGCCAGGCGTGTGCGCATGGTCGTTTTTTTCATAACTTTAATGGAAGCGTCAGCTCGATATGGACACACGAGCGGCGAGGTCTATATTTTTCGGATGGCAGTACCGTCGCGCTTTTGTGTAAGGCGTAGTAGTACGCCGCGGTATACTCGATTTTCGATGGATAGAAAAAAAAAACAGCTTTGGCCTTGTTTTTCTTTTTTAACGGATGGATTACAAATCTGGGATATATTTTTTTCTTCTCAAGAGCGAAATATGTAGCGAACGTTACGAGTGGGTAGTTTTCGGAATATTCGATATCCATGGGAGTGCGAAACAAAGAGAGGAATTTTCAGCTTGCATTCGTGTGATTAATTATGAAACAACATCGCCCACTTTTAGAAGCTTATCAATTGCTATAATACTCTGCTCGCTATTTCGTTCGAAATGGTTTAAAAAATGCGTTTTATGCAGAGTCGACAGCGGATTAAAGACGCTAAGCCCTGCGTTCATTTTCGAGTAAAAGATTTTTCGCATTAAGGGCTTATAGTCACCCAAAAACTTTTTGAATGAGCTTTTAGTCAAAAAATGATTCTTTTTATTTAATTTCTTTAATTCCTCAGTAATCTACAGTAGTATGACTCAAATCAACTATCATTATGGAGCCATAATATGTATATATGTATACATATATATTTCAATATTTTTTCAATCTGTGCATGATTCAAAGATAACCGCTGAAGCGATTTTAAGATGCATATTATGTCTATGCGTGCGGGGTCTCATTTTCTTTGTTTTTTAATTCCCTATACTGTCCCTGTCTTAGATTTTTAAATTTGGCCTTCATTGTTTTTTTATAACGCAACTTAAAAAAAATTACTAATTTTTTTGGAAATTATTTTGAATAAGTCTTTGTACATTTTTTTGGGGGGGTCAAAATCAAAATTCTAAGACATGGACAGCATAAGGAATTAAATGACGAAGAGAATAAGAACTCGTTCGTTAAAATCGGTTCGGTGGTTTGTCTGGCATCGTGTGCAGAATGAAAGCATTTTTTCTCATTTAAAATACACGGCAATGGCGGTGTCGAATTTTGGGTGACTGCAAGGCCTTAATTTGGTCGATTTAAAAATGTAATTTCAATCCAAATACGACGTTATACACACGCGAAAGTTTCTTTTTTCTTCTCGCTGTATAGATAGCGATCGAGCGATAATCCGAAACACACACATCAAGGCGCCGCAAAACACGATGACAAATGTAACGCGATCTCACTCCGGCCGCGCGCGCCAGCATCGGTGGTCCGGCACGCGACGCAACAAGAATTTCAATTAAACGTCTCTCGTGCCCTATAGTATAGAGGGTTTGTACTCGTGACTATCATACCCAAGTGCCGAACGACACGACTTCGCCACGTTTAATTCCCCACAAGCTTTACTCCTTCATATTCGACTTTTTTTTTGTTTGTTTTTTTTTCTTTTTTTTTTGTCTCAAAGCTACACCACACACCAGCTGCTACTAGGTTTGACGAGTGCAGACGCTCTTTTTTTTCCTCTCTAACCGTGCTCGGAATTTATGAGTTTTATGGAGTTGCCGCTTTTTAGCACCGCACTACTCGCCGAATAAGTTTAGAGAGAGAGAGAGAGAGAGAGAGAGAGAGAGAGAGAGAGAGAGAGAGAGAGAGAGAGAGAGAGAGAGAGAGAGAGAAAGCCCGTCGAGTAGATTTACCTCTCGGCAATATATACTACACTAAAGCTTTTTCGACGTATGGACCCGTCGCGCGAGCGCGGAAAGGATTTTGAAAGTTCTTGTTGTATTTTGTTGCTCCACACGAGATAACTGTATATCGAGTGATTTATTTTCCTTTGAGAAATTTTAATTGGCCTGAAAATTCATTTTGCGAAGCATTCATTATAAAATTGATGCACTATATATCTATTATTTTCCATTCCAATCGCCCGATATTTGAAAACTGTATTTGAATGTCGATATTCCGTTTGAAAGGTAAAATCCAATGTGCTATTGCGGATGCACATTTTAATCTATTAGACGAATTCAATGCATGAAAGCCTAGAAAAAAAAATTCCCATTCTCTTTTAATGCAACATTCGACATTTATACGTCCAAACACACATTCATCGAGTGACCCGAATTCACGAAACTAATGCTCCATCGCTCTCTGCAATCAACTCACAGTTTCACGAATTTCCATGGAATATACGACAAAAGAGTCGGGAGTGCAAACAACCGATTATAATCTCCACGCAAAGCAAAGCTCAATGTTAATCCCTCGATCAATCTGCGTTTGCCAAAATGGAGTATAGTATGGCTTATTAATAAAACGCAGTGTTCGACCCCACGCGTATACGCGGAAAAATAAATCCGCGAGAGATGTTGGAGTATTATTAAACAGGCCAACTCGTATATATTTTTTTTTTCATCCTCTTCCTTTTTTTTAATTGGCACAGCGAACGGAGGAGCGCGAGCAGCTGTTGGGGCGTTGGTGTTTATGTCCGTTTGAATTTCAATTAATGGCGCGAGGCCGGGAACTGACGTATCGGTCGCTGGTGCTCTCTCGCATTGTTGTCCGATGCCGCGCGCCACGGAAATGGAGCGTTCGGAGGGACGGGGGAAAGGGAAAACACGTCGCTATTCCCTCCCTTCTCTCTCTTTCTCTCTTTTCAGTGGCTTATGTTTAATCTACCGGCAGACCGGCTCTGCGGTATTCTTGTTAATGAAAAAGCGATAGCGTGCGGCCGTTGGCTGATGAAAAAGAAATACGAGCGAGCTTGTTAGCTAGTTTATTAATTCATTTGCTTCCTTCTTCTTCTTCTTTTGATTTAGACGAGCTTACTGACGTGTAACACATCAAATCAGAGCTGTAGATTGTAATTGAAACTTATGTACTTTTTTTTTTGTTTTTCTGTTGCAGGTAAAGATGATGAGCATACTAAAAAAAAGTTACTTTCATTTGTAGAGTGAGTCGAGTCTCCTTTACTTTTATAATATATAATAAATCCTCTTATGACCATTTTACACGAAAAATAATAGTGTTCAAACGAGTATTCCGAGGAAAATCAACGTTTTTCTTCAAAGAAAAAAACTTTTCTCAAGTGCAAGCAGACGCGCATCTCCAAATTAATCTTGCAAGTGCATCTATGCAACTTTGAACTCAATTTGCCGCAAACCTCGTTTTTATTCCACGGAATGACTTTTTTCCTTACCCTTCGCCGCCTCCTCGAGTTCATCGGCTTATAATCTTACTCCCGCGCGAAAAAATCTTCGTAAAAGTTCAAATCTCGTATTGCGGTGTAAATTGAGTTTTTTTTTACCTCGCGTAAAGTTTGATTATTTATTTTCAAGAACTTTCGGTGAATTCGTAAAGAAGGGAAGTAGCTTAATAAAGTTAAATTACGTCAACGACATAGTGTGTTGATCGTCGCGCGCGACGCAGTGAATGCGAGTCCCTTTGAAGCGCCACTGAGGCGAAAACTCACGTGGCATGCTCGATCAAAGTCGAACTGATGAGCTATTCCATGGGGCGCGAGCGCGCAACGCTTCGAAAGTAAAGCATCGCTAATGATTTTAGCACTACGCGCTAACGAAGTGAGTTTGTCTACTAAAGGTTGGCTGCTAGTCGTTACGTAATGTTGACCTTTCTTTTTTTTCGAAAGATTCTTTCATTTACTCGCAGGCAATTGATTAAGAGTAAATAGTAATTCGTCGCAAAATTGTTTATTCACGCTGAATTATCATCGGAAGGAGTGTTAAATTAACGAAAATAATCACCAACAAATTTTCGGAGCAAACAAAATTGTTCAATCGATCGTTGACTATCGGAAACGTTCAATTACGAAATGTATACGCAAACGCGAAACGAATCACGCGCTTCAAACAACGAGGAACACTTTAGTTCGCAAATGAAAACATACAAAGACCGCGTGTACGAATAAACTACGAAAATGCTTCTTTTTTTTTGTCAATAGGCTCGGAAAAACATTACTTTGATCTCCGATACCGTTTGTCGTTGAAATATGCCGATTTCAGACTATGAAAGTTGCTGTTGTTTTCCCCCGTCAACAAGCTTTATTTTCATGAAAAATAACACCACTCCATCCAATTCTGTATTTTCCCATCGAAACGAAATATTTTTTCGTTAAAGCGAATATAACAACGCATTTCAAACGAAACAAAAGTCACAAGTTCTCCAAAAGACACACACACATGCATCCAATTAGCAAGTAAACCTAGCGTAAAATCCATAACAGCAACAGCACGTAGCGGTTAGATTAGGTCAAAGGTGTCATAGTGCCAGTGCCAGTGCCAGTGCATCGCCTTGAGGCATCCGGGGGGTGGGAAGACGCAAGGTGGTAACAATTTAAAAGCTCCTTAGTGCTGCCAGCGTAACACTATATACAGTTGGCATGTCAAAGAGGCAGAGCGAGAGAGAGAGAATGTTCTCGTGTCAAAGCACTTTATGAAAACACAATAGAGAGAGAGAGAGAGAGAGAGAGAGAGAGAGAGACTATGTTGTCGCGCTTGTGAGCCTCTGTTTGATCTCGCAATTATAGCGAGAAAGCGCGCGCGCAAGTCCATTAGACACGGAGAATGGCCTGTAAGTACGTCGTCGACAATTTCGGCGAGTTTCCGCGAGTTAACCCAGTCTCTCTCTCTCTCTCTCTCTCTCTCTCTCTCGCAATATTCTCTCACACACGCACACACAGAGACAGAGAGAAAGCACGCTTATGTGTATTTAAGTCTCACTCACATTATATATACGCGCGGGCATATATAGTTAATGTATATACGGCCTCCGGGTTATATACATGAGGTTTATTTGCTAAATAAAAGACGCTGCAGCTGCGCGCGCCAGTCGTATGTCAGAGGCGGCGAACTATTACGACTCTCTCTCTCTCTCTCTCTCTCTCTCTCTCTCTCTCTCTCTCTCTCTCTCTCTCTCTCTCTCTCTCTCTCTCTCTCTATGTGCGCGCGGGTGTGCGTGTACTTCGGCGTTATCGTTTTAAGCGTACTATACTTCAAAATATAAGTACGTATTGCTCGTTGCATTATTTCACGATGAATTATATAGAGCTTTTCCCGTTGACTCGATGTCGTACACTCTCGCGAAGGTTAATTTGAGTTTTTTTTTAGGTTCGTTGGATGAAAAAAAAATCTAATTCTGGTATGAATATGTGTGTTACAACGTGCGAGCTTGGAATACGCAAAAAAAAGAATACTTCTAACGACCCGTACCAACATCAACATTTACCCTGGTGAAACAACGTTTTTTTCTCGCATGTACACTGTTTATATACTCGAGAGGCAGCCGCTCGGTGTAAATATGAAACGCGAGGCGACGCTCGGGGGCGCGAGGAAAAACTTGGCAGTGGGGCATAAGAGAAAAAAGAGAGAGAAGCGTAGCCAGCGAAATGCATATACCGGCGGCAAGTGAAGTATAGAAGATGAGATTGCCGCAGTGAAAAGTTGCGAGAAAAATGCCAAGGCTGCGCGATAGAGACGCGAGGGAGGCTGGGAGGGAGAGGACGCGAAACATAATAAGTAGTAGAATAACTATAATAAAAAAAAACTTGAAAGACGTAAAGAGTCTTTAAAAAAACGGAAAAAAGCAATAAGACAGAGAGAATGCACGCTGCTCACGTGAAAGAAGAACAAGAGATGAAAAGTTATGGAAGCGCGGGAAAAAAAAAGAAGTTGGCTATGGGGAGGGAACTGAAATAAGTAGTCGGAGAGCAGGGCACATCTTGGGACAAGAAAGTAAAAGTTAAGCGAGAGTAAAAAGTATAAAGAGTCCACGATGAAAAGAGACAAGCGACGACGACGACGACGAAGAAGAAGAAAAAAAAAGCCGTGCTGCTTTGGGGAGTGAAAACGTTGAATTTTTCAATTATAAGTGCTGCATAAATGGAAAGAAAAATGAAATGAGATATACTTTATGAGCGAGCGCTTGAGTTTTATCGTGTTCTCAAGTATTCATAACGACCGTATCTCTCCGCAAACGATTTTTTTTAACGGTCACTCAAAAATGTATGTGAGCTTCAAACACATTCATTTATGCCAAATGAAAGCTCTGAGATTTAAATGAAAAAAAAATGTTAGGAAACAATTCACATATTGTCGAGTATCTGAAAAATTAAATTCGCTTATCAACTAAGCTCGCACACGAGCTATATAAGGAAGATGTCCACTCGAATTTACGGAGCATAAAACCATTATGAATCACTACGCGCGAGGGTACGATAAGTAAAGGAAGAAAGCGAAAGATAAACGCAGGTAGAAAGAGAAAGAGGCGACAATAAAAGATAAAGCCCACAGCACGCTAATGGTATTAATTCCTCATCGCGCGGCTAATGGCGAGGAAACAATGGTCTGAGCTTTCGTGGTAGCTAGAATGTACGGAGATTAACTGTTAAACTGCTCGCGCAATTATTATTGATGGCAATTTTTTTTCCTCAAAAAAAAAAAAAAAAAAAACGTATTGCTCGCTCGCGAGTTATTAAGCTGAAAGCATACTTTGCGCGACAATAACGTGAAATAAAAAAAAAGCTGAGCTGCATTTTTATCCCGGGCCGACGTACAAAAGAATGAGTTATCTTTAAACACACTACAAAGACATACGCGCTTTGAGCAATATGTATACAAACGAATGCACAATGTAAGCGTAGGTTTTTTTTACTCATCTTTTCTCTCTTGCGTTTCACGTCAACATCCCCTTTACGATGTCACAGAGCGAAGAAAGAAGAAGAAGAAGACATAACCAACATTTTGAAATCTGCATGTGTATTCCACTGCTCGATGGAGCTACGACATTTTCTTCCGTTTCTATATCGTCGAGTATACACGACGACGACGACGTGGGGAAGTAAGGGTGGGGCAAACTTAATGCTGCTCGCTCGAATGAACCCGAAGAATCCCGTTCGTGAAGGTACTCGAGTGCTCCGGTAGTCGAGGACAATGCGCCGAGTCGAGTGGATAGTCCGCGCGTTGGCCGTTACGAAAATCAAAACATACGGCTTGGGCTTAAGTGGACGAGACTCGCTGAATGCAAAATCCGAGCGTAGTATATATACCGAGAGAGAGAGAGAGAGAGAGAGAGAGAGAGGGCTAAGGCTTGTGAATAGAATATCTGATTTTCCTTGGATTACACCGGCGACGCACGGAGAGTGACGTTTGACAATGCGGAAAAAGCAAACTCGATTTTTATATTCGCGAGTTTACTTCCTCATCTCTTCTCTAATTTTTTTCTTTTTTTTTTAAATTATTTTATTGATTTCGTTGCTTCATCGCGGACTTTTGCCGTCAACTCTGCGTGACGTTATTTGTTTCTCGCGGAAGAAAAAACATCAAAATGGATTTGCGAAAGCTCCAAAGTTTTGCAGAGATACGCGAGCTATCAATCATAGCGCCGCTATATGTGAAATGCGATCAATTCAATTTCCAAAACTGCCAGAAGCCAAAGCTCGATTGAAAAAAATGTATATAATCCTTTAAATCGCGTTGTTTTTTCATCCGTCAATCAAAAAATACTATTTGAAATTCTAAATTGGAGCTTTTCGGTGGTATTCGATATCACGATAGTGTCACGTACGACAGTTTCATTGACTCTCGTGGTTATATAACACTTCTAGTCGCTTTGACTATATATCCAAAACCAACTAAAACGCGCTCTCGCGAGAGTCACTTCGCGGTATTTGCGGAGTCCGCGGGTGAAGATGCGCGAGCTTGCAAGTCGGCCTAGTTTACACGTTCGCTACTCAAGTTGTCACCGTAGCTTTGGTACAATCCAAATTACCCATCCATTCGCGTTGTCTCGCGTTGTACACTTAACTGAATTGCACGCAATTACGATCGCATTTCAACCAATCGTAATTCGATTAATATTTTTTTTCCGAAATTAAGCTTCAATTAATCCTTGCACACGGCGACAATATCAAGAGACGCGAAATAATAAAAAATAAAGTAATAGCGTAAACGCACATCCGCATGTATAAACATACATCGATGGTCAAAAAAAAAAAAAAATTCGCTAACAATTCTACCGCACGGATTAAGGGCATTAAAGCTCCTCTTCGGAACAGGCTGTTATTTCCGACCGAAAAACAAACAGGGCGTAATATTTTTATTCCGGTCGCCTGGCGGAGAAGAAAAACAAAAATATGAAATATGTAGGGATTCTCTCTCTTTCTCTCTCTCATTCGCGCGCGCGCATGGATAGCGTTAATGTTTCGGCGAGAGAGGGAGAGAGGCATTAGCGCGCAGCATATATACACTCGATTTGCCATTGAAAGCGCGTCGAGCGTACTATACACCGAGTATCGATCGATCCATATATATGTACATACAGGCTAAGGAGAGTGAAAAAAAAATACAGCAACATACGAGAGCAGAAAACAATGCGCCCGTGCATGTAAATACGTGACGCTGAATAGGAATATGTGTTGGAGTGCATGTACGTGTATAGGCGCAAGGTAGTCTTCGCCGTTTATCTTCGGTGTGAGAGAGAAAGATTCTATGGCCTTTGTTTCTCTTTCTGTTCGCGCTATCTCACCCTTTCTCTCGGCTTTTTTTTTATTTTTGGATTTTTTTTTATTGTTTGCGTGTGTTTTTTTACACTGCGGATTATCTGTTTTATTGTTTATTTGTGCAATGTTATTTCGATACCCCGTAACTTGAAATCAGTAAATGTGAATATTTATTTTTAGTACTTTTGCATTGATAAGTTGTAATCTCACATACGTGTAATTTCAAGATCATTGACGATTGCAATTAAACTTTCTGCAAGCATAAAAATATCTTTCATAGACAACAAAATCCGTACCAGCATATCAGAAACAATTTGCAACATTTGTTCTAGACTAATAAACCAGCGGGCGGTTTACTAATTTTTGAAAATACGAATCACAGGCGTATTGTACAATAATAGAATGCAACAATAATAATCTTTTAACATTACCAATATTTTTTTCATTAATGTTATAAACCAAATTTTTAATTTCGTAGAAATAAAATCGTCGCAGCACGTTTTAACCCGTTATACATCTCCTATATTTCGCTCGGCAATATTTTTTTTTAATATTCCTTTTTTTACTCTTTCGTTTCATTGTGACTTACACACCCGCATCGCTTGCTATTTCTTGCTCTCAGTCTCGCTCATTTCACACCACCCAAACAGTAGAGCAAATAGTGCCCGGTTCTTTTTTATCCTCAGTCTTTTTTTTTTTTTTTTACTAAAACCCCGTAGTTTCGCTGCGGCTGCGCGCAAATTGGCACGCGAGCGAGCGAGCGCGCGCTCGCGGAATTACGAGAATAATTTTTTATAGTGATGTGGGCTGGAGGGGATGGGAGGGTAGAAACGCGCCCGTTGGCATTGCAATTTCATGCGAGAAATTGCGAGCGCGCGCGAGGCAAAGTGAAAATTTTCGCGCAAAATCGCCGTTGACGGAGTTCGCGTGCGCGAGCGCGCGCGCGTATTTACGCGCGAGTGGCGCTGATTGCGTTTTCGAAAGGGAACGAAATAAAGTTAGCCAAAGTGAGGGGAATGTGCAAATCAACTACAAACCAGTTATTAAAGTTGTATATATTGCAAGTCGGTTATGTATGGTCGTTGAACGGCAATCAACTTCGTTACAATATTTATCGATTGACTCGAAATTGAATAGAAATAGAGGAGGCTATATTGCAATCGTTGCGCTTGATGAATGTTTATTGCTTCCAATATACGGATATTTCAAAGAAAACAAAAAAGGTTTCACTGGAATGAATTTTCAAAAACTCATCGATTCCATTTGCACTTTATTCTGTTTGATTTGTGACGATGGAATATCGTAGTATGACCGAATGCATTTTTATTGGAATCCATCGCACTTGTATCGCAAGCTATGTCAATAGAAAACTTTTTGAAAAAATAAACAAACGAAATGGAATGGAAAAGTATCGTCGAAAAAACAATTCTACAGTCAAATTGATTACCATTGATTGAATGACTTCAGCATTTTCCACGAAACTTTTCCGACTAAAACTTTATTGAATGCCAATTGAAAATAATATTGAAATGGAATAGAGGTTTTTTTGTTCGTCGGTAATTAAATTCCGAACATTCGAAAAAAAAAACTGTATTCACAAGAGATATAAATTGCCAGTGCGTAAGACAGTGCGGACAAGCGCAGACATATAAATCGCCAATTTATTCGCAACACACACAAGCGCGACAGTCGCCGTAACAGTTTAAAACACGGCAACTGTTCTCTGGAAAGTGTCCTCGCTCGTTAAAGCCCTTATTTACTTTCTCTTAAATGATTTACTCCTGTCGACGACAATCCTCTCCGTAATTTATCTCGTTTCTCGCGTGTACTTGATTTTCAAACTGCTTTATTTTGTCGTCCGAGTCATAAAAAAAAACAATTGAAGTTGTAACGTTTACAGCTACTTCAAAAACAGTTTAACAGCACAATTAACACGAACTTCATAACAAATTCTCATTGGTGCATCCCTCTGATTCGGTAAAATTGGCTACATCCTTTACTTGCCAATCAAACCCACTCACGTACTTCAACGCGAAATCTTTCCAATCACCCAGCGATGTAATGTCCGAAAGAACCATCGATTACTCGTCGTAACCTAAAGTCGATTTGATAGCTTCGTAGAAATGACTTAAAGGTGTGGTAAGATGCTGGCACCCGCACATTTTTTTAGGGGATTTCCTCGAACGTACGTGCTGAATTTGATGCGGAGGGTTGTAATTGTGATGATTAGAAAATAAATGGTTATACAATCTCATACGGAATTATTTATCAGACAAGCATATTTTTTGTTCAATATATTAACGAAGAATAAATAATTGCATTTTCAAAAAAAAGCAATTACAAATCGAAGTGCTAAAAACTTCAACTGCAATGATGAACACAGTTATAAATTCCAGCCTTCCGAAAAAAAAAATGATTACTCCACGGGGTTCGAACACGAGCCATGTGTAAAGCAGCGTCGTTGACACGTTACAACACACCTGGCGTTTGCACACACGTGAATTACGACGTAGAGAGAGAAGAGGAGAAGGACGAGAGAGAGAGAGAGAGAGGGAGAGAGAGAAACGTCGACGCCTGGTGCCGACGAGCGTTAACTGGAAAATACGGCGCATGATAGTCCACGAAAAAAAAAGAACAGAGAGAGAAAACTGGCTACGAGAAGAGGGCAAAAGCGGCTTTTTATCCGGCCGCGGAGAGAGAAAACGATATGAGAGAGCGGGTTAACGAGCTCGAAGTTACAACCGTGCCGCACCGCCGGGAAGGAAGAGAGGCTAGAAAGAAAAAAATGGGGCGGAGGGGTTCGGACGACCATTTTATCGCGCTAATGAATTCCTTCGCTGCGGTACAGCATTTTAGTGCCACGGCCGAAAATTTTTTTCGCGGTTATACTGATGGCCATTTAATTGAGGATACGTAATGAAGAATTTATGGATCTATTAGAGAAAATAAAGATTTTATCTTCGTTTGTTACGTAAAAATGGAATAACGAGCAGTTGAGGTTTGATTTTCGACGTGAAAAAAAAGGAGAAAATTCAGTCGGCGTAGAGGATTTGCAAAAATCGAATGAAGCGCTGGCACCGGCGTAACAACGAATGAACTTTTATTCTCTCGTTAGAGAATCCGTGAACTAGTAAAAAGTGTACAGGAATAAAATACGAGGTTGAAAACTATCTTGCTCTGAATAAAAAAAAAGAGGAATTCACATATCTCTATATTTCATTTTCAGTAAATAAAATGAAAATTATTGAGTTACAAATTCAAGGATTTTTGCAAATAAATTCAGGAAGAGCAGTCAAGTATATTGCAGACAAGCTTTAACGTCTATATTTGCTTCTGCGGTTAAGCTGTCTCTCTACCTGTCTATGCTCAGGTCATGAAATTCGTGCCACGCCATTTACGGACTACTCCAGCTCCGCAACATCCACTATCAATGTAGGAGGAAGTCCACTTTCTTGGATTAAATCATCATCTAAATTATACTCAAAAGACAATAGATTCGTGGTAGCAATTTAGCGCTGGTTTTAATCTTATCAAATAACGGACAATAGTTCCAAAGTCATATAATTACGCAATCTTCACGTATAAAAATTCAATTATCTAACTATATAATCCTCAATAAAAAAAATATAGACATGTAAAACCCGTAAACGAAAAAAGAATTAACCCCTCAAAATCAGAATCACTGGCAAGAGAACAAAAAATGGACTTTGAGGAATCGACAACAGAGACGTACATATACATATATATCCCGGGTGCCCCGTGGGCGGCTGCGCGCTTCTGCTAATTAGCACTGCGAGGTAGGTAGGAGGAAGTGTGAGAGGTTGCACGTCGCTCGCGAGCTTGACGAGGCTCTAGTCTCTGTTGTTGGCCGTCCGATGCGTGTGAGTGCATACGCCCACATACATGCACACACACACACCCCTAACCCCAAACGACCACTCCGGTGTGTCTGCACGATTTCCTACGCGGTTTGATGCGCTCCACTTAGTCTCGCGACCTGTACGTTGTCCTGACTGCTTCCTTTGGATAATCGACGCTTACGAAAAAAATTGAAATTAATCTTAGATCAAATTGATTCTTCTTAGTACAAAAAATATGTATATGAAAGAAAATATCTTCTTGACATTGCAAATTCCGTTAAGTTAAAACAGAAAAAATGTGTATTGATCAAACACCGAAAATATAAAAACTTATATAATTTGAAAAAAGTAGGCTTCCTAAGCTTTTAAATCTATGTGTATTCTTGTTGATTGACATCAATGCAAAAGTGTATAAATTTAAGCTTGTCAATTTTAGTAAGTTACTGCGTTACATTGTTATATTGTGTATCAAGGGCTTGAGAGGGGCTTTAATGGCCGAGGCGGCGATTGCAGTAACCAGTCGAAGGGAGTGGAAATACTCCACAGCTACATAAATAATCAGTCTTATTTGATAAGAGGAAAAACTTTTAGTAACGAAAGAACGCACTCTTGTCGAAATTGAGAGATTCTTTTGCGTAAGATGAATTCATTTGCGAGAAGATCATCTCGAAACTGTTATAATAGTTCACAATTACTATTCATTTCCCGACAAACTGCAAAATCTGCATGTTTATCCATTGAGGACTGGATTTTATTGCAACAGTCCATACCTCACCTGCCTAGGCGATGAGTATCTTGATCTGAATTCGATCGTCGGCTTTGAAGCTCAAATCACGAAAGCTTAGCAAAGAATATTAATTTTTCTATAAATATGAAAATTATCGGTGATACTTCAAGGCTTGCTCGCGCCATTTTAAATAACATCGTGGACTTCTCAATAAATACCTACGTACTGTTAATCCCATTGGATCAAACCAACGCGGAGTTCAGTATTTTTATCGATTCAGACTCAAATCAGTTAATTGTCAAGCAATGGCCAAAGTATGGTGCAGTATTTGGACAGACATCGGTGTTCATTTTTGATATATTCATGGCTATTATTACAATTTTCGCTATCGTCGTAAGACTATTGAAGTTGGATCTGAAGTTATGGTCGATCTACAATATTTCTCAAATACTCTTGGGTAATTCAGTGAGCTATGAATTCAAAAGCAACGTTGAAAGGATTATCTACATAACTTTGTTGTTCATATTTATATCATTTTCCGCGGGTATCACCGATTTGTTGACCCAAATAAATTTTCATCAAGAACAGTTCGTTGATTTTGAAACTTTACGAGATGTCGTAGCAGCAAACGTCCGTCCATGTTTAGGAAATTTAGTTTCATCAAATGATGTCAAGCATCTTAAGAGTTAACATTTGGAATGGTTGGTAAAAAATAGAGTGGACGATTGTCACTATCATTGCTATCGATCTTTAGTTGAAACTGATGAACGCAATATTGGATATAATGCGTGCGAGATCAATCGTCTTTACACTAAAGTTTTGACCAACTTATATTCTCAAAGCATTAACGGTTGGATATTGAGCACAGTGAAGGAACATTTTGTTCCTGGATACCGGCTTATACCACATTCAATAATTTCACCTTACGTTCATCGATTCGATGCTAGCATTCGACAACTTCAGGAGTCCGGATTGATCAAGCACTGGAAGAAGATAGACGAAGATACCTTAGCGAAGGAACTTCGTGAACGATATGCAGATTATTGGATGAAGAAAGAATATTACGATATTCAATCCAAAGTTGCTACGGATATGACAATCATGAATATGGAATTTTACAAGAATATGATTTATCTGTTTCTCATCGGTTGTTTGTCGACAATTGTTGTATTTTGGGGAGAGATTCTCTGGCATTGTCTGAGAATAAGAGGAAGGAATTAAAAATCCATCTTTAGCGTGAAAATTATTCAATTTTAATCAAGTGTGCTTTTTTGTACTATTTGATATTCATAGACGTTATGAGTGGGTAAATAACTGTTGACATGCTACACTAAATTGAATTATAATCCTGATTGATTGATTTAATTATACCGGACAAATCGAAGTGAATGATACTGTTGGACAGTTAACATGCAAAAGATGCACAGAAAGACACTATCAGCATTCTATGTATAGATTCTCCCATGACCTGGCCTCAGAATGTCGGCCACGTACGTAGAAAAGCTTAGGTAATCAAATAATTTTTCAAATTCATTAACTCATTTTTTTTTCGAATATTTACACTCAATTACTTTCAGGATGAAGATTTTTTGCCATTAGCACTATCACCGTGTTTACAATGAATTTGAATGCAATAATAGGTACTTACTACCAATCTGCAGTGTGGAATAATTTCGACGTGTTCCAATTAAAAAAAATGTATATGCGAAGCAACTAAAATATAAATATATAATCTATAGTACAGTGTGTAATTTTGTCGATTGGTATGAAAATATAGAAAATGAAACTTATAAAATTGTATATTCAATTCAAGTCCCCCACCTCATTTATGTAATAAGTAATAAATGCATTACACTGAATAAATTTCATTCAACTAAACTTCAAATAAAACTATCTTTCGGTATACACAATAAAAAAAGTATGCATGCACGCTGCGCAGTTAACGCTCAAGCTCAGCTCGCGAGATTCTTATTAGCATCCTTACAAAGCAATTAGAAGTTTCCTCAAGCAACTTTACAAAAAAACACGCGCTGGTATATACGGCATAGGCCCGACAAAGCACAACTCTTTCTCTTTATAGAGCTACTTGGCCTTTTTTTCGCGCCTGTTCTCGTCCAAAAAAAAAGCAATCATAAAAGCGTATAGCAGTAAGCGTTGGTCGCACGAAATTAGACACGCTAAACGCCGCTTTTCTTGCCTGCAGGATGCGGCAATTACGCGCTTTGTGTACTGGTGTAGTAGGCGGCCCATTCGGCTGTGTAACTCCAGCATAGAGAGAGAGAGAGAGAGAGAGAGAGAGAGAGAGAGAGAGAGAGAGAAAGAGAGAGAGATACAGTGAGAGCGATAAGGCTGAAAAGGCGCATGAGAGAGAAACGGATGGAGAGTCGAAGCGCGGGATGGAGGATGGAAGATACCGCAGGCTATATGCGCAGTGACCTCGGGGATTACGCTGAAAATTTTCGCGGAATTAGAATTAAAGCGGTTGCGACGAGCAGAAAAGGCTTTTTGAGGTCGACTATTATTACTTGCTTTACGGTTTCTATCTTTTCCAACTCCCCCTCCTATCCGCGGCCGTATATGATAAACATTATGAGTAATGTCACGCTATCGTCGTACACGGTTGAAATTATTTTACCTCGAGAAAATGAATTTCGATCTCAATAAACGGGAGAGAAGGAGAGTGAAATGCCATTTAAGGGGGGATTTATTTTTGTGCTTCGTGGAAACTCATAAACTTCTTGACGTCAAAGAAACTACTTGAATCGAAAGAATTCCAGGAGAAAATTCGTTTCTGAGAAATATACGTATCGATTGATTCTATTTACGCAGCGCTTGGAATTCAATATGATTTTTCTCTTTTTTCGCCGTATTGCATATAATATAAAGTACTTGCATAAGTATAAAGTATGAAAAAGAATCTGCAGAGTAGTCACGCATCAAAGCAGATTTGACATCAATATAGTGCTGTATTATAAAAACTATACATCGCAGCTGAAATAAGTGATGTAAAAAGATCAGAAAAGAGGGTATTTAATAATAATTGTAAATATGGAAATTTTAAATTTAATTCTCAATCCTGTGTAGTCAATTTTTACATTAAAATTCTTCATTCATTACGAACGTATATCCATTAGATACTTATAATATCCATGTAAATGCATTTTGAAACATCAAATCAGTTAAATAGTTAACCAACTGACATTAGCAAAAACTAACGCCGCAGGTTCACTTGAATAGAGGAGGGCAAGCATATCTAGCAGCGGCGCGCAATCCTTGAGAAACGTCCAAAGGACAAGTAGCCGAGGCGACCAGAGACGACAAGTCGTCTAGCTGATGACGCGGTGGCACGCGAGCAATCTCCTACGATGGAAGGAGGCTTTTGCGGTTTTTATTTTTTTTTTTGCTTTAAAAGGAAGGAGATACTCTCTATATATACCGTCGCACGAAATTCTCGTTTCCGCTTCTTTTGTTTTTTGTTCACTTTGCCGAGCTTGTGTCGCTTCGAAAAGTTTTCGTAGCGATTTATTTGTCGTGTGCGAGCTTCTTTCGTCGTCGAAAAGTATCGAAAACGTTTTTAATTCTCAGTTTGTATTTGGCTGGAAGCGAAAACGTTATCGTTGGAAATGGTTACTTCTTTTTGTTCACGACTGTCGAATAAAGGTAAAAAAAAAAAGAAAAAACGTCGTCTGACGAAATCTTCGGCATTACTACTGATTTTATTCGACCTACTTTTTTCTCGAAATCTTTCGGGTGGTTACACGCAGCCATAACAAAAGTAAAGTAAATCCAAAAAAAAAATAATACTCCTCGAATCAATCTCGAACAATTTCAAATCTTTACCTCAGACCAAAAAAAAAAGAAAAATCAGCACAGTGTATATCGCAGCGGTAGAAAATTCTTCGAATGAAATAACAGCAACGAAACCTCGTCGTTTTCCCCCGAACGTCTCTATCATTTTCTTGGCGAGAGTAGGACGCGGAGAGCGTTGCACACGTACGCGAAGGAAAAGAGCGATTTGCCGGGAGCTTTTTTTATTGCGACAGTGTCGCGCGCGCGCGAGCGCCGATTGATCGGGGGGCTTGAATTCTCGCGGCCAAGCAAGAAATAGATAGAAAGCGTTTACGATGACTCCAGCGGACGTGAGGCTAATTTTCTTCTTCTTCGTCTTCTTCTTTTCTTTTCCTTTCTTTTCTGTAGCTGCGCGCAGTTGGAAAGATCGTTGAGAGATTTCTTGCCAGTGGCTTGAGAAAATTTTACTCTTAGAAGGCGTCGCTCGCTTCACGTTGATTGTTCTTACAGAAAAACTATTTTTACTAAAGAAAAAAAAAGCGTTTTCGGATTTCAGATAGCATTTTATAAATGAAAATTAACTTTCGAACGAAATGCGTATAATTTTTATTCTTTGTTACATTGTGTATCAATAACCGCATGCATTGATCGAAATGAGCATCATAAGCTTCTCACAATTTCCTTTGAACTATCGATCATTGTTTGCGAGCTTATTGATTCCTTTGATGCCCCCCCTCTGAGAGGCTTCGGTAGTAGTCGTACTGACCGACGTTTGTTTGCCAATAAAAACGTCTTACCGACTCCTTTGAAACGTACCAGAGAATAAAAAGAAAAAAAACGCTGCCATGTAGCCGAGACTTCAAAGGCCATAGGTTTCTGAGATATTGCTTACTCCTACTACTGACGTGTTGATTAATATTTGCCTTTGATGCAACACGATGTTATGAGGTATTCTTCAGAATGGAAATGATAATAAAAATTCCAATCTTCTTATTCTATCAGTCTTTTCAATGCTTCGGGATATAGTAAGTATTGAAAAGCTTATTCATTTCATCAATGCATTCTTGTTTCAAATTTCATTTACAGTTATTGATATTTTTGAACTCGTTGCTAGATAATCTTTATTAAATTAAATAAATAACTTTCATTTTCCAAGAAAATTAAATACTCGAATTAGAAGTATTTATGTGAAGCGACAAAATTACTGTATCCCAAATCACAAAGTACCGTTGTAATATATATCCATAGCGAAAGCAGAGAGCAGTTCATTCCATCATTCTCCCTCTAGCGTTTATACGCAGAGCGAGTAACACAATTTAAACTCAAACCGGGAGCTGTCATTCGCATAAATAAATAATCTTCCCCGCGAAACTACAATTTCCTTCGTCAAAATCGTCGGCACGTAGTTACGTACACCTCGACACGGTGGAAGTAACGAAAATTTCTCGTGCTTATACGAAAATGGTATAGGTATATATATATATATATATATATACCTACATACCTTCATCGAAAAATGAAACTCTTCCGCACCATTAATTCTGGCGCGTGTCCCGCGAGACAATTTAAGGCGGTCGCAGCGCTGTTTTACGCGGGCGAGACGCTCCTTCATCAATCTCATGCCAAGCATCGACAGCCGCTGGGATAATTTATTCCAAGCTTGTCAAAAGACGTGACTGCATTGTTCTAGAAAAAAAAGGAAGAGGGAAGTGCGCACGCAAGCTGATCTTGCTTTCTTGATTGGTATTGACACGCGTATCGAATGCAAATGGAGGAGTTGTCTTGTGTGGTTTTCGCGACGACACGAGAATTGAATCGTAGCTATAAGATTTTCCCAGTGTTGTTTCGAAATACTTTGATTTGGTATTTTAACTTTGGAATATTCAATGAATAATAAATATTTTTTTTCGAATTCTTAAAAATATTTCAGCACTTAAAAGTTTCTTTCGGTTTATGTTTCAGGACTTCTACGATTGCAGCAAATTTATCAAAGTTTGAAGCCGGGAAACGACACCTTTCAAGTTGAATCTGTTAAAAGGATACAAAATGTGACCGAAGCTATTGATTTTCTGAGAAGCGTCGAAGAGTTGAATCGGTGAGTTCGTAACTTATTTTTAATTTTAATATTAGTTCTGTTGATTTTCTCTAGAGGTCTTACTCGTCACCTCGCATCAGTATGAAAATATTACGTTACTATTATACTGCGTAGCCGTTTTTCTAAAAATACGAATTATTACGATATATTTGTCGAGATATTTGTCTGTTAAACATTCTACTTGGTCCTTACATCTGTGGTGTGCCTAAATAAGTATTACGGAGGCTACACTAATCGTAAAAATAATCGAACAAAAGATGAATTTTATTAAACACAATTTCTCGATCATTATACACTCATCAATAAAAACTATCCACAACCAAGTTCAAAAACTACGACCTACATTCCCTAAAGCAAAATACACAATCTCAAGCAAACGAGCGCAGCAAATGCCTGGTGGTTCATAAATTTACCGCTTTTCATTCATCATCTATATAGGCAGAGAGATGTGGGCCTCTCGACCAAAGTACATACACACACACACGCGCATAACCCTATATACGCGTGCAAACACGTTTATACGCTTAAAGTGGAGATTCATCGCGTTGCGAATGCTGCACGGCTAATCAGCGATGAGTCGATGCATTTCTCGCTCTCTCTCTCACTCCCTCCCACGGTATAACCAGCCTATCGATAATACCGCTTAGTGATTACCTTCGTAACTGAGGTCACAGTTTACACTACTCGCGTACATGCGTATATATCAGTTGATTTCCATCCTCGCTACACCAATTAAACGCTATGTTGCCGTTCTTCGGGTTAGGATCTAATATTCTGTAAAAAGGTGCATTGATTTGTTGCTGGATTTAGATCGGGTAATAGGATTTCTTCTTTTTTTTATCGGGAAATCGTGAGATTAATGATTGATATTTTCTTTTATTAACTACGAAATATTTTATTTATAAATTTCTGTTTCAGGTGGAACAATAAATATGTAGTTCTAGACTGCCCGACGGAAATGGCGAAAGAGATAGTAGTCAGCCACGTGAGGGACGTTACACTTGGACGTCGAACGTACCATTACCTACTCAGTGGACTTGTAAGCACCACGTTATCTTTTATTTTTCAATTACTGAAGTCATAAGTTTCCTCTGACCGTCCTCCTCATCACACTTTAAGAGGCACACACTATTTCTGCTAAACTTGTTAAAGGGTTAACGCTCGTTAATATTTGCTCTTACGTTACCGCGACAATTAACTTTTTTTTTCAGCATCACTTCCGCGAGTGGAAATTTTCTCGTGATGCTGTTGTTTTTTTTTTTATTATTATTTTTTTTTTCGTTACGCACAGCGATGACGAAATTCGCGGCTGAAAAAAAACGCTCACTGCGTTCTTGCTTCCGTTTTAATTAAAAAAAACAGCGCAACGCGTTCGCCGCTTGTTGAGCTGATGTGAATTGTATTCGAAGGGTTGGAAGTTTACGCTTTTGAGCACCGCCGTGCGCGACTCGGTTTATTTTCTTTTATGCTTCTGATTTCTCGCCTATGAAAATAAGTTGAAAAAATGACTGCAGCGTGCTGTTAGAATTGTCGAATATGAAATTGTAGGTTACGAAGGAACTCATGAAGAAAAATATAATTTGCAGAGAAAATTTCTTTCTTTGATTTATTCTTTTCATTAATTTTGCAAGTGCACATTCGCGCTTATTTCGGTATAAAAATTAATTAAATCACATTTATAAAACATTCCTTCATTTTTTTTTATTCTCCTACGTTAGGTTTGAAAAAAAAATATGCTACGACTTTAACAACGTTCTAGAAATTATTTCATATTTTCATAGCATGGATTATATTTAAAATAAAAGATTTAGATTCATCATCTCAGCAATCCTTCACGTCTAAAATTACATGATTGACTTGAATACACGAAGTGAAATATGAAAAATGAGATTTCAATCTTAACAAAGTGTATTACAGAATCAGATGAGCATAGGCGAGTAGTACAGCGACATAAGCCACGGAGAAAGAGACTTTCTTCATCTTTTCCTTTTCCAATTTTTTTTCCCATGATTGACGCTAATCGGCTTAGTCCGTCGCGACGCGTATACGCAAGAGATTTAATCGCGAGGTCCCGGTTCGTTCGCGCGCGCGCGTTACGATCGCATAAAAAAAAAACGCAAAAGAACTCGAAGAAATGAAATGAAAAAAAAAAATAAGCTGAAAACGAAGACGTGACGTTCGTGAAAGGGAAAAGTTGAAGAAAAAAGTTATTGGCAAAATAAAAAAAGAGAAGTAAGACAGAAATTAATTTATCGATTTGAATAAAAAAATTGATCACATATTTTAAACTTTTAGAAACCTTATATATTTCAAATGTAAGATAAAATTTACAATAATAATACATAAATAAAACTTTTAGTGAATAATAACATATGTAATCGACAATAAGTAAGTAGATAATCAGCAAATAACTCACATACTTTATCTCGCGAAATATTTAAATTCCGACACTTCTCATACCTCGAAAGCCAGCGAACTTCGACCACTGAAAAACTTTGGTATATATTTTCCATATCTCATTATTCACATCGCGCGAAACTTGCGCGCGCGCGAGAGAGAGAGAGCGGAAATCCTTAGCACGCGTAACAAACAAACAACAAGCAAACAAACAACAACAAAAGAAGCCAACATCTTATCCCCGCTAAGCCGTCAAAGTTCACCTTTGCCGGTTTCCCTTCCGAAAGCTCATAACACTCAGGGCGGAGGAACTTTGTCACTGACATGTGTGTGTCTGTTGTGTATGTGTTCGGACGCAACACTCGGACCTTAATCAGATAATGGACGAGCGCTGGGAGAGCGAGGTGATCGAGTACGGTGCCATCAACATCACGGGGTTCCGCATCGTCGACGCCACGCGACACCACGTCAAGGAATTCCTCGACGGTTGGCGCCAGCTACCTTCCAGCGTCTACAGCGGTGTACCTCGAGATTCCATTTCCGTGAGTAACCAAACTATACCCAGCACGTATCACAGCACTCGCACGCTCGTGTCTCAATTCGGACGAAAAAAACAATTGTTTCGACTTTTTTTGCATTTTGTTTAGATGAAATTGCAAAAAAAAAATAATCATCGGATTCATTTTAAATGTCAAACTTAATTGAAATATTTTTATCGAACTCATCCAATCACGCGCTCAATCAATTTATACGCCGACCTATCAAGTTTAAAAGTCGGAGTAAACTAAAGTTCAACAACAGGCGTATACATCGCCCGCAAGCGGAGTAAACGCAACAACAACACACACACACTCATAAAATACCTGAGCCCGGAGAGAAACGGCCAAGAGCGGCGCAGAGGAATTCCGTCGAATTCAAACGTTTCTCTTGCAGTAGAGAGCCGTAACCATTCGGAAATATACATTCATGGCGATCGGTAGAAACGACAGTCATCCTCGAGAGCGACTACGATATACAACACAAACTGTAGTAGTAGTATCTATAGCAACGTATGCCACGGCAATTACACGCACGTACGCGCGAGCAGTGTGTCTTTTAGCCGAATGGACTATGAAAATTTAGCCGCACGAGAGCTTTCAAAGAGACGTAAACCGTCCATTGAGCGTTTGCGCGTATGTGTCTGTATCTGTCTGAACTTTTTTTTTTTATGTACGAGAGTATTTTTTTCAAAAGCGCCATTTCACTCGTGATTCCGTCTATGTGTATGTGTCGTGTGTGTGCTTTTAATCCTGCGAGAGTTTTGCATGAGATTTAAAACGTCGCGAATTAGAATAATCACCATGTATCTGTGTGTCATTGCGTTTAGTGAAGTGATTTTTACGTATGCAAATCATACATGTACGTATATCAAAAAGGAGAAAAAAAACGACGAAACTTATTTAATTTGTCTCTTTTGTTAAAAAAAATGGAAATACACAGGCACAGGCGGCACTAATGTACGACGCGGTGTTCGTGCTGGTGGAAGGCTTCAACAAGTTTGTGCGTAAGAAACCCGACAAGAATAATCAGCGTCGCACCGGTGGAATGCAGAGCGCTAACCAGCCACCGAACCCCACCCTCGACTGCAATTCCAACAACACCTGGGTCTCGCACTGGGAGTTTGGCGACAAAATCGCCAAGTCGGTGCGCAGGGTAAGTCGATCCTATATACGGTATAGCCTCTGCATAGTTTTCATCCTCTCTCCCCTCCATCCCTCCCTACCGACCGACCTTGCAAAGTTATTTCGTCATTAAGGAAATCGACTTACTATGTATATATACGCGCTGAATAGTTGTAGGATATTAGCGGGACAATGGGCTTTAGATAAGCGAATTCAAAAGCGAGCAAGACAGAGAGAACGACTTGCGTCCGTTTTGCAAGATGGAAATTTGCTTATTACATGAGATAATTATCACAGTACATGATATTAGTAAAATATTACTATTTTGTAATATTAATATAATACGATTGATTTTCTGGATCATTATAGGAAAAAATGAATTAACAAGTCTTGGTCTTTATGTTAATTGTACTACAATCAACCTTTAGAAAGATGATTATATTATACTACTAAGAACTGTAGTTCATTAATGTTAAGCCTGAAGATGATTGCGCAACAGCAACAGAACTGTCGCAATTTAGTAAATAAGAGACAAATAGAAATAATGTAACATTACTATTATTATTAATATTCAGATCGTTGAACTTTCAATTTCAATACAATCTCTATCTGGCGCACCTATCGACGAGGTACGAAAGCCTTTCCTTTTTGCGCCAAACGTCGTGTACATATATATTCCCAGCCAATACACCATAAAATAAATGTAGGTATATATACGCGCGAGTATTGCGCTGCCATGGGCAACTCCTGAAAGGGTACTGATTTATGCAGGAAGATTGAGCTATTGCTCGGGCCTTGCCTTCTCTCTCTCTCTCTCTCTCTCTCTCTCTCTCTCTTTCTCTTTCCTCGGTGAAATTTGATTTCTGCAGCCACGTCTGACAAACTCGTCGCGAAAAACTTCCAAACAAAGCTGTTTCTTTCGCGGCACAGTCGTCGTCCCCCCAAACGCTAAAAATTTCTCAGTTTCCGGCAGCAGCGAGGGAAAAACTTTTCAATCGAAGCTTGCGCTCGCGCGTACAAAAAAAAGGAACTACATATATATATATAGCTTTTTTCTCTTTCTGGCTTCAATTTGTGAATTTTCGCTGGAAAACAATGCAACGCCAAGCTTTCTTTGCTTCCATATATATACGTGACATTGTCCGGAAATTGATTCGATTGAAACTAAGCGAGTTGCCGACGCCTTTCTTTTTTTTTTTTGCTGGAATCTCTCTCTAATTGAAAAAAAAAATAGGCTAACTTTGCCTCGTGATAGTGCCCTATGGAGGAACTTGATATTTTCTATTTCTTGTCGGGTAAAAGTTTCAATACTCCAACGACTTTAGCGGCCGAAACTTTTTCTATTCATTTCATTTATAGAATTCACCGCTGGGACTTGCGCGCGCGAGTTGAACGGAAGAAAACAATTATATTTGTTGATCTCGAATTCGTCGAAACAAAAAAAAAGAAAGAAATTAATTAGCGACAAAACTTATTCTCGCAAATTTGAAAGAGATACGACGAGCTACGCATTCTCATTCGTCCAGGGCGAAGGGGGGGATGAGAAAACGTACGCAGACAAAGAAATGTTACTTAGCAGCGAGCATTGGCGTCAGTAGAGAGGTAGACGGCCGTTAGTACGGTAGACGAGCTACTTAACACACCTGACAAGTAGAAAGAGCCCCCAGAGTAGCGTAGCGTTACAATCGCACTTTCTCTCTTTCTCCGGCTAACAACTAAGAAAATGATTTTTCCCGTCTCTCGGTCCGCGCACACTGCTGCGAAACCTGCAAATTGTGCCATAGTTCCCGAGGGCGTTGTCAGTTTTTTTTTGTCTCGCTGAAAGTACACACCGAAGTGAGCGCGTTGTCGTCTGCGGCTGACGCTAATTGGCGACTTCTCTTCTGCGTCGCCCGTCTTCGAGAAAATTCCCCAGCTCGTAAGCGACATTTTTCGACAATGGCGGTGTCGATTCCAGAAATGCCGTGCCAATGCCGCGCGCGCGGGTGTATTACAACCTCCGGTATAGGTGAATGTAGATTGAAAAACTTTCTTTTTTTTTTCGCGTAAACGAGGCCAAGTTTGACAAGAAGCTCGTTGAAAAGTAATTTTTACATGGAAGCTTGGCGAGATGTGGGATGAAGAAAATTTTATATGGACGCGATAAGAAAGTTTTATGAAAAAATTTTTTTGCCGAAAAGTTTATCGATGTAAAAAAATGAAAAGTTGAAGCATCTTCATTCTCGCACTTGTGATCGATAAATCAAACGTTAAATTTATTTTTTTTTATTTTTATAAACCTACAAATACCGAACGATTAATTTATATCATTGTAGTGTATTACAACTATACTAGTGTTCTTTTACGTCTTCAAATAAACTACTTCCTTCAAGAAGGCGAATAGTTTCCTAAGATTACTCGCGAGGCACGGAACATAAAAGTTCAAGTATCACATTAAATTCCAGTACTTTTATTTTCTCGCGTAATTCATCGATTCGGCCTGATAAAATGTTAACCGTACGTGAAATGACGTTCCCGTGAAATATAACGTTGAGTAAATAAGTACTCTTGAAAAAAGTATTTTTTTTACGGCGACGAAAAAAAAAGTGTCGAATTCGGATCGTAAAAAGATATATCACCGAATGATGATCCAAAACGAGCCTTTCATTTTCAATTTTTTCCCTTTTTCAAGGTGGAGATAGAAGGGCTTACCGGCCAGATCAGATTTAACGAGGAAGGTCGACGTAAAAACTACACCCTTGACGTCGTTGAAATGACAGTAAACAGTGCAGCTGTAAAGGTAATGTTATCGATTGAATACTGAATGTGAATGGCTTTTTTTTTTGTTTTACAAAGTTTGAGTATAATCCGTAACGGTTTCAGGTTGCCGAATGGAGAGAATCATACGGCTATCAAGTGGTACCGTCAAAACGTGATCGCCATCGAATTCCTGAAATTATGAAAAATCGCACGTACATTGTAACTACCATTGTGGAAGAGCCTTACATAATGGAGAAAAGGTTCGATAATGGAAAGGTTCCTGAAAAAGTGAAAGATCGATACGAAGGCTACTGCAGAGATCTCGCCGAGCTTATAACGAAAAGATTAAACATAAGTTGTAAGTTATTTCACCAATTTCATCCTACCAACATCACTAAAATATTATTATATTCTTATTTAATTCGAAAGTATCTTGTGAATTTATTTTCGAATCTTTATATAATTCATAAATCAAAAAATCATCATAAACTAAAGCTGATTACACGCAAGTAACAGCACTAAACAGCCCATCTAGACACGAACACACATTGTATATACTATGACATCAATTTCCATTGTCCTTCTTTTTACAGGGGACCTGCAAATCGTGAAGGACGGGAAATATGGCTCGGAAAATCCGTCGGTGCCTGGGGGCTGGGATGGCATGGTCGGCGAGCTGATCAGAAAGGTAATTCACTCGGGGAACAATGACGCATGCTGTCCCTTTGGCAATCTTCATAAATTAATGAAGACATGTTCTCTAGTTCTCTCCCTTCCTCTCGCTTTCTCGAAATACGAGCGTTGTCGTAAAAATGGAAAAGTATGTTTTTTCACGGGCAGAGGGTCGCGAGAAATTATATGGGAAACGCTTGGATTAAGCTTTAGGGGTGAGGATTTTTGCCCTAGTGTTTTTTTCTTCTTTACCTCTAGGAGATGGTGTTAGATAATTGCTATTTTATGTTTGGGATTTGAATTGATTCGATAAAGCTGGCATTTATAATGCTCAGTGTACTGGATATTATTAATTTAGAGAGGGTGATATTTATTCGTCGACGATGATAAGTCAATTAACGAGTTTACGCTTGCGAATTTAGATTAACTTGTGATTACAGGTACATCGAATCGAAATTAAATACTTATTTAATTACCCGTGAATTCAATGTATTAATTTGTATTTGTGAAATCGGGCTTTGTGCTATGTTATCAACGAAATGATAAATTGAGAATATTCGAACGATAATTTAATATCAATAATTTTGCTGATCATGTTCGGAGTATAATCTTGAAGTGTAATTACTATATGAATCTTTTAATTAATAATGTTTAAATTAATAGTGCCATGGTACTGGCAATTTAGGAGCACAATTTACGAGGCGACAGTTTATGAGTAGGCTAGTAGTGTTACTCGTAAAGCTAATTCACGATAACAGGGCATGTCAAAATCAAATGGAATATTAACTAGGAATTCAGCTGAGTGATGTTACGTTCGTGCGCATTAATTTGAATTATGCTCTAGTTAGTTACGCAGAATTTTTTCTACGCCAAACCGAAAATTTATTGATATTCTTTGTTTTAATGCGAGACATAATTATTTTAGTAAATAATCTTCTAGAAATTCTTTCTATACACATGATAAACTGTTTAAAGAAAGGCTTATCTATACTTCGTAATATTCCTACTTTATACTACGAAGTTCATACATCGATTACCGGTAGTAATATGTGGTCCAGAAAAGTTTGAATATTATCATCATTATTATATACCTAGAACCTCCAAGTATGAACTACGATCGCTTAATTTCTCAAAACTATTCACAATACGAATGCAAAATTGCAATATTCTAAAAATATCCCAGAATAAGTAATCGCCCAGGCGAAAAAAAATCCAATAATAATTCAGACCAACCACACTATCGATAGGTGGTCTTTGCACCAGGGAGTGGTGAAAAAAAATAGACGAAAAAAAAACAGGTGCGCTGGCGTTACGTGGGAAAGCTGCAACGCCTCTTAATCGATTATTGACCAGCCATGAACTGTCGTGACTGACTTAGCCGAAAGACGGCAAAAAGCTGTTTTATCAGAACGCCCACGTCGAAGAGTTCACATTTTTCGCGATAGAGGCCTCGAGCTTGCAAGCTCGTACGAACGCGTATCGATGCTCACTCCATCTGGCGATTAATCGCGGAAGTCTATGAGGGTATTATCGTCTGTTAGACATGGAAATATGAGTTCTTTTATTTTTAATGTATTGAAAATTGTTTTTATGTCTATTTTTTTTGTTTTTTAACTTGGAAAAATGATTTACGTAATCTTCAATAACTAATTAGTTTCATATTAATATCTACGTTATATCTACATACACTATACAACTGTGTCTATTATCGTATTGATTCAGTTGACAATAATATTAATAAAAGAAATAGAATACTGAAGAAACCTCGTCAATTATAAATTGAAAACATGAAATATGGCATTTATTTATCTTCGAAGTTTATATAATGGTAGATTTCGAGGACGACGAGGAAATATGTTCTCATCGGTGGGGGAAAAAAGTAAAAAAGAAAACGACTAAAACTCTCTAGCAAACTAATTACATTTTAATCCTTAACTCCCGCAGGAAGCGGATATAGCCATAGCGCCAATGACGATCACATCGGAGCGTGAAAGAGTAATTGACTTCAGTAAGCCCTTCATGTCTCTGGGCATAAGCATCATGATTAAGAAGCCTGTCAAGCAGAATCCGGGCGTCTTCAGCTTTCTTAATCCCTTGAGCAAGGAGATCTGGGTCTGCGTCATCTTCTCCTACATCGGCGTATCAATCGTTTTATTCATCGTTTCTAGGTAAGAAAATTACTTCATTACTCTTATTCCAATTTTTTTTCATAAATTCGAAAGAATATATCTTCATTAATTCGGGCTTTTGATTTTAATTTTTCAAAGATATTTAAAGTAATTAACGTGAATTTCAATATAATACAATTTATGAACTAACTCTGTGATAATAAATAACTAAATAAAATATTTTCTTTCAGATTCTCACCGTACGAGTGGCGTGTGCTAACGTTAGGTCCAAGCCGAGATGCAAGTCTAGTATCCCGCGACGATACGATGCAGCATTCGCACGGTTCGCCTCACGGTCAGCACACGAGTATGGCGAATGACTTCACTATACTCAACAGTTTGTGGTTTGCCCTCGGAGCTATCATGCAGCAGGGCTGCGACATCTCGCCGCGGTAAATATAATTCTTTACGATTCTCAGTAACCGTAAAATAAAAATATCACTCGACACGTAAATTCACTTAACGACAAACTAAAATTGGCATCACTTGTCTATTCGTCAAATGTCAAAGATGTAAAAATCAAAGTACCGAAATAAAGTTAATGCGTTAGGCATTAAAGTAGGTTTCAATAAAATTCACAGTTCTCTTTAAAAACCCATCGAAATAAAGGAAAAAAGAGCCTTTAAAATTGTTCCTCTTTGAATTGTCGGTTTTTAACGCTCGAAGATCCGATCACATTCGGCGGTAGGACTTTTGCTATTTAATAACGAAAATTTGCATAGAATGTCTTATACCGTACGTCGCTTCGCCGCGGGGGTGTGTAAGAGGGAGAGAAGAAAGAACGAGATATACGCCGCGAGAAAATTTACAATTCATATCGTCGCGCACACCGCGCGCACACGAATATTTGAGCCATTAATCAAGCGCTTGGGCCCGAAATGTAAATTAATCGCGAGAGCCGCGCTCGCGAAATGAATCTCAAAGCTAGGTTCTTGCTACTAAGTAGCTGAATTTCGAGCTGAATATTGTTATTCGAAACAACTTTTATGAAACGAATATTTTTCGAATTTTACAGATCGGTATCCGGTCGTATAGTGGGTAGCGTCTGGTGGTTCTTCACATTAATTCTGATCTCGTCGTATACCGCCAATTTGGCGGCGTTCCTCACCGTCGAGCGCATGGTGACGCCCATCAACTCGCCCGAGGATCTGGCCGCACAGACCGAAGTTCAATACGGAACATTGGCGCATGGATCCACTTGGGACTTCTTCAGGGTGAGTTATATTCCGCGTCCGTTAGTTGTCAATTGAGATGTAGCACGTCTAGTTGAACGCGAAGGTAAAAGCTTTTGAACGCTTCGAACGAAGCATTCGTTCGATTAAGTGATACAACTCGATTTATGTCAGACATGAATCTAACCTAATTTTTGTTCTAAATGTATTTCTCGTCGAATGTTACAGAGATCACAAATCGAACTTTACAAGCAAATGTGGCGATTCATGAACGAGAACAAACAGGTGTTCGTTGAGACTTACGACGAAGGCATTCAACGAGTGAGAATGAGCAAAGGAAAATATGCTCTGCTCATTGAAAGTCCAAAAAATGACTACATTAACGAACGTGAGCCGTGCGACACAATGAAGGTTGGCCGAAATCTCGACGCCAAGGGATTTGGCATCGCTACACCACTTGGCTCGAGTCTCAGGTAATTTCTATTTCACGCGGCTATTTTTTTTTTCGCCTGTATGTCTTTGTGTTTCGGTTGGTAAATAATTTCTTATGCGCTTGGCTGCAATGCGCTTATTTCTATTATTCACTTCTCGAGGACAATAATTTTTGCAAACAACGACTTACACTGAAATAATTCAATGAATTTTATCTTCAATTCCGTTTGTTAATAGGCAAACTTTTTAATTTTCGCTATTCCCGATGAGCGTCAAGTCAAAACGAGTCCAAGCAGCGAACAGCTTCATTATCGCGCGCATAATTAAAAAAATCTCGTCTGCATCTTCACGGATCGTTACGTTCAGCGGCTACTTTTAAATTTTAACGAGTCGTTTCTTACAATTAGCATTTTTATTTCTAGGTCGTTTAAGGGCGAGCGCGGCAAGCACACGCAGCTTTAGCATATAAAATGTTTACGCTATGCGCCTCGCGCACCCGCTAATCCTCGGGCCAGCTCTGTTGCTCCCTCTGAGTTACTTTCTGTCTGCTGCTCTTTTTTTTTCTTGTATTCTTCCTTCTTTTCGTTTGCAACGCTTAATGCTTACCGCGTTGCTTTTAGACTGTTTATTTTTGGATTAATCTTTCCACCTTTTAATCTTATGCAGGAGATATAAAGCGTAATGTGCGATGCATTAAGGAAAAGCTTTTATCGTGGAAATAAGTGAAAAAAGAGAGATCCCTTGAGCAGCATTATTTATTCGGCGTTAAAGTTTGCTAATCCTTCAGAATATTTCAAACAATCAAAAGCAACATCTGTACATATTTGAACACCTCTGCTCTCGTTGTTTGAGTCGCTAATCATTAATGTTCTGCAATATAGATCAACCGTAAAATTGCATTTGCAGGGACGACATAAACCTGGCTGTGTTGTCGCTGAAGGAGAGCGGTGAGCTGGCCAAACTAATGAACAAGTGGTGGTTCGAGCGTACGGAGTGTAGACACGGGGACAAGCAGGACACGTCGAGGAACGAACTGTCGCTGAGCAATGTCGCGGGCATTTTCTACATTCTAATCGGTGGCCTGCTACTCGCTCTCGCCGTTGCCCTCGTGGAATTCTGTTACAAATCCCACACGGAAGCCACCAGAGCGAAGGTGAGTTTCTGAGCTTCCGACCTTTATCTCCAACATGCTGATGAAATTTATTCTCACTAACCCCCACGTCATCGTAGCGTCTAACTAATCATTTTTGTTTTTCCCCATTGGAATGAAAGTTCATCAGTATGTTGTTTGTAGCACGGGTGGAACACATTTAATTTCACTTGAATTCTTCTGTCCCAGTAGAATCTTCTCGTAGTTAACAGTACATTCTTTTTACTATCATCTTCTATTCCCGTACTGAATTCTTAAAAATTTTTAAATTTTTGCTCCTACTACAAAAAAAGTATTATAATTAGAACTGTCTAGCACTTTACATTTTCCCCAAAGCAAATGAAATTCGATGGTTTTCCTCTGTCTACACAAAATCTATATGAGCAACCCGACCTTTGTAAAGCAATAGCTAACTGTAAAAAAAGAAATTAACGTTCTAGATTCCGCTGTCGGATGCAATGAAGGCGAAGGCGCGCCTGACAATCGGTGGCGGTCGAGACTTCGACAACGGCCGGGTGAGTTGAAAAATAAATCACTTGGTATATTATCATCATTCGCTTACATACGCTCAATCATGCTTCATCATCATTATCATCATCATCATTCCACAAAAGCTAAAAAAACGCGGCAAACAATTGAAAAAGAAAAGAGAAAAAAAGCTCTTAATTGAATGTAATCACACCTATAGACTTACATATGCTTGGCATGCAGTTAGCTGAGTAAACTTTGTCGCTACCCCTCGTTCTCGCCACTCGATAAACGAGCCGACAGGTGATTCGGCAAGTCGAGTGGCGGCGCTCGAGCTATAAAGCAAACACACCTCCACGTGTGCGCGGGGTAATCAGTTACGTGGAGCATAGACACCGGACTCGCCAGCCAATTTTGCGTAATGAACGCAATCGCTAATGCACTGATTTTAACTTCAATTGTGGTTGCTAATTGCGCTGTGATATCGATACTACGAAACAGGGATAAATCAGAGTGATTTTGAAAACTTTTTGTTCGTATTGTTGATTTTCTAATGAAAATTATTCATTGTGTTTTGGCATAGATTGAATGTCATATGATTGAAAGACCACAAAATTTGTTTATTTGCAAAACACTCATATAATTGCCATATTAGTGCAATAGCGATCTATTTCAATCAGTTCATACATATTATCATTTCATTTAAAGCTTCATCAGAATGACGTGCATCCAGCTGGATGTTGCGTCTAAATTAATTGTATCATATTTTTGTAATGAATATATGCATCATCATTTTATTTTTCATTAATTTTCATCATATTTCATATTTTCTTCATCATTATCATTTTGCAGTATCATTCACATTCATGTGTATCATCTCTTAAAAATTGAAAAAGTAGTTCTGTGCTTATAATAAATGCTAACAGTAGAAAGTTTTGCTATGGTTTCCCTTTTATTTTCTTATTTCTTGTCTTTAGTGGTACGGACTACAAAGTTAGACGGAGGATGCATGCACCTTGCCCGGGACCATAAGTGAGTATTTCCCCATGAATCCTATGCTATTGTAAACTTATACTTTTTTTGAAAACAACTTGCTTCTAATTGCGTATGCATTTTGTAATAAAAATAGCTTCTTCTGCTTTTAGCAGTAGTTTTCATTAGCAACTAGAAATATCATTTGTAACTAACAATCTTATGCATAGTGGATGATAATTGCTTTCATCGCGCTTTTTTATTCAAAACAGTTTTTATAATAGTGATAGATGAAAAGTAGAGGATTACATCTTTATAGTAACCGTTATACTAAAATTTATGTTCCTTTAGTTCAACATTGAATTCGATTTATGATAACGGTATATGACGAAATGGAATAAATATTCAAGTGCATCTTGCTTTAGAGATATTTTAGAAATAAAATTAGCAGACATCTGAGCTCAAACCAATAACATTAGCGACTTCAACTACTTATAAATATTTTACATATGTTCTTTTTAGCTCTGTAAACTCCTTTCAATGCATCTAGCTACAAAGGATATAAACACGCGATGAAACAGAAAATTGCACTGCTTAGGCGAATTTCTAATTTTGATTTTTCTTTCCTATTTCTCTAGCAACCCTCTCTTATCCTAATTTCAATCAGACAGGCTCCGATTGGCTTGAGGCGCATGACGTACGACGTAGCTTTAGCGATGAATCATGTGAGACATATTTGCATTTGCAAGAGTTATAATTTTATGTACCTTTTCATCTTGCTCATGCGATACTCTTTTAGTTAGATTGTAATATTATTTTTTATATGATGTATACATTCTAAAGTGGTGCTTCATCAAACCATGATATTTTTTTTAAGTTTGCCAATGTCAAAATAGATTTTTGTCAAAAAAGTTATAAAACATCAGATTTGCATAGCAGATTCATCACAGCTTCTAAAAAAGAATTCAGTCTCAAATATTCTGAATAGCATTCATTTTTATAAAAACTTTCACACTTTTTATCGTGAAATATAGCACATAGAATATAGCAAAAATGTTATAACGACGATGATAATTCGACCCTATCACAAATTTTCTTCTATATCTACACACAATTGCATTCCCACTCACCTCCCAACATTTCAAATCACACAAGTACACGTGTTTTTTCTTCTGCACAATCACCATCCATCGGTAGGGAGCACATTTAACAGACATTCGATTTGTTACAGTATTACGCACCAGCGAACGCGATTGGCAATGCCGAAGTCGACCAAGTCCACTGCGGCAATACTCACACTCAAGTGTAAGGAGCCCACTATGCAGCACGAGCAGTACCCTCGAGCCAATAGCCGAGAGTAGTTACTCGCCATCGTTAGCCTCTCAATCCTCGCCAGCAGCAATTTCGGTGCCAACTCCACCGCCTCCACCTCCGCCAAGACGACCGCAACGACGCAGCGTAACTTTTGCCGAGTCACCGCCGAAAACGCCGAGGATCATTCAACGAGGACGCGGTCGTACGGGTGTCGCGACGCTGGAGGTAAACGTGCCCTGGGGACCCGCATCGCCTGGTTCCTTTGAGAGATACAAGAGGCAAATAATGGAGGACGAGCAGGAGGCTATCGAACAAGCCGATGCGGTTTCGTAGCATATGACGCCCATCCGCGAGTCCGAGGAGTACCAAGGCTCACTCGCGGACCGGGCGTCACAACAGAATACCCCTGTGATGATGTACAAACGGGAGAGGGAAGAGGATGAACTCAGTGACGATGTGTTCGCTGGCTCGTGAACCATGTGTTTTGCGCTTTGGCGCCTTGTTCTGAGCTTCGGTCTTTTGAGTCCTCGTTCGGGTTGTAGATTAGACTTCTTTGTTCGTCAAAGGTTTTTCAAACTATGCAAAACGATGATTTTTTTCTCTTCTTTTAGGGAATCGATCCTGTTCCTACAATAGCACTTTGATACATTGTACAGGGATGTGAAGTAAATAGATATTTTTTGTAAAGTGGTAGATGAAAGTAGCAAACGTTGAATAAATTTGTTGAAATGAATATTTTTGAAATTCAATAATAGTTATAAATTACTGTACAATGCCGATGGTTTGAGAGAACATTCACGGATCTGATGTACAAATAATTTTTCCATTTGTGCAACGGCTGTAAGGAGTAAAGTAACTACAAATATGACTCAAAGTGATTGTAAAATATTACTAAAAAAAGCACTGAAAATAGTGAACTTCATAAATGATGTAAAAAAATCTTTAAGAAATTAATTGTAAATTAGATCTATGTTCTAGCTACCACAGATTGTAGATTATACCAAAGAAATAACGTGATATTGTCACAATCAATCTTTTCAATCTCGAAAAGGACTCAAAAACTTTGAGACTCATATCAATGCCAAAGCTGAAACTACAAACGACTGATCATTTTTTTCAATGCAAATGTGTACTTTTTTCATGTTTTCTCTACACTAAAACTTCATTCAACTTGAAAATCAAAAGGATTCTAAGAATTACAATCAAACTAAAAGTCAAAGTTTGATTTGTTAATATTTTATATCAAAAATTCTATGTCGTGAAAATGAAAATAAATATTTTGAAATTTGCTTGAAAAAAATGTTCGGATAATCAAAAGACTTTGTCAATCGCTGTGCTCTGGGGACTTGATGTTATAAACTATATTACTGTGAAAAAAAAGTGAAAAATTGATATTACAAGAAACTTTGTATATTGTAAATATGTTATGTGTAAGTGAAAAAGACTCTTCGTACGTCATGGACACTGAAACAGTGAAATCGCAAAATATAATGGTCCTGGGTTAGGTGCATGAACATGTAATCAATCAGCACAGCCGCCCGTTTATTTGTTTTGAATAATGAGTGTGATTATAAGAAGATCTCGTTTTAACAAGTTTAAAAATATAAATATACGTAGGTTACTCGATAATAGAAGTCAAGGAGAAAAAAATACAAAGTGGCTGTTTTTGTATCGAAGTTTTTTGAAAAAACACAAGTTACGCAATTCTTTCACGACAAATCAAAATAAATGAAATATTTGTAATTTACTCAAGATTACTTGACGCTGAATCAAATTCATTAAAAAAAAAGAAAAAAGTTGCATTGTTTTATTCCACGCGCAGGAATTGATTGTTTACGTTTTCCAAGTAATATGAAGGCATAACTGAGCGTTGTATTTGCTATCAGGCAATTTGACAAATCTGAAAACTCAACTGTGGATAGTTATTATGAATCTATTGATAAACTTATAAGAGTGATAGTTATTATTAAAATGTAAATCCTATTGTAATACAATAAGCATTGTAAAATTGATAGAGCGAAATTAGTGAATGGCATTTTTAGAAATGATGTTAAGTGTAAGCGTACGTAAACATTAAAATAACTGAGCACTTTAACTATAAATATTGAACGCCGACATATAGATAGGAGGAAAGCCGCATGTGCGTTGAAGATGTATGAGTTGTGATATTAATGATCTCTCATTATTGTTACGATTTGAACAACTTAAACTTTTAAATATTTATCATAGAAAATTAATTTTGTATGTCCTTGCTGACTTACAACGTATGTTGGTATTTGTAAATATTACTTTTTTTAATAGCATGTTTTCATTTGGTCTTCTACAAGAGTATAGATAATTGTGAAGAACATTCTGAAATATTACAAATTAAGTACTGATGTTTTCAAAAATCGTGTATTAGATTACAAATAGAGCTATTAATCATCAAATTTGATTGTATTTTTAATATTAGTATATTAAATGTAATGCGGCGTTCAATAAACATTGGAAAGTTGAAAGAATGGATAAGATACCCATAATTCAGTTATAAACTTTAAAACTCAAGCAGCGCGTTTGAATAAACTTTGATTAAAATTCATAATGAATGTATCAGAAAAAAATTGATGTTTACATCTCATTTTGATAAAGAGTGAAGTCTGACATTAACATTTACTTAAAAGCATTATTTTTTACAAATTAAAAAAAATTATGTTCTCTTATTGAATAACCTTTTGCTATAAATCTTAGTCAGAAATATGGCTAATACGTTGAACAAAGTAAAAGAAAAATTGTCGAAGTCTTGTTAAAAGCGGAATCTACTATCCATTTTAAACATTATATTTCTATAACGACTCCGCTGTCTTAAAGATAAGCTTTGATGTATAGTATAAAATGAATTTTGAGTGTAAGATTTTTCAGGAAAATAAAAAAATAAGCGGAAAATGTTTCGTACAATAAAGTATTAAACACAAAGTTAAAATGCAAAAAGTTTTGAATGTTAAATAACGAATTGATTATATGCTGCCATTGTTCGATGACAATTCCGTAAATATAAACTCGTATCTGACACAGGCATTTGTTGAGTACATTCCACTGCCATAGACTACTTGTGAAGAGTTTTAATGTTCAATATTTGACGATATATACATTGCATGTATATAAAATTGAATGAGCTGCAGCGCAAACAAACAAATTTTACTTTTTGATTCCAAAAAGGAAATATTCGAAATTAAACAAATTATTGGACTGCATTCACTCTAATATTTGATGTAAGACTGCGACAAATCAGTTACTGCGGAATTTTATCAATCAATTTGATAAAAAAAGTAAACTTATACAGAAATTTTTGTACATACGTTGTAGAAAATATTTCTCAGGAGTGCAAAAAAAGATTAGGATTAGTTAAGAAAAAAACTATTCCTGCACGAGTTAAATCTATCATATCGCCATACTTTCTTATAATGACTAAAGATACTATTCACGTAAAGTAGTTAAAATGATAAAAAAATAATACGAGCGATATAAAATAATGAATAAAGTAAAAGAATTATGTTATGTATACTATAACTAAGATACTGAATGATAAAATAAGATTTCAAATCTCAACATAAGGTTGAAAAATAAAAAATTAGAATTAACCGCATAACATTTGAGTACTTTTAAAGACACTGTCATGGTGACTGATGTAAAAAAACTGCTGTTATCACTATAGGAAAATGTAAAATATTTATATCAAACTGATATGATTTCGGAATAATTTGTCAATAGAATATCTGAATAATGACATTTATTTTGACCTCTCTTCACTAAATGTTTCAATCGTTACTGAGTGTTTTTCACAATAATAACCAAACATCACTTTTTCTGGCTGAATTTCATTGTTTTCGTTTCAATTTGACATCTATGAAAATTTACAATGAACGTGAAGTTTATTGACGGCAAATAAAATCAAAATAAAATAAACATGATTTGTACTACCAGCAACTGACGTTTTATACGTATACTAATACATTTCTGTGAGAAATTTTATCGACTTATGCTGCCAAAAAAAAGTTAATAATATCACATCATATTCCAAAGATGCTGTGTGACTGTTCGAACAGCGTTTGTACCTCGTGATCTTTAATAAAATAAGCCAATCGATCAAAGCGCACACCAGCATGTATTTCGTGCCAATCAAGTATGAAAAATTTACACTGACGAGTCGACGAGTAAACGAGTCTCAGTCGAAAATCACTCGATTATACGTGAATTCATAAAGTTGCGATGCTGAGAAACGAAGAGAATATAAAAATAAAACAGGCTTCCAACTGACAAGCTGCCGAATAGCAGACGAAAAGACTTGTTTTGTAATTGTCAAGTATATGCATAATTCGCTATCTATTGACCGGAAATCAAAAAAGCGACGACATTGTCTTCGGAAAACATGCGAAAAGTTGTAAGCATCAATACATGATCGTTTATTTGAATGTAAATAATAACTGATATACTATTCTAAAAATGCTACGTTTTCCTACTCCTTTATGCCTTAAATGTAATAAAGTATTTACAATCAGTGTAACATTTTCTAAATACGCTGTTTTTCTTTACTTTTTTTGTTGATAATTTAAACATCATCTCGATTACGTAAATCATCTTACAGTTTTGTTTCGAGTAGTGGATTACGTTTTTTTGTAGAAGATTTGAGAAAGGAATGATTTTCAATAAAGTCTGTTTCAACAATTGAAATTAAAATTAGGTTTTCAAAATGAAAAAATATCTAATCGAAAAACCAAATTCGATAAAGAGCTTCACCGAAGGGACTCCTCATCATTTTATTACTTTGTTGAGATCGTAATTTTTAATGTTCGCAAACCAACAAATATATCAAAGCACATAATGGTTGCCGACGTTCGTCGCGCTAATGACGAAAGTAAATTCCATTTGCCCGTAAACATCGCTGTTTCAAGTTAATTAACCATGTTAATTTTTCATGGGCGAGCATTGTTTATTTTACTCGCGAGCGCGTAGTATCAATTCAAATTAGCGACGACGCTCCGAGTTCGACGTATACACACGTGAATACAACAACGAACGTTTCAATTTCCACGCAAACACGCATGACAGGTAAGCGAGAAAATGAAATTTTAACGCGATATATCCTTAATAATTCCACTGGAGGATTATTAACAGTCGGACAACAAACCAAGCGCGCTGAAATTTTCCAATATATACCGCAGCTATATATAGCACAGATTCCCGAGAGTTGTTGCTCCTCCTGCGAACTCGTAAACCATTATCAACGCTTGATCAATTAGTTTTGGCTGCGGGCATTGGCGGCGCGGTGGCCGCAGAGAAACACGCACTATATCAATGGATGCGAAATTGTTTCGTGTTCCCTACCGACGACGGCCGTTGTTTGGCCCAAATTAGCTTACTAGCCTGCGCGCGCGATGCGCTTGTAGCACGATGCTATATCGTTTTGAAATAGGGCCATGTATATGTGTAATAAAACCTCATATTCTTTTATTTTTGTTTCATTCAAATATTTTTTTATACTTTTTTTATAACAATTCAAAACAATTTTGTGTGGCAGGAATAAATGTTGCTTTTGTTTCAAACCGTAAAAATTAATTGCCTGTAATAGTATTTTTTTTTATCATCAATTATTCAAAACCGAGAAATCTTAATTTTATAAAGTTCTAAACAAGCAAAATTAATACCAGTTTACCATCGATTTATCTAACATATCTTCGAAAGTATCAACATCATGTAGACAGAACATTTGAAAAGGTTTCGAGGGAATATAGAAGCACACATCAAAAAGTTACTCTTCTGCCTTGTTTATTTTCAATCCTAGCTTGTCAATACATCCTGCGCCACGATCGCAATCAATCATTGCGAACGACAAAAATCCCGAAATAAGTAAAGAACTTTTCTCTCTCTCTCTCTCTCTCTCTCTCTCTCTCTCTGCTCACCCCGTATATATATAGTCGTGCGTTGCTTGACGTATTTGATAACCTGTCGAGGTCATTAATCAATGCCGCCTCTTTGAACTGCGATTACGTCAGCTATATTATTATCGAGCGTTAACGTATCGCACAGAAGAGACATTAGCTTCGGCGTGAAGGTGTGAAAACTGTTTCTCATTTCCAACTTAATCAGCGTATTCACGATATCGTAATAATCCATCGCGCGCATAGTCCCAGCGATAATAATAACGTAACAAGCAGCCGTAATCCATTTAGCAAACGCGATCGGCATTCCGAAACGTTTATATCGCGTGCCGATCTAACCCATTAATCACCAACGTTATATATGAGCAAATCCACAAAAAAACTGCCGTAATTCGAGAAAGTTGGGGCGAATTTTCAAAAGGGGTGCACGCTC
>JAWWMK010000001.1:11330876-11347512 GCA_035047105.1 Galeopsomyia nigrocyanea
AACGTAACTTTGTCGTCTCCCCATGATTTCTAATGAAAGATATATAAAAAAATTATTCATTGATTACATGCAGGAGGCTTACAAGGAAAGTGTCACATGTGCGGATCACCGATTCGCTTGTAACTTTGGGATCTCTGAATGAACTCAACTATCGTTTAGTGGTATCACAATAACGCTGTAATGCTTAGATTACAAGCTATTTCCATTCCAAAAGAGTTAGATATTTTCACAGATTTGATGGAAATAGCCTATAACTATAGATATACCGAGCGTGAGGATGAATGGACGCGGCTTTTTACATATTTCTACGTATGAAAAGAGATCCCAAAGTTATTGGCGAATCGGTGACCCGTACATGTGATACTCTCCTTTTTATATCTTACAATAAAAACAAGATTGAAGCATAAAATGACAAAAACCAAAAAAAAATTATAGCGGAAAAACCCAAATTTAAAAAAAAAGCGAAAACAAAGCTTCCTTTCCAAGGAAGCAATAAATAGCACCATCTTATTCTACGTGAAAAAATACATTAAAAACATGTATCGCATTATTGAAAATAATGTTCGGTTGTTTCTCAATTTCAAAGAAGTAAAAATGTTCTATTTTCGCATTGCAATTGCTCTTTCCCCGGCCCATTGCTCCATCAAATGCATTTATTTACTTAGGCTTTATCGGGCTACTGATAATTATTTTCAACAATGTGATACATGTTTTCGACGTATTTTTCACGTAGAATACGATGGTGCTATCGGTTTAGCATAAGGATCGCCACAAAAGCGCTAGGAGCGAAAATATGTATTAGTTACCCCGAAAATTGCAAAAAAATACGTAAAAACGGTTGTCAATATGACGCTATTATAGCTTTCACCACTCACATGCAAACGTATAAAATGAAACTTTATGCTAAAATACTCATGAAATTAGACTGAAAAATCTCTTCGTGAAAAGTTACAATTTTTATAAATTAGAAAGTAATTTTATTTGATATATACCATTTTTATTTGCGGTCACAAGAATTAGGTAGGACAGAGCGATGCCGATGAAAATCAGAATACGACCAATCATCTTGAGAAGTAATACCGTCAATCAGCTTTGCAGAACGGTTAAAGTCGAACTAATGTATTGAAATAGAAGCATTTCGGTTCTTTATTTTGGGATCGCAATACCCCACCTCACATGACAAACGCTGCAAGCTGCTCTGACGCAATTCTTCCGTGGAGATAAGAGTATTTTTCGTATTTCAATAAGCAATGAATGTTTTTGTCAAATAAAAATCATTCAATTTAATTTCGTCAGCATTATGGTTTCTCGAATACTTGAAAAAAGGGAGAGTTGTTTTGAATTAAAATATCTTCGACTGCATATTATCAAATTCATCGTGCGATAACTCTTTTTAAAGCAACTTTTATAATCATTAAAACGAACCCTTACACGTTAAAAAATTCATTGTCTATCCAAAGTTACAGTAAAGTAATTTATGTATAGTAATAACCTCATACTTACAAAAACAAGGAAGCAACATTGCTATAAGTAAAGATATGTCGAGCTAAATTTTATAGAATTCATTGGGGATCAACTCGTTAAAGAAGCTTTCATAAGCTTTAAAAAAAGCCCTCATACGTTACCAAATTTATTCTTGATCCAAAGTTATAACAATTTGCGCATAATAGTGAATAACATACCTTACATCTAAAAATAAATAGAGTTGCTATGATTTCAAATATCTCAGGCTGAATATTACCGAATTTATCGTACGACGACTCGTTTTAAAGCTGCTTTCCTGAACTTTAAAATGAGTCAAAGTTACAGCAGTTTACGCTTAATATTTTTTTAAAAATTGTTATTGAAAAACAGCTGTAAAATGTTTTCTAGTCGACGTATCTGCTTGAAAACTATTTTCCCACCTTCGTCGACCAATTTCCAAATATATAAAAAAAGATTCATCAAAATCCATCGAGTAGAGAAGTCATACCAATTGACAGTTCACATTCACACGTCCACACACAGACAGTGACCCCATAGAAACGTAACTTTGTCGTCTCCCCATGATTCCTAATGAAAGATATATAAAAAAATTATTCATTGATTACATGCAGGAGGTTTAGATCTTACAATAAAAACAAGATAACCCTGATAAAACGAAAAAACAAAAAAATTATAGCGAAAAAATCCAAATTTTCAAAAAAAGCGAAAACAAAGCTTCCTTTCCAAGGAAGCAATACCGAATGCTTTTGTTTAAATGTAGCGCGTGTGTATTTGCTATGATGGTGGGTTTTTGGAAAACTAGTTAAATTAATTTTTTTATCAATCTAGACAACCTTCAAAGTCTATGAATACTATCAGATAAAATAAACTTCATTTACATGAAGCATGTGTAGGAATATAACCGTGAACATAGCAGTGTCGACGTCGTAAAAGAATAAACACCTGTATCAACATCGAGCGGAATAAGGCATGTTTTGAAGAAGTGAAAAATAAAACGTCAATGTCGATTGCTCAACTTTTAATTGTAGCTTAATAATTATTTTTTTTTTATCCACAATAATCGATAAATACACCCACGAGAAATTTAGAAGGAAATAATATTGGCACTTTAGGATAAACAAGTCCTGAAAGTTCAAGCTAGGGGTTATTATTAGCGTCTCCAGTAATATTACCTCACCCTATTATTAAACAGTAATCTGTGCAGATATTTTGAATAATAAATTTATCTAATTAAATTTGATAAATAATTTTCTAATTTTAATACTACTGAATTACTGTCGTGGTCTTCCCTTTCTCTTCTCATTTATCTACTGCCAGATTATCTACATACATTATCTTGCAACTAACCAAATAAAGTTCGATGGGAAATAGAGTATCGAAACGGCGTCTTTACTAACGATGAATCATTAAATTTTGAGTAAATTGAGAAATTTATAGCGTAAGTTTACAATAATATTCAAAAAATACTTATTTTATTGCACAGTACAACAATTCATTTTGCTAACCGTAGATTTATTTGGAACTATACTTTCCGCGTATAAAAAAGTTTAAAAGAAACTACTCTTCCATATCGTTATATGAATTAGAATGAATTACAAATAAAAAATCCGTCATTAGATAAATTTCAAACCCTTTGAAAAATATTTATTACGTACATCATATTAGCTTCAAAGTCATTCATAAATTGTTAAGACGTTACTAGAATCATGTACACCTTTCTTTTGTGTGTGATAACACGGGATGACCTATTGTTCTTTTCCTCAGAATTATGTATTAATTAGGTATGTACCTAAAGTGCTATTCAGGCTCGAATTTTGAGGGGTGAAAATGCAAAAATCTTATTAAAAAACGATAGTGAATATTCATTAAATACCTTCCGTCATAAAGTCGCTAGCAACAAACGAAGTGTAAATAGCTATCATTCGTATCGTTAATAGATTTCCACACCATTTTCCTTTTACTCTAAAATGCGTAGCTTTAAGTCATGGAGTCGTAGAAGATATTATCGAACAAAATATTATCGAAGACCACAACAAAATATATAAAAATCTTTTTTCAGCTCCCAGCATGAAATTCCTTAATCTGAGTTTCGTTGTATTTGCAATATGCTTATTTGACAACGTTCGAAGCGAGTGTTGTGGACGTCCTATTCCACTTCTTTATAGTGTAGTGAATGGAAACACATGCGAATTCATCCCAGGTGGTTATTCAGAGGGTGTGTTTAAGAGCCCAGATTCCTCCAAGTGTTATATTAAAGTTTTCAACGACGGCAAAGTGGTCGTTGTAGGTACTTACTGTGGGAGAGGACCCCGTGATATTCACGGCTGTGATTGCGATGACGGGTGCCGCGGAGACCGAGATAATGCTCTGGAAGCTTTTAATAATCATTATGGACATCTGCTAGCTTATGCATTTTATACAAGGTGATAATAAAATTTGTGTAGTAAAACACAATCATAACAAATTATGGAACTTCGAAAACAAAAATGTAGATTTTTTATCAAACATCCAGTACTCTAATAAATTACATCGAAATGAATAAAAGAATAGTATATTACGACACTAGGCCAGAAAGTTGGATACCCTGGCCGGCGGGATTTGACGCCGGCCAGGGCATCCTACATTCTGGCCGTGTGTCGTATAGTATTTTTCTTGCTCCCTACCCGAAAGTACGTTTAATAATTAATGTTTTTTCGTAAAATAACGTTGTCGGCTGCCGCTAGCTCGCACTCAGTCACGTGTCCGCCGCTGGACTTTTGTGGCCTGCGTCAGTGCTCCCTCCCGGCCAACTCGCACGGTACTCGGTTTTGCGGCGACTTACTCGCAGTCAGCTGATTGAGTGTTTTTGATGCCCGGCTTTTGTAAAACCGAGGCGATGCTGAGGTTTTACTGGCCGGGCGGGCATGAAAAACGCACGCAAGAAATAACGAAAGAAAGAAAATAGATAAATATGATGAATTTTGTAAGCCTGCAGATACGCGTAACATTGAGAATTACCTTAGTGTCAATAGCGTCGTTGTAATATTTTCACCAGTTACGTTGTCTTACTTTCATAAGCTTTAAAAAAAAGCCCTCATACGTTTCCAAATTTATTCTTGATCCAAAGTTATAACGACGACTCATTTAAAGCTGCTTTTCTGGGCTTTAAAATGAGCTGTCACACGTTAAAAAATTCATTGTCAATACAAAGTTACAGCAGTTTACGCTTAATAATAACCAATCTGTTTTTTTTTAAATTGTTATTGAAAAACAGCTGTAAAATTTTTTCTAGCCGATGGATCTGCTTCAAAACAATTTTCCCACCTTCGTTCACCAATTTCCAAATATATAAAAAAAGATTCATCAAAATCCTTTGAATAGAAAAGTCATACCGATTGACAGTACACACACACACACGGCCACACATGCAGACAGTGACACCATGAAAACGTAACATTGTCGTCTCCCCATGACTTCTAATGAAAAATATATAAAAAAATTATTCATTGATTACATGCAGGAGGTTTAGATCTTACGATAAAATATAGATTGAAGCATGAAATGACAAAAACAAAACAAAAATATAGCGAAAAAACCCAAATTTTCAAAAATAGCGAAAACAAAGTTTCCTTTCCAAGGAAGCAAAAGTGTCTTGTCAACCCCGTAATCTCACGAAACAAAAACACAGCATTTAAAATCACGGATATAATCTACTTCCCTTCCCCATCAGCCTATATCCTAAACTCATAAAAGCGACGTGATTTCTCTCGAATTAGCATTTACAAAAGGAACAAAAACTGTATAAATTCAAGCCGCACTTAATCGCCGTTCTATAAGCAAGAGTTTTACAACGCGCAGGTATCTGCGCATTAAACTCGCATACGTAATCGTTATCCGAATTCAGCGGGATTTTCCTGCCGGCAAAACTCGACTATCTCGTTGTATTTCTCTTTCCTGCACCACAAAGCGACTTAATTACACCCGATCGTTAAGTGCGCGGACCGGTCAGAGAAGCGCGGCTTTCCTCTCTCTATATACTCTCTTTCGCTTCGTTTTAACCCTTCGTTTATTTTCGTTCCGTTGTAACTGTAGCAGAAAATTTGTTATTTGGTTAGTTGGACCCGAGATACACTAAAAGCTGAGTGGTTGATTTGGGATTTGATCCTGTTTATATTGCGAATATTTATATAATTCTAGACAAATAAAAGGTTTCATGTTGAAACCGCGATTATCTGTTTATTTACTTTTAAAGTCAGTATCACTACGAAATCGATCGATCCTATATCCTTGTTTTTTATCCACTCGACCGATGAAAAATAAGAATATAAAATATATATCCGCGCGACCAATTATCCTAACGATCGAAAAACGAAGAAAAAGTTAAAGGCAATTAGAAGCCGCAAAAAACGAAGAGCGCAAACTGCGACTTTCTTCTATTATTACAAACAAGCCGCAACAGTTTTGCCGGCACACAAAAAAGAGAGAGAGAAGCGAACACACTAACAGTAGCAGCAGCAGCATCCCAAACAAACGAAGCCAAATCAAAAATCCAATCTCGCCAGCAGCACTATGCAGCCCTACAAAACCACGCCAACACTCTTATCCAATACAAACAGCAACAGAACATCCCTACTGTGCCTATATTCTCTCTCTCTCTCTCTCTCGGACGCGCAGTATCGCCATTAAACCAAGGGAAAGCCGAACTTCGCTTAATGAACGTTCGCAGCAGTAATCTCGCTGATAGGATCCCTGCAGCGCCGCAACGTTGGAGAGAATTTCGTGAGAGAGAGTTTCCGCCAGCTATTTGATTTGCAGTCGCGTGGAATTTTGCGGTCAAGCGATTATTATTCGTTAATGGTTTTCTGCGAAAATTTTTAATTGTCGCCAACACACACATACACACACACGCGCGCGAGTTTTGCAACTTTCCAAAGCACAAGGTACATTATATTGTATAAACGTTATAATTCAGCTCAGTTGGTGAAATAATTATACTGCCTGGCGGCTGAAATGATTTTGGAAATTGTGGCGCGGCATAGTTGTTCCCGACCCTCCCTGAAACTTTGATATTGAATTGATAATTAAGTCCTGCATTGTAAATTCTAATTGACGCTGAGACAGTAATTATAGCAGTTGAAAATCGTTGAAACCTCAAAATTCGCGACTTAGTTTCAAAATTGAAGTTACAACGGAATGAGTAATTTGCGACGTTAATGCAGTCGAGCATTAATCGTATAGAGTAAGCCATACTTATATTTATCTACCGTCGTTTCTCGTAATTTCATGCTCTCGGTGATATATACAGTGGCTGATAAATATGAGTCAGAGAGGGAGATATAAGCTCTCTCTCTCTCTTGCTCTCAAAAGAAGCTCCTAACTCTTGAGACGGGAAGTTGTTGTGTTTCATCTCTTATCCAGCTCTTTCCTCTCCGCGAAATTCCCAATTGAGTGTAAAGTAATTTTTCAAATCGCACGGACAGTGCAATTCAGCGCGCCACTATAAATTATGAAATCTCGAGCGCCGTTTCCTCTGCTTTTCCTCTCTCTTTCTCTCTCTCTCCCAAAAAAAAGGAGAAGAAAATCCCAACGTCTATTCCTCTTCTTCTTCTTCTTCTCTTTCTTCCCTCCGCAAAAGGGGTGAAAAGGCACAGTGGCGCGCGCGCGCTCGAGCTATCGAAGTGAAAGAGAGAAAGAGAGAACTAACGCTCGACTCTGTATATATTGCTCTCTTTCTTCCAAGTCGAGCGCGAACGGCTACCAATCTAGGTTGCGTAGCTTTCTTGTTTCTAACAGTCGGGTTTATTGATTATCAAGCCTTACATAGCCTCTCTCTCTTTTGCGATTGAAATTGGTGACTTTTTGTGGAATTAAATTTTGAGAAAAAATTTTTAACTGATGGATTCTTTTTTTTAAGATAATAAGTTATGATGATTATTCTAGACAATAATGATTGTGATTAAATTTATCTAACTTTTGTATCTTTTTTTCTGTTTTAGGTGAGTACACTTACATTATGTGAAAGCACAATGAACGTGAGTAGTAATTATCGAATATTCATAAACGCGAACGTTACATTCTCAGTCCAATGAAAATCACTACTCAAGGAGAAAAAAAATATTTAAGATAAAAATCGATTTTAATCAATATTTAATAACAAAACCCTCCGCGTAAGCATAAACAGCTATCTCGAGCTACTTGATCACGGTTAGCACACTTATATACCCGCAGCCCTTTCTCAGCCAACATCAACTCTTCTCGAGGCGGCTTATTGTTAGTAGAGAGAGAGAGAGAGAGAGAGAAAAAAAATATGAAAAGCTTCGTCGGCGCAAATCGCCTCCCACCAACGAGCGACGGCATCGTCGTGTGGCGATGAGCCGCTCTCTCTCTCTCGTCGTATTTTAAACTGCACTTAGGGGCATTTGCTGCAGCTGCGAATGCATCCGACAGTAACGCGTATACCGCGGATAGAAATTGGGGCTTGCCGCCGCCGCCGCCGAGCGATAGTAGGGAGAGAGAGAGCGCCCCGGAAACTCGGCTTGCATTCAAAGATTTATGGCGGAAGCGGAAGTATTTCCCCGGGAAATATCGCCGGCACCGGGTGCACTCGTTTGGAAACATCGAACATCGCTCCGCTTTTTCTTCTTTTTTTTGTTGCCTCTCTATACTCGGCCAAAGCTTTGTGTGTGTGTTCGCGGCCGCGGCTGCTGCTGCTGTGGGCTTTGAGCCTCATTTTTTCCGTTCGGATATCGCGCGCGCGCGCGTACAGAGCTTTGAGGTTGCGGATTGCTAAGGAAAGCAATGAGTAGCTACTGTAAGGTTCAGAAGGAAGGAAAATTCTTAAGCTTCGGGGTTTTTCACGTGGAAATTTTGTTTTCTTTTATCTTTCTTTGTTGTTTGAGGAAAAAGTATTTCGAGAATTTTGTTTGACGGTTGGTTGGGTTTTTGAAAGTTATGAAATTTTTGGGTTGATTTGTTAACTCAGGTTACGATAGGGGGTGGATGTAAATTAATAGCAGGAAATCAATTTAGATTATTAAACATACGTTTCGTTGTATAGCTAAGATTAATGGTAGGAATGTTAAAAAAAGTTATTCGAGCGGCAAAGTAGACCTTTTGAGGACATTTACAAAATTCGAAAAAATTGTTGGAATAAAAATTGTTACCATTAGTAGCTGAGAATTTTTTTTTTCAGAATGTTGGCGCTGATCCAACTATGTACATATAGTAAGACTTATCGCTTTCTACCTTTTTTTTTCCTTTAAAATAAACTCAAAACAGAATTTTTCAAGTAAATAAAAATTAGTTTTTTTTATCTTGAAAATGGTTAAAACAGATGAGAATACTTATAAAAAAAGATTTTAAATAATAATAATTAAAATGACATGGCTTACCGCCAGAAGTAAAATTTACAAAATCATAAGTAATTAGTGGCAGAAAAAAAAACATTTCCGCAGAAAAGATTTTATAAACTCAAAACAAATCCGCTTTCGAAACATGAAAAAAAAATTTTAATTATCACTTCCATAATTAAGGACGTGTGGCTCTAAGTCATCTTTTTCAAAAAAAAAACTCGTGGAGACTGAAAACACAACGAAAAGAGAACGTTAATTGAAAAAACATTCAAACTCTTCATGATTACTTTATGAAAATCTTTCATGACGAAACATAATAATTTATCAAAAATATTGAACGATAATGTGGGAATAATTTTCTTGAAATAATAAAATCAATGCGAAAACATAATTTTCCCATCGTAATATATAATCCAAAAATACATTAACATTTGCGTATCCAATGCGGTAGAATTTTGAGAATATATTTCATTTTATAATCCAAAATGGCACACGTAATTTCAAGCATTTTCATCCGCATTTAACGTACCATTAACTTCGCGTTCAATCATTTACAACGTGCACGCTCACCATTCCGCAGAATAAGAAATGTCAGAATTTTCGAAATACGATTTCGCAATGAAATACATGAAGCATTTCCACCTTTAAAAATCCATAATACCTCGCTGTCAAAGGACAATTCGAACGCAGAAATTGTCACGTTTGAAAACTTAGTTTTCATCAACTACAAAAGCTTTTCCGCACGCGGCCAAAAGTTTATCCATTACTTCAGCTGGAAATTTCGAAGCTCGAACATCAGGCTAAAACTTCAATATACGCGCTCGCTCGCTCGCGCGCAACAACTGTGGGTACATCCTGATCCGCAAAACAAACGTTTTCCTAAGCGAACAGCCTCTGGCATCTCGTAAAGCGAGCGAGAGATAGTTACAGCGACAAAAATAGAAGGATAGGACAATAGATAGATCAACAGTACGAGGCAGCAAAGAGTGTGTGTGTGTATATATATACATATATCTCAGGTCGGAGAGCTGCTAAAGTTGCCGGAAAGTTTTGAGCTTTGCTCTCTCGCTCTCTCTCGCGTCGCAGTGTGTTTTGTCGGTTGGCAAGCCCCGCAATTAAGACTTTCACGAGCGAGCTATCTCTCTCTCGCTCTCTCTACTACTACTCTCCGACCGAAACCACAAAACACATAATCGCCAAGATGGCCGCGAGCGGCTTAGTTGTCCCCTTGCTGCTGCTACTGTTTGGGAGCTACCTCGTGTCGTTTATTGATAAAGACCAAACGCTGCGCGCTGTCGGGCGTGAATCTTGTTTAAAGTTTGCCGAGTTGGGAAATTGGACAAAAACGAGGACAATGGATGATGCTTGCTTGTGTGTTTTTTTGGGGATTATAACGTGTATGCAAGTAGAGGCAAATTCATCTTGGACGAATGTATGTTTTTGGTGAATTTTTTATAACCACCGATTTACAACCAGATTACGCGTAAAAACGAAGTACCTCGTTCGACTATATTTCGAATATATAACGCATACACTATAATCTACTGTTAGCGTTCGTAAATAATTGAAACACGCCAATAATCATAACTGATATTATTTCCTATCGTTGTACCTAAATGTTCATCGCTCGCCATCAACCAATATAACATCGTTAAATCGAAAATTGTTATAATTTACTTTCTAAAATCAACCAAAAGAAAAATACAAAAAAAAATACTCGCACAATTTGACAATGTATTTTCCAAAAAACATACCACATTGGTCAATTGACCTCGGAGGACAGAAATTTTGCCCATTGTGAAGATCAAAAAGAGCGTAAAGTAGCATTTCCCGAATAGCAAAAAACCGAGATAGTTAAAGTGAAAATAGCAGAGAAAAAGAGCAAAAGCGAGGTTCACACCCACATATACACGAACACAGTACTGTTTATGCCGAACATCAAAAATTTAGGTCGAAAAATATGAGCTTTAAGCTCGCTCTGCACACTGCCACCACGCGGCATATACGGCGCGCGCGAACAATACGCATGCAATTTGGTGCGTGTACCTTTCGACAAAGCATTGCACTCTCGCACACACATATACATACAGGCAGACAGCAGTTCTGAAGTACATGCGGGTGTCGGCTGGCGTACACATTCGCGATGCAAAAGCCATCGCACTCAAAACCCACAAATACATACATACATACATAAAGCGTATAGTGTAATCGATGACTGCTCATCACGAAACGTGGCTAATTTGCAAGAGAGGAGGGGTGAGGGGAAGAGAACGCGTCATTAAATTCGTAATCGGGCAATGAGCAGCAGCGCGAGCTATTACTCTCTTTGCTCTGTGTGTCTGTGTGTGTGTGTGTGTGTGTATGTGTACGCTTTGCAGGCACCATATCTCACGCAGGTGTAGACCAATTAGACAGGCGTAATCTTTGGAATTGGCCAGCAGCGATGCTCTCACTGCTGCCCTTATACGTGTGTGTATGTGTGTCTGTCTGTATGTGTGCTGCCAACGTTCGTCGCTTTTGCTGAAATTTACCGTGTGTGCGTATGACAGCTCTCTACTACTGCCTGCCTGCCTGCCTGCTTTTTGTTCGCTTCTGGCCTCTCTCGGCTCTCTGTCATTGCCGATAAAGTACGATTCAACACTGTTACCACACGCGCGCGCGGGGCGACCTTTTCAGCCGTGGAGTATTTTCGCGCGAATTACGTGGAAGTAATGTTGGATGAACGTTTTTTTTTTCATTTTCAGTTTTTTTTGTGGTTGATAAAGTCGAAAGGAAAATGAAATTTTTTTTAACGTTACTTCATTATAGAAGATACTAAAATATGCGCGAAGTAGAACGAGTCAAGCTAAAGTCAGGCGGGTTCGTTGGAAAATCCAGCATTCACGCCGATGGAGGTATGATAAAAGCGCGCTCACGCGCGTTCGAAATCAATCAATCAAGCGACAGACAGAGAGACAGAGCCTTCGGAAAATATTTACCTACAGTAGAACAAACTATTTCATCACGCGCTGACAAAAGCATTTTCCAACCCATTAAAAAAAACAAGATCCCCATCGCTCTTTTTTTTATATCGATGGGAATTCGACAAAGATAAAAATAAAATGAAAAAAAAGAATCTCGAGCGCGTGCAGCGTCTGGCTATTGCAAGAGTTAAATAGAGCATCGTTTTGCTATATACGACGCGTATGTGCAGTAGCAGTAGCAGCCACCGCTTGGGTATTGATTTCGAAAACGCGACTCTCGCTCTCTCCCCCTCCGGAGTTTGTCTACCCTTACTCTCTCTCTCTCTCTCTCTCTCTCTCTCTCTCTCTCTCTCTCTCTCTCTCTCGCTGCGCTGCTGGCGACGATTTCGAAATTCCAGCGAAAACGCTACACGCGTATATGTATGTCGGTTGTTGTTGTTGTTGCTGCTCTTGCTGCTATTGCCTTGTTTTCGGTCTCGTTGGTAAAGAGAGAGGAATACAAAAAAAAACTCGCTTTTATTCTGTAGCTGGCGAAGGTTGTTGATGCTGCAGTTTTGCGGTGTATTTTCAGTTTTTAATGATAAGTGCTTGTTGTGGATGAAAGTGATAGTTATATATTTGACCTTTACATTATTGGACAAATATAATAATTACAATTTATCTCGCTGACAATGTTAAATCTTCGACTTCAATTAATAAATTATATATGATACTGGAAAATACGATTTTTAAGAGAAACTCAAATATAGAGTTTGACTTGTATTTCCGATAAAAAAACTTTTGGATCGGATAAATTCCTAATCACTGCCATATCGTAACCTGACCCAAACTAAATTGGAATCTATATCTCGCAATAGCATGCGTTCAACATTTGATCCAATAAACGACCACAGAAAAACCATCCCGCACAGTTATCTATAAAATATTCATAGGAAATTCCAGAGTATAATTTTTCAAATACGAGATGTCGTATCTCCGTGAAATAAAAATAGCGCGCATAATACAATAACGGTAATAGCAAAAAGTTTTCGTTATTTTTTTTCCTTCGTCCCCCTCCAAACAATCCGACATAAATACTATAGCTCAACAAGCTTACATAGTCATACATCCGGCTCATAAATATCAACTACTCGTTTCTCGCCCGCGCGCGCGTGGTTATAGATGTATATACGCGCAGTTTCCCTTTTTGCACGCGTACACCCCCCCCCCCCCCTACGACGGAGCATCCATTAGCATTTTTCCGGTAAATGGTATTCATGTATCTCTGTAAAAGTGCCCTGAGGAATTTTCCAGCGAGCAACGTGACAAATCACGTCGTTCCCATCCCCCTTCTTCTTCTACTTCTTCCGAACGACCTGTAAGACATATCCCTCTCTCTCCCCCTCTTACTTTATATTACGGGTATACACAAGATGCATTTTCGTTGTGGACGGGGGAGTGCGAGACTCATGTCTCGGATAAACACGTGATGGAAAATGTGAATGGACGTCTTCTTCGCGTTGCGGCGACAGATTTTATGCTGCTATTTCACTCGCGATGGATTTTTAAATTATAAATTTCGTCGTGTCTCTACCACCGACATTTTCTCGCTTGAATATTTTAAGAATGGGGGATGTCGTTAGGAAGGATTTTGTCAGTTTGGATAGTCTTTGAAAATCAAAATTCAATTATATATTTAGATCCCAGCTATTTCTTCTATTTTACTTCTTGAATACCGCCCAATTATCGAAAACTTACCCGACAAAAAAATGCCGATACAGAGGAGCATCATGAGAAACAAGCAAAGAAACAAAGCGCAAACAAGCGAAAACAAGCAACGAACCAGAGCAAAAGCCGCATATCGGCTGACATACAGCGTTAACAAGAGCATTAGCTTGGTTACAGGCCTCTCGCATTATGCGAAACGCCGAGGCTTATGCATATGGGCATATAAATCCGTGTCGTGGTATAGTATGAACACGCGCGCGGGGGTAGTCGCCCGATAATTCCTCAATATCACTCGCCGAGTTTGTCCTATGTTTTTCCAGGCTCTTTCTCTCTCTGACCTCAAAGTGTCTTTTTAATCAAGAATTCGGTTGCTCTCCCAACACAAAAACACATACACACAGCAAAACAAAGAGACTCTCGCCATGAAGAATAAATTATATACGTGTTGGTCGTTTCTCTTTGTTGTCGTATTCTCTTTAACGAATCTCCCCCCGAACGCCGAAACGAACGACAAGTGCACCATATACTCTCGATGCGCGCGTTTGATGCAAATCAAACGTCGTGAATAAACTAGGTATTTGCGATGCGCCGCCGGACGTGTGATTAACGCCGTCATTATGCTCTGCGTTTGCCGTTATTAATTCGGCCAAGAGAGAGAGAGAGAGAGAGAGAGAGAGAGAGAGAGAGAGAGAGAGAGACGTGGTTTATTTCACTGCCAAATGAGAGAAACGCGCACGTTGCTCAATTGATCGTTTTCTCTCTCGTCGCTCGGGGCTGTTGCTTTATTGCTCTGAGCGTGTGGTGGGCTTCGATGTTTCCCGCGCGGTACAGTTTATTGATTTTAGCGAGCCAGGTGGAAAATTCATTTCGGCAACGCGCGCGCGGGAAAAGGATTACTTTTCTGTTCTTTTCGTACTGGGAGGGAGGGTGGGTCTCTTTCAGTCTCTCTGGTAGATCAGTCATTTGTTTGGATACGAGTTCGATGTGTATTCTATTGGGACATTCGAATTTTTTTTAGACTGAGAAAAAAAAATTTTACTGTGGATAAATGCTGACTTGATATGAGTGTTCTTTTGCTGTGATCTTATTAAAATAATAAATTTTTTATTTATATTTATAATGTTAGTAGAAATTTCTTTTCCATAAACGCTACTTTAAAAATTAATCGCTAAAATAATTTAAACATATTTCAAATGACCAATAAAAAAAACTATAAATGAAATCATTCATCACTAATACAAAGTCAAAAATCATCCTCCCACGTATCGCAGCAACTAAAGCATGAAACGACGTCGCCGATAGAGGGAAATATACGCTTTATAATTCAATAAAGGTATATATATATATATAGATAAAGGTGCGCACGTTTTCGTTTATCGTAACACCGCAAGCACATATAGCTGGCTAAAGCAAGCGATCGAGCCAAGGGAAGGTTTGCATTATCGGCAGCGCGGAGCAGAGTAGAGTCCGCGGAGAGTTAGCTGAACGTGCTTGGTTACCTCGGAAATTCGATCTCTTTCTCTTGGCGCCCAACGTATAAGCGGTGCGGAAGGATCGTGCCCCAGTCGCCAACTCAGCAACAACGTCGCAGCTTTGTAATTATAAAAATAGGGATACCGTTGATTAAACTGCCGATGATTTGCGTGTATATATTTCAGGAGATTAGATTGTCGTTGCAAATTTTCGTTTTGGAAACTTCACCTCATTCCATTTTAATCCGCGTGCACAGCGCGAGAAGCAAATTAATATGAGCCCCGAGGGAGTAACAACATTGTTACAACAAGCTACAACGTAAATGAATTCGGGATTAGATTACCTTTCAGAATGCTCTTGCTGTTGTTTGGGGGAAGGGGAGTGGGAGGGGATAATGCTTTGAATATTCGAGAACGTATAAATAGGAAGTTTCTGTTGAAATTTGATCGAAATAAGGTCCATTAAATTTTTTTATTTCGCCCATTGTAAAATTACCCCGATAAACATTAAATTATTTCGAGTATCAGCATCACCAAAGATAAAATCTTCATCATCACTTTGTTCCCGTAGAATTTCATTTTCTTCTTCTTTCTCGCCGGAATCTATCAAGCTTAAAATAAAAGCGCGAAGTCGATAACAAGGCGTATATATAGGACCAAGAGCATAAAATCGCACTTGACCGCAAGGCAAGTACACACACGCGCGAGAATATAGCGTAGCTCGAGCTACTGCACGATCGACTGATCTGTTGGTTTATACGACGACGACGACGATGCGCTACACGTATGGTGGAGCGAGGAAGAGGGAGAGAAGCTACTTTGCTAAGGGTAACAACGATAAAAGCCTCACACGGGCGTGACTTTACGGCACCCATAGCGCGGATGTCCACCGCGCGAAGTGGAGAGAATTTCGCTAGTGCCAGGCGCGTTACATTACATTCCGTCGTTTCGCTGCTGGCGATGATAAATATTAAATCTCCCATATGGAGATATGTGCAGAGGTTTGATTGCTTGGAGTTTTATGTGTATAACAATTTTTTTATTTCGAGGTGTTAGTACTCTTAAAATTCAGTAGCATTAATTAAAAAATAGATTAAATGTAGAATACCGAGAAAAGGATGATTTTGTAAGATTTCTGTTAGCTTTTTAATGAGTAAGAGCAAGAAACAATAGAGCACGAAAGGGATTAATAATAAGAAAAACAGAGGGAGAGAGAGAAAATAGCATTTCTCTTCATTCACTCTTTCACTCAGTAAGATTGCTTTTTACGGTGTTACTTCGCATTATTACGCATTTCCAAGATATCTCTCGCTCTTTTGAAGAATTTCTTGGCTGGCGCAACGAGCGTCAAGTAATATTAAAATGAAGGACAAGAAAGAAAGGGAGAAAAAAAGGGGGATGGCAGCTTTGTCGCGTTAGTATCTTAGTTCGCTTTTTCAAGATGACCTTTTCTTTCGTTTTTTTTTTTGTTCTTCTTCGCGCTGCTATTTGAATACTTTTATGTGCCGTGGCATTTCGAGGCAACTTGACGCGACAGAAGGAAGTAGCTGTTATCTTGGAAAGAAGGAAAACTCAGTTCTTTCGTATATATATATAGAAGCTACCTCTCTCTCTCTCTCTCTCTCTCTCTCTCTCTCTCTCTCTCTCTCTCTCTCTCTCTCTCTCTCTCTCTATATCT
>JAWWMK010000001.1:11347612-11482571 GCA_035047105.1 Galeopsomyia nigrocyanea
ATGTGTATATATATATATATATATATATATATATATATATCCTTCTATTAAGTGACCTGAAAGTTTTCGAGGGATGAGTTTTTTTTTTTGTTCATTCGATTCGAAGGAGAGAACAAAAAGTCTAATAAGTTTGTCCAGAAAAAAAACAATTTTTTTTGCTACACCGGGTTGAAATTATAATTCAAAACAGAACGTATAAATTTTTTTTCATACCTAAGAAAATCGTGTAACAAACTGACATCTCCCTCCCGACGCTTACAGACAAGTACAAAAAAAAAAACTCTGTCAGCGAAAAATCAGCTCGCGCATCAGTTTCTACGACCTAAAAAAATAAATAAAAAAAGTAAGAGCGAGTGAGAGTTGCGCGTCTGTAGGAATGTTGTTTATGGCTGAACTTTATCGCAGTGGGGAGCCCGAGTTTCCGGCTGTCTATATGCCGGCCATATCCGTATGTGCTCTTTGATATGTGTACGTGTGGATGCGCGCCCTCGAAGTGCACATGCGTGTTCATGAGGGAGAGCTAGAGGCGACGCGCTACGTTGAGCAACCTCTCGGTCTATCTTGTTTATTCCCTTATCAACAGTAACGTGCTTACGTCTCAGCGTTGCTTTTACAAGGTAATTTGGCATTCTAAAGTACTGAATGTAAAAGTAAAAATAAATTTTTTTTTTTATTTGGTTCGATCCAATCGCGTTTCGCGCATAAAATCTAGCTCGAAGCGATATTTCGTATTTCAAAGTTTCTAAACGACTGCAGCCACTGCACTCCATCCATTAACGAGAATTCAATAACCCCCCCCCCCCATCCCCCCACCCGTGAACGTGTGAAATCCCACTCGCTCAATTAATATAAACAAAAAGCAGCGAACTAACTTGGTCCTCTCTCTCGCTCTCGCACGATCCCTACGGCAACTCCCGGCGCGGCGATCTCTAGTTTCTATCTTTCTCTCTCTCTGCTTTCCGCACACGCTCTCTAACCCCGCTTTCCGTTAGACAATGGAAACTTGAACATTCGGAAGGTATCGCTCAATGAGCCGCTTTAACGTCCGCAACGAGTTGGAACTAGTACTGCCAACTCCCTTGTGGTTTCTATTCCCCACTCGAGCTGCTGCCGCCTGCCGCTATACTATGCCGAGGTTTGCTAGGCGAAATACTTTTGGCGAGAGAGGGAGGGAGAGAGAAAGCAGCACCTCGAGTACGCTATTTAGTTTCTGCTGCTAAAGGGGCTAACGCAGTAGGCTTTATGCTCGAGTATATATGCGCTCACTTTTTTTTTCTTTTGATGGATGGATGTGTGAGAATGTTTCTTTCTTGCATTGGCGAAGCGTCGGATTCAAAAATGGTATATTTCAAACATGGCTTTGCGAAAAAAAAGACACACACAACGCATAATAATTCACATCGTGTAAACAAAAGAAAAAATAGGTAAATAAGCTATATATTTGAAAGCCGCTTAGCAAATTAGAATTAGTTGATTTTTTGACAATTTGTAAAAGAATGAATTTAATAGCTTAATTTTTAACAGCCTCTCATTTTATGGACAAAAATATCACGCTGTCTGACGAAGGCAAACAAAAAAAAGATATTAACGAACACTATTTTCTTTTTTATAATGACAACGACAACGACAACTCGGCCGTAAAAACGGTCGACTGAGTGAACATTAAAACCTTCAATTTCAGGTCCTCCCGTCGAGGTGGGCGTCACCATGTACGTCTTGAGTATCAGCTCGCTATCAGAAGTCAAAATGGTACTATTACTCAATAGGTCTTAATGCAGCTTTTTATTCTTCATACATAGTTTAAGATATATACGTATATATATTCCTTTTTTTTTCTTTGGAAAACATTTTTTTTAAACAAAACTATATAACTTGGACGAGGAATATCCCTATATATAGATATCTCTTTGGTGTGCGTTCTTCACGTTTATTTCACCTTTTATATCCCAAGTTTTTTCAAGTTTACGATGATTTGTTGACATACCTCGAAAAATCCTTCAAGGAATTTATGAGGAAAATATCTCACAATCCTTGCAATGTCATTCTTCCTACCTTTGATTGAACTAAAAATGTTTTTTCCTGGCAAGGTGTTCGTTCTCCTGAAAAAAAAAAATTATATTGTGACCGAGAAAGCAATAAAAAAAAAGAGTAATCATAGACAGATATACAAGTTTGGTAGATAGTTTTTTTTTCTCTCCAGTATACTGCTGTTTACACTACTGAGCTAGCCGAATCGAAAAGTTTTTAGAAAAGTTCAAAGTTTTTTGGAGTGGAAGAGATCCGTTGAGTTTTCTCTAGCGAGTAAAACCCATCCGTACACAAAAATACACTAATCACCGGAAAGTTTATAGCTATATTTTTATCGTCCGACTTTGTGGCCCTCTTTATTTTTCAAAAAAAAAGTTCAGTTCGTCGAAATATTTGTAGTAAAGTCAAAGTCGTAACACGAATCGTATGTGTACGTTTTGCAATCAAATTATACGACTACCCGCAATCATGCATTCGGAACTAAAATGCAGGTGCAAAAGGCTTCGTTACTTATCAATATTAATTGCTGCGTTGAATATGCATTTCTATTTTTGGTCAAAAATTGTACGTTTGAATTATACAAACGAATGTATGCACACACACACACGCACACATACACACATAAATGCGTCATCGCGTATGCGGCTTCCAATTTTGGCTCGTAATCAAAAACATTTTATGGCATAAATATTTGATTAGAGAGCACCGCGCGCGGCGCCTCAATCAAAATGACAAATATTGCTCTCTATATATATATATCGCGCGTCTGTTTGCGTAAAATGTTGATTTTCAATGCACACGTATATTTCCCGACTAAAATTATTCGCCAGCGTTTGACAATATATTCCCACGATAAAACGAGAATATACATATCGATCGAGTTGTGCATTAGTAGAAAAGCAATTAACGAAATAACGCGTCGATATATAAATCGGTCGAAACAAAACAATTTTTTATACGATATAATATATAACTTCTTCGTTTTTTCTCTCTTCATCTCGGACCGTTGGCAATAAATCGCCGAATTAAATCCCCTTCAAAACAAGCTTAGTAAAAAAGAAAAAAAAAAAAGAAGTCCAGCTGACTTGCAACCGCTTCGTTTCCTCGATTTCTCGAGTAATCAATCAGACCACCGTGAAAAAAAAAGTGAGCGACGAACTACCAACCACACACGCGCGCAAAAAAAAAAGAATCGACGATTGGAAGGGCGGTGAAAGTAACGTTAAATAAAGAGAAAGAAAAAATTGTCGAGGGAGAGAAGAAAACGACGTGGAGGAATTGGACGCCCAAACGGTTAATTAGTGAAACGTCGCAGAGCGCGAGCGTGGTTCGCAGTCGGGGATTGCCCGAAAGGGAAAATTCGTCCCAAGGGTAACGTGTTCGAGAGGAAGAGACAGTTTCTCTCTCTCGCATTGTGTTCGCGATACGGAATACCAAATCGAACGGTGAACGTCTGATTGAAAAACATGGGAATTCCGGTAGCTAAGGTGATTATACACGGTTATACAGCGAAAAAAAAATGTTCCTCTTTTTCCCAATGTAAAAGTTTTACTCTCGCGAGTTAATCGCTATTTTCTTGTAGAATATAGTATTACAAACGAAGACTTTCGTGCGAGAGAATGAACCGCGCGAAATAAACTAAAAATTCATATTTCATTAGTCGAAATGGAAGATTCATAAAGTAACCATTTTGCATTACACGACGCGCTATCAAAATTCGAAAAAAAAGGAGAGAGAAAAAGGGAAGTAACGCATGAATATGAATTTTTTTTTTTCCCTCTGATACCGAGAGAGCTCACATTATTCATCGTGACACGGCCAAAGATTTCACCCTTTTGAAAACTTTACCATTAATTAAATTCACGGTTAGTCGCTCAGCGTATCACTTATCCTACAGCGACATTTCACTCGTGTCACGAAAATTTTATCATACACACGAGCTACTCTCGAGGAAAATCCAGCTGTAAAATTCCGTAAACGAGAGATAATTTTAAGGGTTGGTACTTCCACGTCATACACATATAGCTATTTTAGATCTTAAATTAAATTTACGTCTCGAAAAGTTTGACGTCGCGCGCGCGCGAGCGGGTGCGGTGCAGGGATTTAATTGACATGTACGTTATATAAAGTGAAAGATAGGAAGAGGAATTAAAAGTGCATGAAGTCGACGACGAGAGTTATGAATCGCGATGAAAATTTAAATTTAAAATTAAAATTTTAATTATAACGTAATTACATATCGCATATAAGAGCTCCGCTTTGATCATACGAATATTGCGACTCATTGAAATTCCGCGGATATTCGTGATGTTGACTTTACTACAAATAAATTATATTTAATTACAGAACCACTTTATAATTAAATCCAAAAATAACTAAAATTCTCCTTTTATATTTTCTTCTCCCATACATCGCGTTAAAATCCACCATATACACACATGTGAGATGCACACTACGTACAACACCAAAACGTTTCTATTTTCCTGTTTCTGACACACATAATCATCTTGTGGAACGTCCTTAGTCATTATTAAACAAATAGAGGGTGTTATATATTTGCCAGAGGCATGCGTTTTATCGCTAACATTATATATAAACACATCACTTTTGTCTATATTATACACATGTTTTCTTTCTTTCTTCACTCAATATTCACGTGAGTTTTAGTGTTCAACGTATCAAAGTACATCGTTCAACGGCTCTGACAAAAAAAAAACCACCGCAGTTGTAAATATAAAAATCGTGCAAAAATGTCCATAAACGCACTCGCGTGTGTAATTTTTTTTTTTTTTTTTTGGTATCGCACTACAACACAACTCAGCGGAATAATTGGAGCGTTAATTCGCGTGTATATCGAGGAGAGAGCGAGAGCGCTTTAATTATTTCGCCGAGTGTAATTTCCACTTAATGTCGTTTTGCGTGTGTACGTGTGTTATAAACCTGCAGCGTACCGGACGACACACTATATTATCATTTTTTCAATAATTATAATCCGCACGCAAATCGTACCAAAAACACATTATTTTGGGTTATTGCAAATCTCTCTCTCTCCTTCTCTCTCTCTCTGTCTGGTGTGTATTCGCTCGACTTATTTATCGAGAATCGTATAATATATATCCCAAGCGATACGTGTGTTGACATTAATATGCGCGTCAACGTTGGTAATCGAAAGTGCGAGCGCGCCGAGAGAGACGGAAAATTTTGCTATACGGGTGTCGCCGCGACGCGTATACGTGTATTTTAACTTCCCGCGTGTATTAGTTGCGCGCGAGCTTATGGCCGCGAGAGAGCGTCGAGTTTGAGCAAAACTTGTCAGAGCCGTTAAACATCTCATCATGCGTTTGCACGAAACTCTACACTCTCTCTCTCACTCTTGTACTTGATATACTATGAATTATATATTTGGAGATGACACATACCACATATTCGTTCAGTTATTTTTACTTTTGTTTGTTTCGTTCTCAAGTAGGTTTGTTAGTATATATTGTTTTTTTTACACTGAAGGCAGTTCTTATTCGACTCGAGCTGATTTATGGTTTTGGATGTGTATCTTCATCTTTTATATTGTTATTCTCGAATTCACAACACTAACACTCTTTTGTATTGGATTGATTCTTACATCATTGATTTACTTTTCACACACCGGTAGAAATCGAATAACATTGTTAATCGAAAAAATTTACGTATGTTATTCGATCTCTACGTCAAAGCGAATAAAGGCTTGTTTTTCCAACCACTTCGGAGAGTCAAACACTCGTAATTAAAACTTTCGGAGAGAGAGAGAGCGAATGAAAAAAAAAATCATCTATTTGCTCGCGAACTCGAGACACAATTAGAAGCGTTCCTTCCTTTTTTTTCTCCTTCATCACGAGCGCAAAAGTGTAGTTTCAATTTGCCAAGTAAATAAGACTTTCTCACCGCGGGGGTGTTATTCAAATCCAGTAACAAATCCACCTGTTGGCAAAGATGTTTGCATCGTGACGCTGCTAAAAGCCAATCTCTCTCCTCATCCCCTCCTTTCCATCCTGCACGGACGAAGAAGCCTTTATTCCACACTACTACTACCACCACCACGAGGGTCACTAACAACTCGATAGGTTTTTGTGTTCTTGTTTGCCGTGAATTCAAAAGAAATAAAAAACATTTTTAATATTATCATTTACACACATTTTTTAGTACACGACAATCAATCTCGTACTGACACACTAAGGTAAGGATTGCATCTCATAATTAGATAGAACGAGAGAAACGAAAAAAAAGTTTTTTTTCATATCAGTAGTGAACAATTCTATTATTTCCAGATTTTAATCATAGATATTTCGTTTTTTGTCCTTAAATTCGGAGCGCATTGATTTTTGCGATGCAAGTTTCCCATTTTTGTTAGAAAAATAAATGCTAGTTGCTGTGTGTGACGCCGCTGAACAGGCTGAAACAGGCTGCTCGCTGCCGCAACCACTGATCAATTTGATTTCTGACTAAAAAAAATTGAAAAGACAGTTACGATCGACGGACGTAATACCTAGCGAATAGCACCAAAAAAAATTCTTGGAGCATTTGCTTGGTATATATACATCGGACTTGTTGCATCGAAAGGTCCTCCCTATTTTCCTTGCCACAAACCAAAACACTCCCCCTTAAAAAAAAAGGAAAGCTCTCAATCTTTTGCAGTGGCTAAGCTCTTTGCGTTTGCATTCAACGGGAAAAATTGAATGAGAAAGAGGGATAGTCGACGAAGAAGAAAAAGCTCAACGAGTATTCATCGATATACTCTCCTCTTTTCTACCTCTTGAATATCCTTCAATCTTCTCAATTTTCCTTCCTGTTCGAATTGCGTCAAATCCAAAGTCAAGCCACTGAAAACTCAGTTTATTTTCTTTATTTCGCAATCTTTGACTCCTTGGACAAAAAAAAAATTTTTTTTTTAGGTCAAATACGTGTGTCGTAGTAAAACACACGGATATTTTATGTAGACACATAGACATGAAAAAAATTGAGAGAGAAAATTTAAATAGAAAAAAACGGCAATACAACAGGATTTTACGAATCCTGCTGTTTGATTTGGTTCCGTGCAGGGTGCGCGAGGCTCACTCACAATAAATAAATATATATTGATACCACACCATATATATATTTCTCAGCGTGTATGCGTGTGTGCGTGAGTGTATGTGGAAAAAAAATAATATATGGCTCATGCGCACAAAAATGACGGCATCTCCCTCTCTTTTAGTTTTTTTTTTGTATCTCATTGTTTCTATCGACGACTGACACGCGCGTGCACCTAAATTATGTGTATAGAGAAAAAATATATATATATACATACATCTATATATTTATAAATATATCATGTATTTCACAACCACCAACCTTTTTTTTACGCGGCACGACGTTCGCTCGCTCGCCCGTGCGTGCGCTCGCGCGAAGATTCGCGTGAATCGAGGCCGTTATTATTCCGAATCGAAAGCGCTTGTGTATATGTATATTGCCTGCAGAATGAGAGAGAGAGAGAGAGAAAAGTTTACAACCTCGCTTTGCGTGGTTCGATCAATTGTGTATATGTACGGGGCTTTTTTTTTCATCGTCGTCGTCGTCGTCGCTCCGAAAATATCCGCGAGTTTAACTGCATGATGTCATGTGATTGTTTTATGAGTGCGTATTATTAGAACATACGAGCTTGACGATTTTTTTTTCCTGTTTTCATGACTTTTTTTTCGATTTTTACGAGCTAAGGCTATTTCATTCGAAAGCTTTCAAACATTTGCTCGAAGTGATGTTTTGTTTTGAACGTTTATGCTAACTGATGATGAATGTTTCGAGAATTACCCTTTAACAGTTTCAAGTAAAATCGTCAAAAGCTCGTCAAATGTATAATCAATTTAGAAAAGAAAAATTTCACCATAATTTTTGAAAAAAAAAAAACAAATTGTAAACGTACGCACGCGCGAGTGAACGCACTTGCGCACCAATCACAAACAAAAAGAAAGTCACGAGAAGTATATATACGAATCGCCGGTTAGTCATAACGAACGTGAAGCCGAGAGAGAAAAAAAACATGTCTTCGATGTTGTTGTGATGGTCCAAGTCAAAAAAAGATGTGGAAAATTATCAGATCGAGGATCACCATGGAGCTTTGGTTTTGTTTGCTGATTTCAGGTCCACCGGTGGAGGTTGGCGTCACCATGTATGTCCTCAGCATCAGTTCCGTGTCCGAGGTGTTGATGGTACAGTGTCACAATAAAATTCATTTACACGAACGTTCAGCTCGCTCTCATGTGTATATATAATACTGTTGTGCCATTATGATGTGTTATTTCTCTTGTACATCTATCTTTCATTTTTTTTCACCATTGCCTCTCTCGAAATATTGTTGTGAGACTAAAGTTTGTTTCCTTTTATTTTGCGTTTTGCATAATACCGATTTTGCATTCGATAATCATTGTCACTATGAAAAAGCAGTCGTTTATTGCGTCTTGTCTATTAAACTATTTTTGATCGTTTACTTTACAAAAACAGCTTAATAGTGCAATGTCCACATTATCTGCCGTGTTTTTTTTTTCGAAGGTAAATGAGTATTAATACTGATCGAATTTTTGGTCAATTTTCGTTTGCGAGCATCGGTTCAATTTTCCTCTCGCGAATGATGTTACGGGATTACAAACAATTTTCAGTATCAACGTCACTCTTAATTTTCTGGACAACCGAGTGATAATCAATAATTGATGAATCTACAGGCGCTGATTGACCAAATAACGGCGTTAATATTTCAATTCCTTCACAGCATTTACACCCGAAGCCATTTTCGAAAACGTAGTCGAATTAGACACACATACAATTCAAATTCTGTAATCAAGTGCCATTCCATTACAATGCAATCCATCGCTAACCATAGAATCACAATCCATCACCGAAAAAAAAAAATGAAAAGCCAACATGAACTACGTTGTAAGAGTACTCGCACACGGAAAAACAGAAAATGCTTATCCCAAATCCCATCAGCACGAGAAAAAAAGAAGAAAACTATACCTTCAATCTCACATACGAACGAAAAAAAATAGGAGGAACGCTGACATCTGTTTCCCTCGCGGGATATATATATCTCTCTCAGTCTTTCCTTGATAAAATGACAAATGATAAAGATATCTCGATTCGCGCGCGCGCGTCATATGATAGATAAAAGAGAGATACAAAAGTGTCTTCGCGTGTCGAGGGAAATGCTGATTACTCACATTTCTTTTGTTTTCTTTGCATCTCGTCGATGTCGAGTTTGATAATAGTTTTCGTGGCGTTCATAAATCAGCGAAACGAGATGAGAATTGATGCTCGACGTTCCTCCTATATATCGTTCGATTATCATCGCCATGTTCAACACACAAACACACACACATACACGATTGATTGGCTTCCTCCCCTTCTCTCGAACGTTTGCAACTTCCGCGACGAAACTCTGTAGCTCGTTGACGCGCCCGTCCTCTCTTCCTGCCCCAAAACCCTTCCGCTGCGAATAAGGCTTTTTGGTTGAGTTGACTTGTGACTGATGTATATACTCGCTCGCTCTCTCTGTAATGCTGATCGCGCGCTAAATTTGGCATTGTTGGCCTGCCTGTCGACGCGACGCCGGTTCCTCTCTCGCACACAGGTTAATCGTGCTTGTCTGATTTAAACGCCCCCCCCCCCTCGCGTCTCTATCTACGATGTATATACAAACGCTTTTGTTTTGATCTCTCTATCTTTGTCGTCAATGTTAATGGTCATATAATTTCATGGTGTGTCGTCGTCGTGTCGTGGTGTTCTAATACTTTGTTTGATGGACGTGTTTCGATGTTGTAAATTTTTAAAAAATCATATGATGAATTTACATTTTGTAACGAAATGTCGATAAGAGAATCAAAGGTAAAAAATATTATAATTGGCATATTACGTCTCGATTTATACTTCTCTTTTGTGAAACTGTCGCATGCACAATAAAAATCAAAAATATTGTAATAAAAATGCATTCGAACAAAAAAAAATCGAATAAACAAGCACAAAAATCCTGGAAAACGGCGTGACATCCCCGCCGGAAACTTTCTTCTTTTTTTTTTCTTTTTTGTTAAACGTCGGCCGCCCTGACAAAGTGTCCTTACGCGGCACAAAAACTCGTGCCAAGCTCGTTTCAGCCTAGCTCTTCAACTCGTCTTCTTTTTTTTCCTCCTCTTTTCTTCTTCCTCCATCTCCGTTTCCTTATTGGATCGGACGTAACACTCGCAAATTGCTCGTGCGCGCACAACAAGAATAACAGCAAGCAGAGAGAGAGAGAGAGACAGAGAAAAAAAGAGGTAACACGACAAGACAAGCAACCGCTAGAACCCCAGCGTTTTCCCTTTCCTTCATCTGTCCGTATGTAAATGCAAGCATATTTTCGAGCGAAAAAAAAGGAAAAGAAGAATGGTATTCACCTTCACCGACAAAAAAGCATTACATTACTTATATACACACACACGGTGCTTCACTTGTACACTTCTCCCATAACAGTGCTGTTTCGATATTTATATATTATACATGATATGTCTGTGTATCGAGTTATCATACTAACTATGTTATTTTTAGCTCGTCTCTCACAGCTGTTTGGTTGGCTGAAACTGTAATACAAGGGAACCTTGCTACGTTCCGCAGTCATCGCAATATATATAGCAACGTTTATTACATATATATTATGATTGAATTATACATATTTTTTCGTTGTTTTTTTTTCGCTCCACCAAAGTATTATATGTCGTTGTTTACAACACACAAAAGTATTATGAACTTGTGGTTACAGGGCATTATTGCTATGAATATATATTTCTTCTTTTTGTTTTGGGCTAATTGCGATGTGTCTCACACCTTCACGTATATAATTTTTTTTTTCATTTGTGCATGGCCCGATCCGGCAAAGCTCGTCATCGAGAAGAAAAGAAGAAGAAAAATTTTCAATTCGCCGACGATTTTCTTTTATTTTTTTTTTTTTTTACAGTAGTCGGTTCTCTTTACAGCACTATCCGCTTTTACGATATATCGACACGTAATTGTGGTATACTCGTTGGGCTTTTAGCCCGTTTTACGACGCGACGGACGTTGGGAAATACGAGACTCGCACGCCCGTTTACTTTAATTGCGGTTTAATATTAAATTTATTGCCGTGGCGGCGTTGAATATTCTTTTTTTTTTTACTTTTGACGAGCTTCTTTTTATTTGATAAATTAGAGCCTTTTCGCGAGAAAAATGTCTCGGAGGTATTAAGACACTCTACTTTTTATAATTTTACGAGGCTTAAAAAAACGACGTCATTTTTCCGCGGAGTTGAAGACGAGCTTTGCAGGCCGCACCACGATATAACAAGAGAATTATAAGAGAATAAAAGAGAGTAAGCCATCACACATATAACGAGATACGTTGTCACAAACGAAAAACCTCAAAAAAACTGTTTGATTATTATGTGAAACATCAAAAGATCGATCGACACGTTGTTTTATCACACGTATCTCGAAAGTAGTTGTTATTTGACTATTGTGAAAACATATGTATATTTATATATACCAATCGCTCCGGCTGGTACATTCAGGTTTAAATCGAACGAATGTCGACTTTTGCTGCATTCTCGTGCCGCAACAACAACAAAAAAGAAAACGCCAGCGTTTTTTTTTTTCTTCTCCATGTGTGTTTGTACGGACGACGGTATAGCGACGAGAGAGAAAGAGAGAAAAGTCAGCGAGTTGCCCTGTATTTTAAAAGTTCGCGTGACGTACTTGAAATATACGAGTGAGAGAGAGAGAGAGAGAGGGAAAAAACCTTTCTTTCTTTCTATCCTTATAAATATTAATAGACTCGGGGAACAAAAGAGTTCGCTGGCATGATTAATTAAGACAAGCGAAGAACTCTGATGACTTCCAAAGCTTTTTTATTCTCTTTTTTTTATTTATCAAAGGTCTTCAAATACTCTCTTTTGTATTTTCTTTTCTCATTCTCTTTTAATCTCCTTTAACCTGCTTTTCCACTTAACCTTTTATTTTCCAGTGATAATGATATAAATTTCTCGTTGATTATGCATTATACGAAAAGTACACGTGAAGTTGCAGCTACATTGTTTTCCACTTCATCCAATCAGAGATGAACAATTTACGATCAGCACTGTGAAAAACACTTCGACTCGATCTAATTATGAAATACACAGCAACGTAATTTCGCTCTCACATCAATGTTTCCATTGCACTCGAAATTTTCATTACACGGCGACTCTCTGACTCCTCTTGATCGCTCGAGTCGCACAACTGTATATTTAATTCTTTAAGGCTGAATGTACGAGACTGGACCCCAGGTGTTGAGCCCTGTGCGGAAACCAAATCAAGTCGACACTTTGATACTGTCACCTGGAACGTGACTCGCGCGTTAAAAAGAAAAAACCAACAAACAACAAAATTTTTAACGCATATATATTGTACATTTTATTTTGAACAATTTATCATTATATTATTATTACCCTTTTTTTTCTTGCTCTGCTCCTGTATATTATGATTATTCTTCTGCATTTCCCGCTTATCCGAACGAGAGATCGCAGGCAGTCTCTTTCGCGTAATAATCTTCAAATTTTATTTGCGCTATATTCTTACTTTTATGCATCTACTTTACTCGTTTTTTTATCAGTGTACATACGTGAAGATCTTCTCGTGATATATTATGCTTTACGATAATGCATACTATTAGAAGATCTCTTTCGCGGTAATATGCGATTATAGTTTCTTCGAATACGAACAATATAATATTCGGCTATACTGTGAATTCGAAATGCTGTATATAATTTTATGACTGACTGCCTGCCATATCTTAGACGAAATCCTTTGCCTCGTATCCCCCAAGCGATATATCCCAGTGATTGAGTCCTGATCCTCTCATGCGAAAAGAAGCGCAAAAGTTGAATTGGAAAAATTCTTAGAAACGAGAGTCCACGAAGATTGACTGAACGAAAATAATTGAATTCGAAAAACTAAAATTATCTTAAAATTTGTCGAAATAAATATTAGATATCGCGAAAAAAAAACCTATTGTCGATATCATTGTCAGTGTGCGTGCAGTGCGCTTCCGGCCGCCGCACCACGTTGTTTTATATATATATCCCATGTGTCACGTCATATGTCATGCGCGTGCTTCATGCTGAATGATCATAACGTTTATATACATATATATTTTTTTATGTCTGTCTGTTTGTCTGTATTGTGTGTATGTGCCATCTTTTCTTCAAAAACACTTGTGTGTACGTTTGTACTGCATCGCTTTTCGTTATTTTTCAGCCAACGAACAACCAAAAAAAAACGTGATATTGAAACGCTTTCTCTACCTGCTTGAGACGCTTTTGTAAATAATACCTTTGGCTTGAGGGAAAACGAAAAAAAAAGGAGAAATTAAATCGCTCGATGCCTCCTGAACGAAAGAGAGAGAAGGTTAAAGCGCCTTCTTTATTTTTACGAGCTACGTGCGTGAGGAGTTAAGAAGGCTTTTCTTGCTTCGAATCACTTGCCCGCAACTGCTACATACCTTGTGCTCGCGAGCGAGAGAGTTTAGTTTACCTCTTTCGATACTCTCATTGTTGATATTCCTCCCAAAAACGAAAGAAAAAAATTCGAGAAAGTAATCTTAATGTATCGACTGATAGTAGCATACCAATTCGATTGCTTATACGCTGACCATAATTCAGCATCGTGGGGTGTATGTGTGTGACACACATTAAAAAAACAGGCTTATCTCCGTAAGCCGTAATTCACCCTTGCGGCGATATAAACGACATCAACAACAACAACAAAAAAAAAGAAGAACGTATAATTTTTACGGCGACCCATAAAAACCGAAAACCCGCGGTGGCATACATATAGTAAAGGGGGTTCGAGCGTTAATCGCAGCGATCTTCACTTGCATATATATATACACTAATACATATATATATATATATATATGTGTGTGTGTGTGTGTGTGTGTGTGTGTGTGTATGATGGAGGGAGAAGTTTTTGGCAAAGACGCTTTGGGAAAGTCATCGATCACTCGGCCGTTTCTCTCTCTCTTCCTTTTTTTCTCTCCTCCTCACCCTCGTTTATGCCGCCTAGTCCTGCTTTATCTCGGGGATCCTTGGTTTTTTTTTTGTCGCGCCGTGAATGGAGTGCGCGCCGACTGTGACTGTGAAAAATGTGAGGGAAATTATATCAGAGTTTGATTTTAACCGCATACGCCTCGCGATCTTGATACAATGGATACATTTTTCATGTATCTGGATGATATTTGAATTGGGTGGCTTTTTATACTCTTTGTCAGATGTAAGCTCTAAATCTAGACCGCAAGAAAAAAAAAGGGAAGAGGGAAAAAACGTAAATTTTATTATATAATGAAAATCATCTATGTTTCTTTTAGAAATTTAAACCCAGCAACTTCAAAAACAGAGGAGAAAAAGAAAGGAAATTATTCGTCGCGTCGCAATCCGTGACAAAAAGCCAAAGCGATACGTGACGCAGCGCTCGAGAGAGATTATGCAAGAGACGCGACTGTCGCATGCATGCGAAATTTCACTCTCCATCTCTCTCTTTCTCTTCCTCTGTCTGTGTTCAAGATTTCTTCCCTTTCGACGCAAAAGAAAGAGAGCGAGATAGGGCCATTAAGAAAAAGGCATCTTCCTTTTGAACAAGGCTCTTTAAACGAACTTAACGATCCGCTCTCTCGTGCAATGTTTTTTTTTTGCTATAGCTACGTGTCCTTTTGAGAATCTCGCGTGCGAGACGAGTTAGTGTCTCGCGTTGCCAGCAAAGAGAGACGGGAGAAAAAGAGCAACTCTATGTGTATAAGGGAGAGAGAGAAATAGCAATATTTCTTCTTAATACTCGGCGTTTAAACCTGGAGATAAGACTTGCATTGTTAGGGGAAGCAAAAATTGCGTGCGACGTATAAATTCGCGAGCATAAATTTCTCTCGTCGTCTTCTGTTGTTTTTTCTCGCAAGTGTCGCGAGGATTTTCCACTCGTCGTTTGAAGAAAACTTATTTGCGGATTATTTTGTATTATCATAAATCACTGGCGGCACCAAAACGTATGCATAAAGTCGAGTAGGGAGTGCTGCAGAAGAAAAAGAAGAAGAAAAAAAAAAGAAGCTGAGTCACGAAGCGATTCTCGCTGACACGAAAAATAAATAGTTTATCGAGGCCTTTCGCCGCAGAGATCCTTTGCCTCTCTCTCTCTCTACTTCAGAGATCGAGTGCCCGACCACGAGAAAACGCGCGCATGATCCTCAAGAGCAGCAGCCACTTCGGGCCTTTGACAGACGGGTTTTTATCCCGCGAGATATACCCAGCTGGTTTTGCGATAACCGACGTGAGTTTGAATGCGGAAATCAGACAATGTCAAGATCCACTTTTGGTTTATAGGTTTTAAGGGGTTTCGAGTTTTTTTAAACGTGATTTCAATGAAATATAAACTACTCACAGTTGTTTTTCTCATAAATTGATGGTTATAAGAGAAAATTGAAATTGTCTGACCGCATACGGAGTTGATCTACTGCGCGTGAACTTGAATTTAATCTAAACACAATGAATATTGAACTTGTCTGACCAAATACAAAGTTTATCTACTGCTAGCGAACTTCAAATTAATTTGAACACGACGAATTTTGAACTTGGCTGACCGAATACGGAGTTTATCTACTGCGAGTAAACTTGAAACTCATATAAACACAATAAATTTTTTAAATACTTTACCTTTCATTGATTTAGAGTTTTTGACAGTAACGTTATCCTTTCGAGTTAGCTCTATAGCTCATATTTAAAGAGAGAGAGAAAGATAGATAGAAAGAGAGAGAGAGAGACAACTCTCCCTTTTCAAGCAATCAATGAATCAGCGGGTGAGCATAGCAGAGCATCAGTGCGCAACAAGAACGAAAAAAAAGAAGAAGAAGAAGAAGAAAAAACGCACTACTCGCATGGTCATGATCATGCAAGTAAAGCTCGCGCACTCGGGTGTGTGTTTGCGTGTGTGCAGCGCAAGGGCCGCAGTGCGCAGCTGGAGTTGCGCCAAACAGGCCAAATCCAAAGCTAAAGCACAGCTGGACCCTTTCGCAGTAAGAGAGGGTAAAAGACGCGAGTGAATTTATCGTCTAAGCATGCTGCTCAGTATGGAACTGCGAGGAAAGGGCTCAATGGATTTCGAACGAAGGACGCCGGATTTTCGGCCGAGAGGATCTTCTTCTTCTCTTTTTTTTTCTTTTTTCGGCGCGCGTTGGAATTTCGGCGGCGTCCCGCGAGGTATTTGAATTATTAAAGTTCGAGTGGGCGACGGTGGTAGTAGTTTGCGTGAGTTTTGTCGTAAATGGGAATGAAGGGGACGTAAAAGTAATAAGAAATGATGCAAAGTTTGGAACGATTATTTATGAATTTCAATGAGATAAATAAAGCGTTGATAATTTGTATCTCTCGGTGTATATTGGAAATTTCATAGTTGAGAATTGCGAACAATATTCAAAAAAAAATATACATACATAGTCAGTATAATCGCAAGTGGATAGAGTCAAGATATAGTCAGACATGAATACCCTTTTTCGATAACGTACGCTAAAATGTGCAATAAATATCATCACAAAGATACACATGCAAATTAGATAAACGACACAATCGATCCAAACAACATTCAGCATTCAACGTCATTCGACCCGCAACCCTTCGTCATGACAATTGCAATAACACTGCGTCAACGACAACAATAACAACAACAAAACATATCTTTATCTCGGCGCTCCCTCTCTAATTCTTCGCAAAGCCATCCTTAACGAAAAAATGCGAGCCCGTTAATAGGTCGTCTGTAAGCTATACAGCAAGCTCGCTCGAGGATTTAGCCTCGGCACGTGTGAGTACTCTCAATTTTATTTTATTTTTTTTTTGTGCGCTCGCGCAATGCGGGAATCTCGTCGTCGGGCTGATTTACCGTTACTCTTCCGGTCATTTAGACATTCATAATGGGCGATTGAAAGAAAAAAGCGGTTAATACTTTGCTGCGGAATTTCTGATTTACGCGTCAAGCTTGAGATGCATGCATTTACCTAAACGTGAAATTAACGAGGTATATATCCCGAGGTTGTTAATAACTTGCATCTCATTTGTCGTCTGACAAAGCAATTATCTCATGCGTTAACCCTTTGTCGGAAGCTTGCGACTCGCGTAATTGTTAGAGCTTGTCGAGGTGACTTTGATGCCAAGAGACCTTGCCCTGATACTGAGCATCTAATTAGTTGTATGTGTACATGCATATATACCATCGAATGCTAAGGATCGAATGGACTCGAAGCAAACTCGAAAACATCCACGTATCTCTTCTTTATTACAACGGTAAAATTGAAGTACTTTAAGAGAACTCACACACAAGTAGTAGTATACTAGCGAAGTATCGTCGAAGAGCCTCGAGACATTAGTTGCAGAGACGCGTGTCGAGGACAACGTCGCTCTATACTGCTGCTGCTGCTCTCGATGTGCGGACAGTGTGTGTCTGTGTCTCGAGGCTTATACTCCGGACGTGCGCACTTGCCTTCGTCTTTATCTCGCGATCGTGTCCTACTGTGTTTACGTGCCTCTTTTCCAAATAATTTCAAAAAGCCCGCCTGACTTTAACGCGCGCGAGAGAGTATTTCTTGATGCTTCGATTCGAAGTGACAACTAGAATGACGTATTCTTTTATTGGTGTGAAAAAAAAAATTACGAAAACCTCGATGATACGCGAAATCGCGTAACGTCGTATCAATTTGTCATCGATAACCGTCGCGCGGAAAGAGTCCCGATATAACTCGAGGTAGAAAAATCATAGGCAAACGAATAATCCATCAGAAAAAAAAATGATATATGTACGAGAGCTGCCTCGCAAAAGCACACGAGTGGTATATAACCGTTTCGATTTCATCGACGAGAGTCAAGCTTAAAGAGACCCTCGAGAAAGTCAAGAACGTCGCGCGGTCAAAGAGAAATCGTTTCCGTAGCATAAACTTATATCATCAAAGCCGCGCGCTACTGACTTTATGTGTATGTATGTGTGTATCATAACCATTCGTGGAAAGAAATTCTTGCAGGTGAAATAAAAAAAGAGAGAGAGAGAAAAATACATAATAATGATAATGTTGTCGTTTACTCAAGGACATATTTCTGTACCTTTATGTTATAGGACAGTTCACTTTATTGCGTTACGTTGGAATGGTGAGTGCAGACGCTTTTGCGGTAATTGGATGGAGATGATTCTTTCCTTTTTTCATGCGACCGCGTAATTTTGTGTATTGCGCGGGCGAATTTCAAATGCATAATATGCAAAGTACAGAGACGCTGTGGTTTAATGAGAGATGCGCGGATGATAATGGATAAACGAGTATGTCGCTCGAGGCAATTTTTTCGTTGTCACGGGGAAAAATATATTCAGATTGCTCGTAATACAGTCTTGTTTTTTTTTTCCAGTGTAATAACTGTTATCAAGTAATTTCGTATCGCGAATATGTTTTACATACAACGCCGAGAGAGCAAAAAAACAGTGAGCGTGAGAGAAAATTGAAGAAAAAAAAGAAGAAGAAGAAGCAAGATAGGAGCGAGAGAGAAGAAGATATAGACCGGAAATTGGAATACGAGGGAGAGGAGGGTGGAAAACGCACGTGAAAAGAAAGATCTACACACGTAGGACGTTTAACTCGGACAAAAAGCTTTTGGAGAAACCCGAAGATAGAGAGATAAAGGCTTTTGTTCCTCTCTCTTGCTCACGCTCACGCCTCTATATATATCGACACGTGGAATGCGAACAGCTGCGCGCCGCGGCGACTCGACCTCAAGATTTCACGGAATTTTCGCGGGATATTCGATTACCCATCGTGCCGCGGTTCTTACTTCTACCCGAGTTTTTGAAAATTCTTTACTGATCACTTCGGGAATTTCTGCCGCGGTTTGCTAAAAGCGGGAGTTTCAAATTGAACATGTTTTTTTTTGCTGGATATAGGGTGGATTTTATTTTATTTTTCGGTAGATACCGACGGGTAGAAGTGAATCTTCTTCGTTGATTGTAAGGTTTGGATACTTTTTCTTAGAATTCATTTTTTTTTACAAAAAGAAATTCCGACGTCAATGGAAAAGTATCTATAGATTCAAAGCAAAATAGTAGAAGTATCCTAATGCATTACTTGAATGAAGAAGCTTCAATTAATTTATAAATAAATTATTTTTTTCATATAATTTTGAAAATAATAATAAACAATACCTAAAAATTTAATGTTTAATATTCACACAAAATAAATTAATTTCTCACGAAAATAAACACCGCAAAAAAAAAAAGCTCCACCTTGATGAAACGTAACATCAACCCTCGTCAAATAATCGCTTCTTATAACCTCGCAAGTTGCGCAACGAAGGGAAAAAAAAGAAGAGAAAAGAAAGGTCCGCGTGTGAAAAAAAAAAGCACGAAATAAGCCATGAGAGAGGTGGGACGTTGACGACGACGACAACGGCGACGGCGACGTTGACGGAGCGTTGACGTTATAATATGCACACGTGATTTCCCAACGCGTCGCTTTTCCTCTCTCTCTCTCTCTCTCTCTCTCTCTCTCTCTCTCTCTCTCTCTCTCTCTCTCTCTCTCTTGGACGCTTGAAGCCTTTGAAGAAGAGAGGAAGCGTGTGAAGTTTGTCAGAGACGGGCGAGAGAGAGAACTCTCGCGATGATAATCTTGGTAATGCAAGACGAGGAGATGAGATATAATTTCGCGCTGAAATTTGATGTGCCGTACGCGAGGATTTGCAGGATGAAAGAGAATATTCAGTGTGTCGCCGGAATTAACATGAAATTATGATGCTGAATACACAGCGCGAGTGTTTGCGATTAATTTAGCCGAGGCAATCGAATTGGTGATTAAAGTTTACTCTTTAATTTGATAGAAATAAACAAGGTGTATAATTCTATAGAATGTCTAAGGAGGCATCGAGCATTTACAACTATTATTATTTTTTTTTTGCTTTTTGTATAACCAAGTTCCCAAGCAAATTACATTCACCACAACGCCGTAGTTTCATTTCACTGCTTAGACAGAATATAAGCACAGTTTGAGTTTACCCTTATATGCAATGTATATATATATACATCGAAAGCTTAGATCGAAATATTAACTGAGAGCAAATTGTATATACGGGGCCACAGATGTCGACAGATGTTACTTACGAAATTTCACTTTAATCAACGAAGTACCATTCCTATTTCAAAATAATAATAATAATAATAATTATAATTCGAAACTCAAACTTTACAGCAGCGAAATTTCTCTTATCAATAGACACATCTGACAAAGATATGCCAGAGTCGTGGCATCCGTTGACATGTAGCCGCACGTATATTAATGCACGGCGCACACGTGCGTGTGTGTCCCTCGGAAACTCGAGTCGAAGTTCGCAGAGATCATCCGGCTATGCACACGTCTCCCTCTCTCTGTATACACATATATATATATATATATATATATATATATATATATATATATCTATACGCGACTCTTGACTTCGCGTGTACATAATACGGATAGCTCGTGCGCAATGCCAATATCAAAGGGACGAATAGTTTGACTAGTTTAATGACGCGTACTCGTTAATTGGCTGACTAAATTGCGCAAACTTCATCGACCATCGAATTATTCATGAAAATCTTGCGAAGAATGAGCAACGCAAACCTAAGTATTGTTTTTGTGTGTAGCTGTATTTAGTTTCTTTACATATCATTATGTATTTCTCTCTCGCGAGAGATAGAGAATTCACCCAACAACTATAACATACGTAAATTAACATACGCGGACACATACGTACAGAGATAGAAGCTTGAAACTTACGCTCAGTCATACACACAAAGCAGGTAGCACACACGGTCCAAGGTATACATTTACCCCCGCAGACTGACTATAAGCATGTCAGTGGAGAGAGTGAGAGAGAGAGACTTGGCTCTAACTCAACTGTTGTTCGTGCATGCTGCATGAATGTCATGTCCAACGCAGACGAACACCTTTCTCTTACAATCTCGTACCTACAACCAGATCCAACCCTTCTTTTTTTTCGTTTCGATGTTTTGTTTTCACCCTGAAGAAAAAACAAATTTTTTTGAGAGTATCGGAAAATGTAATTCCCTCCTGGTTTTTTTTTTTCTGTTTTGCCCTTGTGTGCGTGTGCGTGCGTGCTTCTTTTCTTTCTGCCGCGCTACATTACTCGTCGAGCAGAAATACTTATAGCTCTTTTTTTCCCCGAAAACAGAAAAATATCTTCCAGAGGGAAAAAAATAATAACGCTATTGGTGGGATAGAACACGTTCCCATGCTACAACGCTGAGACGAATTAGAAGATGAAATACAGTGTTTCGTGATGAAATCTGTTGTGTGGATGAATTGAAAATTTGCGTGTTATATATTTATTATTTTTTTTTTGCTGAATTCCTCTTGGTAGATAGATAATTGAGCTGAAAGACCTGAAAAGACGGTCAAGACCGCATCGTCAATCACTCGATACCAAAGTAAAATATTATTTATGGATGTATTACTCGCTAAATAAGTTAGCTGAGCTTTCGATCCCCTTTTCAATCACCTTATTTATTTCTTTATGTTTTATAATCTGTCTCTCTGTGAGTCTTTCATTGTCTGGTAAATTACCTGGAATAAAAAAAAAGAAAGATCAGCTTCTGCGCCAAATACGCATTATATATGTACACGAGAAAAAAGGGGGGAAAGGAACTTGCTCGCGCTCCGCGTGTGGTATGGCACTCGATTCGGGCAACGATTGATTCGTAAAAGTTCGTTGGCTCGGTGTGCAACGCTTTGCACGCCGCTCGTGAGAGATTGATGGGGTCATTTTTTACATGGCTCCTCCCGTCGAGTTATACTTCTACTCTACCCTCCTCTCTCTAGAAACGAAAAGTATAGTATAGAGCGAGAAGTTTCCGCGCGACGACGATTTGGAAATTGCCAAGTCCTCACTGCTCTTTGAACTTTGCTGAATCCTTGCGATTTTTTTTTTAAATGTCGATTGGTTTTCTTTTCGACTTTAATTGAATTTGCTTTCGAAGCGAAATAGGGTTTATTGCGCGATTGGAAATACGAAATTAAATTTTTTTCAATTACGACATTACTTTGAAATGCAATTTCGTTTATTCACACGAGCTTCAAAGAGAATATTAATTCGGATAATAAGCAAACGAAGCCACTCAACCAATTCACTTTAATACTCAAAAATACTCTTATTACATCCACAATTCAAAAGAAAAACCAACTCCATAGGCTTATAGAATAAAGCTATGGCGACTCGACATAAAAAAAGAGAGGGAGAGAGACGGGAAATCTTAAAGGAGGTCGGATTTTAAAAAAATTCAAGTTCGCTCGCAAATCACACCGATAAGCCAGTGGCGGCGGCGGCGAAACGCCTTGAGCGAGCACGTAGACCTCGTAACGTTCTGTGTTCTTTTTTTTGTGTGTATGTATGTGCCTCTTTTCCTCTTTATAATTGCCGCCGCTGCCGACGTTCATTGTGGCTTTAGAGCTTTCGTTGCCCTACTCTTTTCACGACGAGGCTGCAGTGACTCGAGCTTTCAAAATATTGATGACGCGTTCCGCCCCTTCGTTCTCTCTCTCTATCTTCGGGATATAAATTGACCAAGAGTGCTTTTTTTTATTCATCGAATCTCTCGCTTCCTTCTTCGTTGGCCCTTTCAATATCTCTCGTGGCATCGATTTATTATGAGAATCGCAATTTTTATTTATTAAACGACTTTGGATTTACGTTTCACTGTCGCCATTAATTCTCAATGTTGAATCTTGAAATTCGAGAGCAATCGTATTCCGAATTAAACATTATTAAGTACGAGTAAGGAAATGAGGCCAAATTTATGTCTTAACAATTCAGAAAACGTTCTAATATACATTTTTCAACGACAATTCTCCCCTCTAATCCTTCCTCGGCATTCATTAGCATTCTCACATTTCCTCGTTGCATACCTAGCTCTCTTTCTCTCCCTCTTACTTGTAGTAAGCTGCGGCCTCAATTTGCCTCTCTCTCTCTCTCTTTCGCTCTCTCTTCCCTGGGAAAATTATCGCGAGTGCCGATAAAAGGACTCGTAAGAATTAGTAACGAACGAAAGTGCCTCCCATTTATACCAAAAGAGAGAGGGGGGGGGGGGGGGGGGACTTAGATCCCGAGAGTCTCTATAGCTCGTGTAGCGTCGAGGCTATATACTTGCGTTTTAACGAATCGCTCGAGGGAACGCCGCCGTGGTAAAATCGACTCGGTAAACTTGAGTGGCCTGGGAGCTCGTTTTTCGTGATCGTGCAAAGATTTTCTCAGCGAAGTTATTCGAAAAATTTTTGTAACGAGAAAAATTTAAATTCTAGTTTTTTTTAAATATATTTTAAAAAGTTATTAAAAAAAAAATACGAATCGATCGTCCAATCGAGTGCCTCGATGCAAGTTGCTATTCCTTTTCGTCTGTATATTTATTTTGGTATATATACCTTATGCAAGCAATATTATTTTCTTTTTAAATTCTTCGTATTCTTCTTGTACATGTTGTCGCTCGACTATATGCCACAATCGTCCGCTTGCACAGTAAACGGACGCTTTGTTATTCTTCTCTTATACGCTCAAAAAGAGACTCTCCTTTCAAAGAGAGAGAATATCTTGCTAATAAGGCAAACAACAACGCAAAGAAAACAGTAAAATCAAACCCAAAGTGACACCTAAGGGAATTCCTGAGACAATTCCTTGTTTTATTTATATTATATAACTGTATATTTATTTCGTTCAAAGCTACTTAATCTGTGAAGTTTGCGACTTTCTTTTTTTTGAATAAAAAAAATTATTTTTAAATTTTGCAATATGAAATTGTCAATTGACAATACATCTATTTTACATTTTTCGTAGCATTGAATTTTCAATCAGTAGTTTTGTGGTCTGAATGGAAGAGTAACTCTATAATAAAAACAGCATACATGCTGAAAATAAGTGTATGTGAGTGGAAAGCATGACGTAAATTCGTAGTTGTAAATATTTTGTTTTGCGAAACATATATCGATTAACATTTATCTTTTAATTAACACTACATGTACATAAATACAATGTAAAACAATTTGGACTTGTAAGACTATCTAAATACAACAAATAACGCAAAAAAACAAATATGTTTCGAAAAACAAGCTTTAAAAATCCACAACGAAAAAAAACCAAACTCTATGATTAACCAACAAAAATTTATGATCGACCAATTAGGATTTCACGCTGGATTTTTACTTCCGGCAATTCTGGACGGATCCACGGCTGGCGTTCAAGGAACGCCCTGGAGTCTCGACGTTGAGCGTCGGCTCGGAGTTCATCAAAAACATCTGGGTGCCGGACACGTTCTTCGTCAACGAGAAGCAGTCGTATTTTCACGTGGCGACCACCAGTAACGAGTTCATTCGCATACATCACAGCGGCACCATCACCCGCAGCATGCGGTAAGTTCATTTCGGAATACATGTATACGAACATTTATTTGAAAGAGAAGCGGGTTCGACGTTTTGCATACGAATTTCGTGGAGATGAGGAAAATAACTTTTTTTTTGGATTTTGAAAAAATTTTCATATCTAATGCTGAAAAGTTAGTATAGTGTGCATATTGCCCGATATTTTTGAATTGTGAATTGGTGTGGTACATAGCACAATATGAAGTAATTGTAGAACTACAAGTAGATGGCGCAATGCCTGCATTGGGTTCAACATTTTGGTGATATTAAGTTTGATAAGTTCAAATTATAAAGGCCCTGGAGATTTTCATTAGATAGAAATGTTACGAAAAACTAATGCTGGTATAATGATTTGTAGAACAATTTGTGTAATTTCTTGGGCATAGAAAACTAATGTGACTAAAAAAATCGACACCATTGTCAGCTGATTAAATATTAATTTCAAGTTCAGTATACTCGAAGCTATAAACGTCGAAATAAAAATCTATCAATCACATTTAAAATACACTACCATCACCTTTAATCACTTTAATTGCCCACCAATCACGTCACTCTCCCCGGACGTAAAAAAAGAAGGGGGACAAAAAAGCTTCGTGAAAAAGCAAACAAACGCGCTCGTGAAAGCTCTCTCACTCATCCTCTCTGCTCCTTCGTCGGCAAGCATTTTTCGTTTGGGATTGCCACACTTTCGGCACGGCCATCCCGAAAAAAAAGAGAGTGAGAGCGAGAGCGAGAGAACGGCAACGTCGTTTGCCTAATGCTCTCTATTTTTCCTCTCACTCGGCCACCGTTGCCACCACCACCACCCCGGGAGAGAGATAACCGAGCCAATCAATCTCTCTAACTGCTATCGAACGGCTGTCGCGAAACTGCAGCAAATTGCGGGACGCACGCGCCATCCCTCTGCTGAGGAGGATGAGAAATAGAGAACGCGAGCAAGCGAAAAAATCGAATGAAAGTATGAGAGAAAAGAGAGAGAGAGAGAGAGAGAGAGCGAGAGAGAGAGAGAGAGAGAGCGTTGCTGTAGCAGAGAGTAGAGAGAAAAAAACTCGATCAGCTTTGGGAATAAGGGACTTCTTCACTTGGAAAAACAAATTACCTGAGCGTTCTTCACTCTTTTCGACGAGTTTTCAAGGATTCTCCATCTCGCTTTTCCAATGAACATGTGTTTTGCAATAGACGTGTTCTTTATTTCTTCTTTTTTTTAAACGTCTTTCGATTTATTTTATCGATCGTTTTTTTTTTTTTTTTTTTTTGAGAGATTACATTTATTCACAGTAACTTTAATCGATTCCGATCGAATATTATATGGAAAGTATCGAAGCTGTCGAAAAAGTCATTTCGTTGATGATATATCAAGTTAACAGGTCGCTTCGACAGCTTGATTTACGTAAAATTAATATTTGGATATGCGCGCGACTCTTCTAATAGTTTTTTAATTACAACGTCAGTTGCGTACGAAAGAAAAGAAAGATAATAAACAAAAAAAAAAGAGAGAGAGACAGAGAATTTTCGTAATTTCGTTGCTTTTTCGAAGGATTGATGGCCGAATATAAATAAAACCCGAAAAATCATCAACGACGATTCACGCGCTGTACACGCGCACACATTTATATACGTTGCAATCAATTTGGGAAATGAATATCAGCGAGGATATATCGTCTACAAATGACACGTCGTCATACTGCGTAAAAAAATAGTATCATAGACAGCAAAAAAAAAAGAATATGTAGTAAGATAATTGATCAACGAACATTCATTCGTTTGCTCTCGGCGAAAAATATATACGCTCATCGATCATCACACTTATCGTCGCGAAATAAAAAGGAAGAAATTGCCTATTTCTTTTTTTTATCTTTCCACTAGTATAGACGCAATGAATAATATCCGAATAACATCAATTTGGAGGAAAACGTTGATGAAAAATTGATAAGATATATATCCGGTTGGTACGTACGTACGTCATAGACGAAACGAATAAAAGAAATTTCACGCATAAGGAAACGTCAGTCATATGAGAGATTGGGAGAATACCGTGTGTGTTCTTTTTTTTTTTTCGTTACTCGCCGCAAACAAAAAAAACGATCCCGAGCTCGGTTAGATTGATTGAATAGAGAGCAATATGGAAAAATTTTTACGCACTGGCAACTTATTTTCAAAAGTTAGATTGAGAGATATATAGATCGACGGGGAGGAATTTAAAATCGATGATATCAATGGAAAAGTTCCACCGGAGTTTGAAAAGTAAATATCATGCCATTCCGTTCTTTAAAAAAAAGGATAGATTTTATTTTCATTCGATCGCAACGGATAGATTTGTAAAAAAAAAAAACTTTCTAAAAAAAAAACTTCGCGCGTACTAACGTATCACACATCTCGCTCGGAAGGGAGGAAGGCAAAAAAAAAAGTTGAGTGGTAGTACAAGGGAGCATTGGATCGCGCGCGTCGCAGTGGGAGAACAAGACGGAGCGTAACAATATCGCTTGTCTCCGGAGCGAAGCTGGCGATCTTCGGGGGCCAATCGGCCACAGCAAAGCCATAAATTTCATGCGGGTTTTCTACGCTTCCTCTTCCTGTCTTTCTCTCTTTCTCTGTGTTCGGCTAGCCCGGGAGAAAGAAATGTTCGGCTAGCGGCCATATATAGATGACGATGTCTCTATTGGCGTGACCCGTTTGTTCCTCGTGAGAGATACCAACTATTTTGTACTTCGCCGCTCAGCTCGCTCTTATTTATTTTGTTATCGAGTTTTACGATTGGCGAGCTGAAGTTGAAGTTAAAGTTTGGTATTTTTTTGGTTTTGTTTTTGGAATAATATGTAACTGTTTTCAGAAATAGAAAAGACTTGCTGTTAGCTGTTATTAATCTATGGGATTAACCGATCAGAAGAAGTGACATTACTTCTTTTATAGTATATCACCCTCGAAATCACCAATTATAAAAACTTGCTCAATTTACTTACTATATACGATAATTTAAACAAATAGGAAAAAAATCAAACATGAAGCCTCTAAGCGGAAATTTGGGTAACTAAAATACGGATAACTGATCCAAATAAATAAATAAATAAATAAAATTGATTAGGTAAATCAAATCATTGGCGAATAATTTGTTAAGAATCTATCAGATTTAAACGAGTCATTTCACAAAAAATCGCTTTATTTACCAAAATTTACAAGTGAATTTATTATTTTCATAGTTCAACACTTTCAACAACCAAGATGCTTTCTAAGAAACTTCGTAAAAAAATTTCGCATTCATCATCCATTTCACCATACACAGCATCATCCATATTCCTCGACGTTGCAAGCTTTAATGCGCGCGCGGCTGCGAGTTTGAATTCAATCCTCGTCAAACTGCAGCGCGCGCAAACAAGTCCAAAACAAACAATGCAATCTTGTGTCCGCACACACATACACACACTCGCGCGAACACAGCAACGTCGACATACCAATAATCGCAATTTCCCGGCTTCCGGAGGATGGGGGAGGGGGGGGGGGCGAGGAGTGAGGGCCCAAGGATCGAGGCATTTCGGCAAGTTCCAGAGTACACAACCTGCATTCCTCTCCCGAGTATTCCCGTATTAACGCGCTCCAGCTATATTCAGACGAGAGATAGAGAGAGAGAGAAGGGGGGTCCATGCATACGTAAGTCGTTGTGAGCTTCGCTCCCGCTCTCGGGCTTTTGCCTCGATAGCTTTGTTGCCTCTCTGCCTCGGCTACTGTAACGAATTCCACACACGACGGATGTCCGCAAACTCTCTCTCTCTCTCTCTCTCGTTATATTTATTTAACTGGGCGAGCCACTTTTTTTTCACTCCCACAACTATGCCACGCGCTTTGTTTACATGCAAATCGAGTGGATTTTTTTGCTTTGTTTCGCGGTAACTGGCAAATCGAATTTTTTATGTTTTATGAAGTCAGACTATTTCTCTTCCGCTCTCTCTCTGTTTTTGTTTTTATTTGTTGATTAATACATGGAATAATTTCGTGAAATTTTGCGAGATCATTATTTTAGAATAATTTTTTAGCAGTTATAAAGTATTTGATTCTGAGATTGTGATGAATTCTGATCATGTAATCTGATCTGACTATCGAACTAGAAAACTTAGAAATCAAAATCAAAACTGAAAAAGAAAGATAAAATGTTCTATTGAGCAAAGTTATATTTATTTCCCAAACATGTAATAATCTAGATAGAGGAAAATAGTATACAGTGCATCTGGCGGCAAAGTCAAGAGCCAACAATTACATCTCGAACATTAACTAATGAGAAATAAAAAAAAGTAGTTCATTGTAAAAAAAGGTAGTACAAACAATCACATAAAAAAGTAAAATCACAGAGGAACCAAGTAAAACGTAAAAACAGAGGCAGACGTAAAACGTCCAAATTACATATATAACTTCTAACGCGGTCACCGCACACACACTCGAAAAAAGGAAAAAAATCCTCGGATAATTACCCATGTTACCGGCAAAATTGCGACGTGTACGCGTATAAAAAAAAAGTGAACAGAGAGAGAGAGAGAGAGAGAGAGAGAGAGAGAGAGAGAGAGAGAGAGAGAGAGAAGAACGAATCTCCGGGACTATAGCTTACCAAGCGCGCGCGCGCTTTCATCAGACTTTAGCCGCGTATATTCCGCGCGCGAGTAGTGTCACAACCACGACGTATATTAACGTTTATGTGACAGTGATGACATCCTGGAGTACATCATCATCATCTCTCTCTCTCTCTCTTTCTCTCTCTCTGGCGAGTGTTCGTTAATATTGCAGCTCGTCGTTCTTTTAACGTCGCCCACCCCCAAAACCTCCCCCTCCGACGTGATTTCCGACACGGTCCTTTGTTTATGACTCGCCCTGGCTTGTTTCATCGTGCGGCTTTACGATGCTGATTTAGTGGCGCAAGCTTGATTAAGAAATATAATAACTTTTTAGCGAAGACCTCATTCTTCTTCTCTCTTTCTCTCTCTCTCTCTCTCTATATATATTTTTTATAGGCGGAAGTAAATTATAACGAATGAAAAGGGATGCAAACGGTGCGCGAGATATACGACCTGTGTATAGTTTGTGGCGCGTCTTTTATTTATTTCAGTCGTGAAAATTACGCCTTTGGCGAGATACGTCCATTGTGTTTTATTTTACGATATTTAACGTCGGAAATACTTCGAAAAACCATTTCACACGCCGATAGTCAGATTCAACTGGTTCTTTCTTTCCGTCAAAGATAGTCTTTAAAAGATGCGAATTCCCCAAGTGGACGTTCGCGTTGGCCGTGCATCCGGTGCAGTATGTGTGTGTGTGTGTGTGTGTGTGTGTGTGTGTGTGTGTGTGTGTGTGTAGTAGTAGTAGTAGTAGTGTTCCAGCTGCACGACGTGCCTGGACTCTCTAGTAGCAGCAGCAGGTCGCGGAGGCATTGTCCATCGTAGGAGATAATTGATCCAAATGCGCTCTGGGACAATGTTCGCTGGCCATTAGACAGATCGATTCGATTCTCGCCTCTTACCTTCTGATCTGTATTGTTGGGCTATAAGCTACTTATTGATTGGATTACTAGAGGCTCTTCTTGCCTTTATGGAATTATCCATTGTTTCTGCAAATAGTCCGCTCGTTATCTTATTATACATTGTTGGATTATTTATTTGTTGTTCGATATATATAAGTGAGCAATTTACGAAAAAAGTGGATTTATATTTTTTTTTATAATGGCATTTGAATATCCGATTATTCAACAAAATTTCGGAATTTCTGTGTTGAATTTCCATTCAATTTCCCTAAGTTTTACACGCCAATTTCGGACATTAAACTCAAAAAGCAATTTCAACATTTTCATTCGACATTAACTTCGGACACGAATTTTCCTCCACTTTACATGAAATTATTTATAATACACTCAATCCAACTTTCATTCCAAAAACTACTTCAAAAGCCATTAAGCACTTGTAAAAGTAAGTTCCATTCTAATTCTCTCATCGTCCACATACCTCGCAAAACTATCTCAATTCCAAGCGACTAACAACCAAAATAATTCAACTCATTCAACTCATAACTCATTCATCCTTCACAACAACAAAACCCCTTCACCCGAACAATAACGCAATATCATCGTCAACTAAATAAATTCGCGAATAACGTGCTTCTTCAATACCGTGAAATTTTAATTCGCGCGAGCATTCCCTCCGAAGCTTGTAACTCATTAACAATCCAGGATGACCGCAGTTGAATGATTTACACTTCAGCCTCCCTTAATCCTCGGCACGCGAAATTTCTCAAGCATCACAAACACATATCTAAGCTTAACACGGATGATCCTTCAACTCTTGCGTGCATAAGATCGAAATACTCGCTGATCACGCAACGAGGCGCGCGAGCAAAACGTTGAAATAATTGCTGCCCAGTTTTAGCAGCTCGCGCGTTCGAAAGCTCAGTCGAATATGCAAATCTCTCGAGCGCGTAACGTTACGTTAATTACTGTGCTTTTGCTCGCGCGCCGGAGAGATTTTGCGCGCGCCAACGATTGCTCCGTTGGAATAATACTTGTGCTGCGCCGAGCTAATGTTAATATGCCTCTGGTTTTGTTCAACAAGCTTTTCACCTATTTTAGATTCGCGAACGATCTGACGATTAGACGCGATTATTACAATGTCGTGTTGTTGTTGTTAATAAAGCTGATGTAACTAAAACGGTTTACATGAAATTGTAGTGTGTGTTTGTTGTGTTATTTACGCGAGTTATTATTTGACTAAATTGAACGTGAAATTAGACTCAGCTAACCTACAAAAAAAACGTTAAATAATTGAGAAGTCGAAATTACAAAATTCCAAAAAACTCGAAATAATTCATAAACAAAAATTTACAGTAATCCTGTACGCATTAGAGTGGCACTTAACCTCGTTCACCATAATCCTCTCCTTACGGCCATTTCCCCCCGTAATCTTCTTCATCCCGGACGGCGGCATAGCGCCAATGTAGAAATCGCTCTTTGAGAGGAAATCGAAGAAACGAGATAGACTCGCCGTCGTCGAGCAGCTAGCTCTCGCGGCAAAAGCACATTAGAGGTCGAAGCAGCAGAATACGACGGGGAAAAAGAGACGGCGCGCAGTGTAACAAGATTATCAGTTTTCCACGGGATAATAATCTCATTGCGAGCGGTTTAAACGAAGCGATAAAGTATCGTCGTTATCGTCGATGAGTATTCTCTTTATTTTTTTTTCTTTTGTGTATCGTTTTTTTTTTGCTTTTCGATTGCAGTTCGTCGTTATTGAAAAAAAAATTAGCGAGTTAATTAATGCTGCAATCAACGGATTTTGTCGACGAAGTTTGAAAAGCTCGAGTGGCGAATGAAACGTCAAGGGCTGCATATTAATGAAACTTTTTCTCGATATCGCGCAAAATCATTTTTAAAAAAAAGTGAGATATCAAAAGCTGTGCGCACTTAATGGTCAGTTTTCATCGCAATTGACTCGCTGCTCTTTTCAGGATCGCGCTTTTGACGTCGAGGAGAATAAAACAAAAACCAAAAAAAAATGTTATAATCGTCGTCGTCGTTTAATCCACGAACGAGTCGATGTCGACAAGCGCAACGAAGAGATTAAAAAAAAAAAGAGAGAAGAGAAATACCGCTTTGTGCAATCAGTCGGGCTACTGAGTTGCAAATAAAAAAAGTTGTCACGTTTTTTATGCTGCTGCTACTGCGTTTCTTTGGATGTAGACGTAACGATCATAAATCCTTTGAGCTTTATGCCAGTTTCATTTTCACAAACTCTTTTTTTATTTTATTTATTTATTTATTTTTTTTTTTGCAGAAATGTTTATTTGATACTCGTCCTTTTTAGCATTTGAAATCATTTAATTAACTACCCTTTCAATTACGCTTTTGAGAAAAACGTTAACGTTTGAATTTTTAACTTTCTGCAATGATACTTATAATTAAAAACTAACGTAATTACGCGTGCAATATTCTCTTTTACAAAAAATTTAAAAATCACAACCTCGACAAGCTGTTGAACAGTCGCATCCTCACCAAACGATTCACATGAAAAAAACCAACGAGATGCAGGTCAAAGTTTCTCGACTCGCGTGAGAATCGACCTCGCGTTACCTTCGTCCACGAAGGTCTCCTCTTATATACTCATGATGGCGAGGTCGACCCTATTTTTTTTTGTTCTTCATTCGTTGGCACACGTGCAAAAGTGCTGGCGTACCAATCGTAAAAAAGAAAAAAAAAAGACGGGAGTAAAGTTATCGCCGCGTGGAATTTGACTTTTTGATGGGAAATTAGACTTTCGTTTCCTGGCTTATTGGAGTCGTAAAGTTTTAGGGGACGCTCGCGAGCGCGCGGAAGCTTGCACAAGTGATTGAGTTTTCTCCGGCGAGCGGAGAGCGAGATGAATTTGTTTTACGATCAGTGTGGATAGGATATCCGATGTTGACTTTGTGCTGTGCGGTTCGGTAATTGAAAATGAATAGAATTTTAATCTTAGAAAAGTCAGTTTGAATTGTGTACTTTCGATAGCACGGTTTTCATCACTTAATAGTCTTGTTACAAATACATATTTCCTAAATTGATTATCCTCATAAAAAGTGTAAGTTGATCGATAAAAACTTTCATCTTGGTTCCCCCAAATCAACCGAAGTTTCCTATAGCCAAAATTCACGATACATATCCTTCAAGCTCTATCGAAACAAAGAGAAACTCGAAAGAGCACAATCGTAAAAGTTAGACGTCCGCTCGCGCGTCGCAAACAAAGCCAAACAATAAGCGGCGACCGCTCAGTCAAGTGGTATCGACGACTTGAAGTGGCGAGAGATGTCAAGAGGCCTTTTTTTCTCTCTCTCTCTCTTCTCGGTATATATACACGCCGGCAACCAAATAAAGTAAAGTAAGAAAGAAAGAAAGAAAGAAAAACACAACGTCGCGGAAAGAACGAACGGAATCAAGAAAAAAAAGTTTTTGCTTGGCGTCGAAAAAATCTATAGTTCGAAAAACGATAATTGAACGACGAAGGGGAGCGACTATATATACGCAGGCCGCAAATCGTTTGATTGGGAACGGCGCCGTTGCCGTCAGTTCGTTACTGATTTCGGTATTGACCGGAAACACCGCACTGTATAACTGCCTCGGCCACGAATCAAGACCACTTTCGCGCCACGCACGCCGAAGCCTTGATTGCTCTCTCACTCTGTGTGTGTGTGTGTGTATTTGTAAGCACTGTTGTCCCCCTTTCGAATCAAACCTCTACGCGACTCTCTCTCTGTGTATCTTTTTGATTGGTTCAACAGTTTCCTTGTTATTCTTGATTTTTTTTGTTTGACTCTGTGTGCGCGGAAACTTCGTTTTGGATTCAGTGCGTGATTGTGATTTCGTTATATTTTTTTTTCTCGCTTGAATAATTATTGAAAACGTACGTTGATTTTTGTGCCATTAGTTTTCGAATTGGAACGGATGAAAGATATTCAATTTATTCGGTTTACTTTATCACTGAGGCTAAATCTACGCAAAAATTTGAAATAAAAAGGCTTTCTTGGCTGATTCCTCATTCTAAATGAAGTAAATTATTTACGTAATTGAAAAGAATGATAAATGAATCACCGCATTTTTCAATCCCCCCTCTTGCCCCCTGGTTTTGTTACTTTGATTTTTCTTATATCTACGCAAAAAAAAGTAAAAATATTCAATTATTGTCTCTCTATCGCGATATATTTAGTTAAACTCGCTAAAAACCTTTATTTCGTCTTTCTTGAGTGCCAGTAAGGCTTAAAAAAATGTTACATATGAAAAAAAAAATTGTATGTTTAAATAAATCCATTGCGTAGATTTAGACGCAGTCTTATTTTATTAGTAATTAAGATAAATTTATTTAGAATAAAGTTACTCAAAAACATCTTTGAAAACTTGGTAGAAGGTATACTCTCCTTGGCTAATGGAGTTTCAATAACAAATCCTTAGGCAAAGAAAATCCAAGTTTCTCCCTCTTCAAAAACACAAATGAACGAGTTATACTTTCGCGCGAAACTTTCCAGATACACAATCACGGAGTCAGATAAAATTATTCACGCTTAAACTTCCATCTCTTATCATTTCATTAACGCAATTACCCTACTCTAATAACCGCGCACAATCGAGCCGGCGAAGAAAGAAAAAAAAGGGGGGATGGAAGTTTCGCGATATTGTCAACGAGATGAGATGAATTATGCAGAGAAAAGTTTATAACACGCTGATTTGGTGCGAAGAAGCTTTCGCATTGTCGAGTTACACAAATGCCGTACCGAAATAAAGTTTGAAAATAAGGAGACGCAAATGTAAATTCAACCGCGCTTCTATCTCGTTTCATCAGCATCGTCGTCTTTTATTATTTCACTCTTTCTTCTTCTTCTTCTTTTCGCAAATTTAAACTGAATTGTCTTGTATTGTTACAATGCTGCGGTGAAAATGATATTTTTAGTTTTCATCTAGCCGAGCAAACCTTTCTGTGTAAATTCTTATTCAGTTACATTTTTCAAACAATTTCGAGAATATCCAGTATTAAAAAAATTCACAGTGAGATAAAACAGTTGTCAACCCGACATGAAATTTCGTATTAAAATCCCACAAAAGAAAAAAAAATCAACCGACCTAAGACACGAAAACTACCACTTATTTTCCCATTACAACCCATAAGCACGCCAATCAAAAGCAATCATCAAAAAATTACCTCCAAGCCCGTCGTCGCGTTGGACGCACGCAAATTTCAATTTACCGCGATATTCCACACACGCCTATATACATATACAAGCACGGTGGGGTAACGAAATTTCGCAGTGAAAATCCAATAGAGCCCTTATTTCCCGCCAACTAACGTGTGCCGATGGCGCGCTCAGCCATTAGCTCCACGAAATATATTTACGAAAAGGGGAGCTTGACGGGAGGGCAGCGAAATAATGATGAGCGAGATTGCATTGCCAGAGAGAGGCTCTCAAAATTGGATTGTCTCTCAAGAGCTTGGCACCTCAAACTATATATATACATATATACATATATCGCACTGATGTCGTTGCTGTGATATTGATTTGCATGCCAAGCTCGGAGCCACCCGCGCTTAATACCACTACGTGCGTTTTAGCGGCGTGGCGTTGCAGAATTTGGCTTGCGAGGGGATTTCGATGATGGTGCATGCAACGCAACTTCGCTCGCGGCGATTTTGATGAGATATTATTTATGTTTGGCTATTCGTCATTAAAGCCGATGCTCGCGGGTGAATGTATTCAGGCTTGCGGGCATTAAAAAATTAATTTTATAGATTATTACCGATTAACTGAAATAAATTGTGTATTTCGTGACAATTTAATTTTTTTTGTATTCTGAAGGACGATAAACTTTGCGTTTAATGAGGATGGAAAAAAAAATTTAATACGGTAATTTGTACAAACACGCGAAGAGCTTAATTAAATCGATAGGATGAAACAAGCCACGTCGACGGTGCTATCATTTTATACCGCATACCACAAAGATATCGAGCTTCAGCTACAAACTTTTGCGTGGTATTTTCAAATTTTAAAGGGACACGTTTTTTTATTGTTTCTTATTATCGAATTCATAAAAAATAAAATATATTCACGCTGATGAAGCTGATAAATAATTTGAAAGATACAGCAGCATTTATTTGAAATATTTAATGAGAATGTATTATTTAGAAAATTAGAAATAGTTGCAGTACTTGATACAGTCTAAAGAGGTCACCTTCTTTTCATTAGTCAAAGTTCGGTGGGTCAATTTACTAATAATAGGTGGTTCGTGTTGACTTTACTTTTAAATTTGTATTAGCTGCTAGAGCTGTGTAATTTTTTAAATGATCTTACATTTTTTATTTTAGTAAATACACGGGACAAGCCCAGTATGTTACAAATTGTGATAATAATTGTGAAAACAGGTGGCGGCCAGTCCTAATAAAATATGCATAAGATGTAATAATCAAATTCATCGCAAATTACATATTGTCGCAAAGTAATACAATTCGTGAGGTAATGAAATAAAGGAAATGATAAAAGTTATTTTATACTTATACAATAATTACATGAAAATAATGTGAAAAATTAAAATAGAGAATTTATGCAGTAAAATAATTTGTCAATCAATCTATCGTAACGTTTCATAAAAACTTGCATAATTGTTCAATATTAAAAAAGAAATATCAGTTTACGAGTAACCAGCAAATAACAAATACAATAGTTCATCGATAATTTCCGCAAAATTACTAATCAAACATTTTTTTTCGTGATTTTTCAGATTAACAATCACAGCGTCGTGTCCAATGAACCTGCAGTACTTCCCGATGGACCGACAACTTTGTAATATTGAAATCGAGAGTTGTAAGTATCCAAAGCTAACGAGCGTCAACTACAAAACAAACAAAAAAAACAAAGTCATCGAGAGTTTTTTTTTTCCTTTGCGACTAATCAGCGGTATTTTAACGATTGAGAGTCATTATTCACAGCCAATTTTACTTGGAAAAGCAAGCACTGCAGAGCTGTGCGCGCACATTATTGTTGGCTCGAACAATGGTACTCGACGTCTTGCAGGAAGCTCGCAGTCATTGACGCGTACGTGCGCGCACACCACCACCACCACCCCTTTCCACCCCATCTCTGTACGTGTGTGTGTGTATGTATGTGTTTGCTCTCGCAATTAGCGATGCGGTAGTGGAGTCGAGGATGAAGTGGGAAAATGCAGTCGCTTGTTGGTTTTTCTCAACAAACAAAAAAATAAAATTTTTTTTCCCTACGCGTGCAGTGGCAAAATTTTTTTTTCCTTTACCCTCTCGCATTGTGTTACATACTCGGCACCGCGATGTTTACTCTCGTGGGAAATTACGCGGTGGTTTGTTGATTTTTTTGGAAATTGAAGTTCCGCTTCTGCCGTGGCGCTAGCCAGCTCTCTTTTATTATTTAATGTTGAAGTGAAAAATTGTTTTGGCTTCGTAATAGCGTTGATTCCGCTACTTTTTTCGGGGATTTTGAATTATTCGAGAGATGAATTTTTCATCGCGTGACAAAAAAAAAAGCTGTGTTTTTTATCCATTAATTCTAATTACGTTAATTTATGTAGCGACTTTAATGTTTTTTATTCAATTTAATTTCGACGGTAAAAGAAGTCTAAGCAGCATCTCGTAATGAAAAAGTAAACATGCAAAAAAAAAAGAAGAAAAAAAAGGAAGCAAGCAAAGAAGCGGAGCTTAAAAAGATAAAAATAACGATGATGAAGTGCGCAGTTAAATCGCAACCTCTCGAGCTGCAGCGCGTCTCCATTTCCAGTTCACTCGGAGAAATGAGGAGGGGGTCAAAGCTCTCCTCGAGATTAAGCCGTCGCCGAGGCGTCAATGACTGCGATGCAGCAACAGCGCGCGTCGATCGTTGAGAAAGAAGAAAAAAAAAGAAAGCGCTCCCCTCGCGAAAATTAACAAAAAAAAGAAGATTCGCCCCCTTTTGCGATATAGTTTTTTTTATATATATATACCCATGTACACATATATTTTTCCCTCTTTTGATCTCGAAAAAATTTCTTTTTCCCCTATCCTTTTCGCAGTCTCTCTTTCTCACATACAATTTTTTTTACTGCACTCTGTGCTTCCTCAAGATGCGCTCGCGCGCGACACACATAGATCTCTCTCTCTCTCTCTCCCTCTTATCCTCTCCCTTATACTCCTCTCTCTCTTTCTCGCCCTTTTTTTCAGGTCAACGAAAAAAGATAGTAATGTCCCTTGCACGGATTTTTACGAGCAAGAGACACACACCAACCACTACCACCACCACCAAACACCGTTGCACCTTTTTTTCAACGCGAACACGCGAACTACACCCTGAGTTTTGGATTACGCAAATGCAATGCTTTGTCTAGTCCAAACAAAAAATACACGTTTTGTTGTATTTTCTCATGCTGGATCTATACACGCGTTGTTTTCACTCATTTTAATCATACTTTTCAATAGCTTTAAATGTCCAGAAACATTCTTTTAATCATGAAATACTTAACGGTCAATTCGGTTTTTTATTTTTGAATATTTTTTCGACAAAAAAAAGTACCCGAACACATACGCAACACACAAGTCAGATACAAAACAAAGAAGCCACTTGATATTTAAAAAAATTTTTTTCGAGTTTTCCAGCGTGCATATAACGATTACTTCATTCAGACGTAGAGCAAGAGAGCTCGCAAGCTCTACATTTCCGTCATACATACATACTTATACACATACATATACAACTGCGCGCCAGTGAAGCTTTGAATCAGTCACGAGAGATCATAGCGACACACATTCACTCCTCCACTAGCCCATTTCCTGCCGGAGCTCTAACACCCTCGACCTTTCTTTTTCTCTCTCTCTCTCTCTCTCTCTTTCTCTCTCTTTCACCTCCCCCACCTACACATCCACACATATACACAGCCGCTCTCACGAGATTCTGTCTTTTCATATATACCAACGATTGTGCAACTTGAAGCACAGTGTGCAGCCAAAAGCACCCTAACAAGCTTGATTTTCTTCGCCGTCGCGCAACGAAGCCACCCCACAAAGTATGCGTGGATTTTTTATTCTGTCTGTGTATGTATGTGTGTGAGCGAAAGGTATGCGCTCTCTCTCTCTCTCTCTCTCTCTCTCTCTCTCTCTCTCTCTCTCTCTTTCTCTCTAATTGACGTCACCGAGTGAGAGGGGAGAAGCGTATACGAAAAAAAAAATTGTGTGCAGGCTCGTACTTTCGTCCACATTGCCCATCGAGAAAGAAATATTAAACGACAGCGCGAGGATAGAGGTGTTGAAAATTTTTTTTAAGCGACGATATGGAATAATTGGACGGAGCTTACGATTTTAACGATAACTCCTGATTCGTATCGATATTTTTTTTTGGATGTGCTTGCTTTTTTTTGGAAGCGAGCTTGTTATCATGTGACATATTTCTGGGAAAGGCTGTATTCGAAAAAAAATTCACGATAAATTGCGATACTTTTTTGTTGCAATAAAACGATAAAAGGATGCCTGATCGAACATTGATATGGTCTACTCGTTTATGATAAAAACTATTTTGTAGCTTCGAAAATACAGATATAATGAACGATTAATAAGTATTGCGAAAGCTGAGTTTTCTAAAAACTGCAAAAATCAATTATGCCGTCACAAATCTTTGAAAAATCCTGCTTAAAACGCTCCTCTTCCATTCGAGTAAATCCAGCGAATCGCATTTTTTCCCACCTCTCGCGCAAAAAAGTATCACAAGGGAAGAAGAAGAAGAAGAAGAAAAAAAGCGTCGGCAATCTCGCGTCGGCTCTTCACGGATATTGAAAAGAATCATCCGTGGCTCTCGTCGTCGTCGTCGTCGTCGCCGTCCCGTAGGGAATTTCGCAAAATTAATCGTTAAGATTCCTCATCCTTCTGACAGCCTTAGACTCTGGGAGAAGGGGGGGGGGGGAAGAGGCGCATTGTGAGCGCCGTCGAGTTTTTCAAGAAAAGTTAAGCGCGTCGCGCGCGCACGAAGGCAAAGTGGATATGAAAAAAGAATACGCGTCCGCTTTTTATTCCCTTCTCTCTCTTTCTTTTTTTTTTTAGTTTCTCGGCACTTTACTCCATTCGCTTCTGCCCTGAGAATAATAAGATCCGTAGCGATACTTCGGCTTGTTTTATTTTCTTTCGACTTTTCCCTTTGTAGCAATTCGTAAAAAGAGTCACTTATATTCCGCGCAGCGACGTATACGTTTCGCTTGTTATTTTATCTTTCGAATCGTTATTGTAGAGCTTATTATATGGCACAAATTGAATAAAACTCTACTCGGAGTAATATTTAGATGCGATAAAGCGTGCTCCCAACTTTTCAATGCACGACGAAATATCAAAGTACCTCGTACTCTCTTTAAACTCCGAATTAAGTTTGGAACTACAGAAGGTGTAAGTACTTTAAGTTGTCTCATAATTTATCATCGCTTTACAACCTCGCGAGGAGTTTGATGACCTTTTGTGAGCGTACGAAGTATTATATTTGAGAAAACGTTTTACGGAGACGACAACGACGACGACGACGAGTTGGAATGAGTCGAGGAAAAGCGTGTGCGATTGAACGCTATTGCCGGCGGCGGAAAGTTGTCACGAGAAACTTTGACGAAAACTGTCGAAAACTTGCCTCTTCTGTACCGTCGCACGACCTTTCGAGTGCATCTCACATGCTTCAATTTTTTTTATAACGACGAATCTTTATTTTTGATTAATAAACTCTTCTTTTTCCTTGATGCCTTTTCGCGGAAAATCTGTCTGATTAATTTATTTTAATATAAACGTATGTTTATGAGCGTTTATTAAATTTAAAGCAGCTTAAGTGAATAAAATTTAATTATTGCATTTAAAACTGTCCACAACCATGTAATTGTAATTGAGTAATTCGTGCGCTTAAAACTGTGAATACTTTATTTAATATGTCAAACTTCACTTAATTCAGTATTAAAGTTTTATTTTGAAAATAATAAAACAAACAAGCAAAAAATTTCTTTCATTCCGCTCATTTCCGCCGTCATTGTGGTCGAATGCAATTAAAAACGTTAGCACGAGGTGCCAATGTGGCCGACAAAAAAAAACGTCAAGTCCGACCGTGGGACAGAAGCGATTGCGGTCAGAAGTCGGCTGGGCAGGCAGGTTCTGTGTCTCTTAAAGCGCAAAAACGCGTGGACCGAGGAAGCAGGACTGGCGGTTTCCGCGATAGTTATACCGTAATCCGATCCGATTAACTTGTGACAGCGCCAAAAAATTTATTACGTGTTTTAAGTGCATTTTAATGCTATCGTCATTTAATTTTGCGGTTGGTCGTTCTTTTCTTTTTTGTTGTATAATTCATTTGATGAATTTATACGCGACAAGAGAAAGCTCTTTGACCAACGCTAAATTTTTTTCAAATATAATTCTGTGGAAGAATTATCTTTCGATCTAAAATGATTTTTTATATTTTATGTTTTGACTGAATTCTACACGGTCTGACCAAACACATACCTCTACTACTTGAACTTCTTACATCAATTACTTAAATAATCGACGACAAGTAATTATTATTCTTAAATAATTTGCTATTAACGTTCAAACACGAAAAGTCGCATATTACCGCCACAATAAAATTGTCAAAACATCAAAAAGCTCCCAAACAATCACACAAACCAAATAGAACGCAGCAATCATCATCATAACCGCGTGAAAAATCCGCAAAAATCCAGGATAATCCATAGGTCGAGCTACTCTACTGCGGCACACGAAAATACATTGACGGCTTTTCGCCTGGGCGTATAATTAAAACGAAATGAATTGCCGGGCCGTCGGGTTTTTATTACTCGCCCGGTGCGAACGCGCAGAGGTAGTGCGGCCGGCGTGAGCTCGCGCTAGGGCTATCAAGGATATTCAATTATTAATCATCGTGGGCAACGAGTCGATGTGAAAACCAGACGAGCAGAAAGCCTCTCGTAATTACTGCTCTCTCATCCTTCCTTCTTCTATTTAATATTTCAGCTGCGAAAACTTCGGCTTCTCTTACATTATTAAATCTCACGGAATTGAAATTCCCAATTCGTAAACGTCGTAAAGAGTGAAAAATTACTTTGGTATTAGTTATCGTTATTTCTTTGCCTGTAATGTTTACACGTTTTGCGCGCGTATCGAGCTGATTGTGTTTATCGTAGCGCGTTGTTGTCCTTTCATTAACAATGATCGACTTGCAATTACTTTGACATAGCTAATTAATTATGCATATACGGCGTTTATCAAACGCGCAATCGAAATTGCCAATCGCGTAATGGTAATTCAAAGTCAATCAATCGCGTGTCTGATCATTTTGTTTTCGCCTGTTAAATATTGTTCGGTAATTAGTAAAACTTTACACAGCGAGTTTAATTTCTACAAATAAATCTTCAAACGTCGATACATATCTCGCATCGTCGAAAATAAAAAATATAATAATCACATTGATAACGCGAAATCCATCTCGTCATTCGCATCCTAATATCTACAACAGCTCGGAGGAACACACATCTCGTAGCAGCGTAATGGCCCAGAGAGTAGTCGCCTTTATGGGCCTTGGTGTATATATATATACGAATCGATCGTATTCGGTGGTGGCGGCGAGCGAACGACGAGGCATTACGACTAATGGACCAAGTCGTCCTCTCTCCCTGCGTTACACTGCAATATTGTCCGACTGTCTCGCGAACTGCTATAGTACAGGCTTCGATTTGGATTGAAGCGTATATTGCCTTGGCACGTCGATGAGGATTGTGTCCTCATGTACGTGTGTGTGTACGCGTGTATACGTTGTAGTTTGGCTTTTACCAGAATGGATGGATAATCATATCTAATAGGGATAAACGAGTGGCTGCATCTGAGGTAACCTGGGCTACTTGCGATCCGACGTATCTATTTGCAGATGAGCTTGATTCGAGTGGATAATTGTGATTTGAATATTGAGATTGGTTCGTTATTATTATTATTGTTGCTAAGAATATGTCACATGATACAAAAGAAAATAGGAAAACAAAAATTCCAATATCCAAAAATCAAAAACCAAAAAAAGACTTCAAAGTCTAAATCTCCAAGGGGTCGTTTATTCGCAAACAAACGTAGCCGTCGACGAAATCCAATTTCGACACCTCGAGAAACAAACTCGTGAGATAAAAAAAAAGTGGAAAGAAACAAAGAAGCACCTAAAAAAAAAGGAAAGGAGCGCCGTAGGCGCAAGTCGAGCCTGGACACATAGTTTCTAGCTCGTAAGCAAAAGTCGCCTCTCTCTCTCTCTCTCTCACTCTCTTGCAAGTGCAACATACACACACACACACACACACACACACACAGAAAACAAAAGCGGTTGCGGCTTGCAACTGCGCAGCTGGCTTTCTTTATTGGCTCGGCCTTTTTCCCAGCAACATTATTGCCGCCACTTAAAGCCTGTGTGTCTGTGTTTTGTGTGTGTATGAGAGAGAGAGCGACCGATTGTTTTTGGCCTACTGCCAGCAAAGCGAGAAAAAGGTCTTATACGACGGAGCCTCCACTTTATATATATACATTTTTATACATATATATATACATTATCATATATATATACCTTCTCTCTTATTATTACGATTTTTGTGAGAGAGAATATATAATGCAAAGGTGTGTAAGTGCCACAGGCGAGCCGTTGCCTCGGATGAAAAGAAAAAAATAAAAGGCAGGCTGAGCTAACAAGGAGCCGATCAAGTCCGGCGATATTTCTCTCTCTACTTCTTCTTCTTCTTTTTTTTGCATTTCGCTCGAGGCGTTTTTTTATTTTGAAAATATACTTCAAGGCTGATTATTATTATCAACATCATTTGACTTTTGACTCTCATGCGGACTTTTTGCCTAATTCTTCTTTTTTATCAAATTTGATTTTTCAGTTTTTTCTTACATTTTATGCATACAACTTTTATTAGAGGGTAGGATATACTCTGACAATCAGTCAGTTTTCTTTTCTTGGATTCTGTGTAGGTTTGAGCTTTCGTTCAAAACATTATATATACTTGATTTCAGCGTTCACACACGACAAATTCTTATACTTTACTCTTCGTCATACTCAAACTATTTATTTACATACTTTTCTTGAAAATTAAGTTACAACTATGTGAATAATATATTTTTCACACAATCACAATACAAAAGTTCAACCAACACGAAAGCAAGCGAGGGAAATAAAAAAAGACACAATCGAAATTACAAGACATGCCAGCCCTCCGACATACAACACTAATTTCTCGTGTACGGGGACGCAATAAGGCCGATGGACGGCCCCCGAGCCCTGAGGAGGTATTTTTTTCCATTATTATATTGCAGATCTCATATCGAGTAGCCAATTTTTAATACTTGAGTCGATACCGAAAATCAAAAAAAATCCGACGCATTGTGCATCTGGCTATAAGCGCAAGCGTAACATATAATTCTCATCGTAATGTACCTCTATGACGTATGTATGTATCTGTAGAGTTTTCGAATGAATTTTTGCAATCTTCGCTTATTATTTTTTTTTAATTGAAAAACAAGAGAAGAGAAAGTCTCGGAAGTCAGCGACGAGAGAAATGAGTTTTTATCGACGTGGAAGACCTTAATTTTCTCCTAATTAGCCATTTCACAGTCGTTCAAACGAGCGTGAGAGAGAAAAAAAACGTTGTATATATAACGATCGTCGCGGATAAAATAAGGCCAAGTCGTCGTCGCATGGGGGGGTCGCACAGTAAAAACATTTTATTTCAAGTCGAGCGCTTATTCAACGGACGAGAGAGGGAGAAAGTAGCATTAGCGATCGAATAAATTACCGTGAATTAACGCTCGGTGGCTGGAATTACAGTTCTCTCTCTCTCTTTCTCGCAGTCACTCGAAAACGTATACGTAGATTGTTTTTAATCGTCACATCGCTCCCATTCGATAAAAAAAAGAAAAAGAAAAAGAAACTCCGCTCGAGTGAAATTCTGTCTCTTTCTCTTCTCTTTTCTCTCTTTGTTGTTTGTTCCTTTTTTTCTCTCTCTTTACTTTCTGTACATAGCTGCGCTACTCGCGTGGCGTTTGCGCCCGACCTTGTTATGCGTAATGATTTACTGGGTAGCAATCTGAGCATGCATAAGTAGTGAAAAAAGCGTACTTCTTTTAGGTGCCTTGTGTACATGATTAATGAGTTCTTGAAAGCGATTTGTTTTCAATATTTCTGAGAGGAGGTGCTTTATGAAGACTGTGAGAATCTGTACTTTTTTTTTCTTAAAAAAAGCAGATAACATAGTTACAATTTTTCAAAGTAATATTTTTAATGAAAACATTTTTAATCCGACATTTTTACCAACGTAAAAATAAAAATTTTTTTTTAATATACTTTCTTGTTTGTCGAAAAAAATGTTTATGTAAATGAGGAAGCCATTTGTACGTGTTTTTTTTTTTTTAATTTCACGCACAACGTCGTAACAAAGTAGATAATTTTTCTACATTTCACGCTAAGTAATGTAACGTACATTTTTAACAGTATCTTTTCTTAAAAATTTTAATACCGAAAATTAAAAACAAAGAAATTTTTCATTTGATAAAAACTCACATTATAATTATGAATGTAACTGATGTAATTCAAGAATGCCTTTTTTTGTTTATTCAAAAAAATTATTTTATACTACAATGGACTAAATTTTGAAAATTGGTATGTACAATAAAAAAAAGCTCAATAAAGAGTGTTCTGCTTCCATTATTTTTGCTGTTATATTAATATTTCAAAAAATCATTGCTATTACATAAACTCTCAAATCTCATTCTCAGAAACATTAGAAACAAAAAAAAACCAACCAAATCAATGTAAATACAACCCAAAAATACCCCAGAAGAATCAAGAATCGTACAGTAGAGTATAATATATACAATTCAGATCGGAATGCGCGTTCGCGTATTATACAGCAAGCAACGCGCACGAAAATGTAAATCAGTGCGTTGAGAGCCGAGTGTAGTCCGAGCTATAGTCCAAAGGCTCATTAAGGCGGCAAGAGGAGTAGCTATATAGATAGCTAGTGTAGGTGCAATTACGCAATTCCGAGGCGCAGCGTGCGCAACTATACAACTACCCGCCCGCGCTGCTGCTATATACTGCTGTTGGCGTCGCACGCGCATTCGGTCGCCCTCCTCGCGCGGCTGCACGATGCGAAACTTCCGATAAGCATGCCGCGCACTTCCTTAGCGCTCTGCTGCTGCTGCTGAGTTCTTGCTTTGCATACCGAGCTCTACATATATATATGTAGCGAGCGAGCGCGTGCCTTTGAGCTTTTATGCGAGCTCGGAAGCGATACTCAACTGTGTGTGCGTGCGTGTGTGTGTGTATATGTATACACGGTGGACTCAACTACTACTAATGAAGTCGCTGATTGGCCTGATTAAGGCTGTTTTTTATGCGACTCGTTGCTTCGTTTGTTTTTTTTTTTTTTGCTACTTTTACTATACCACCCTCTCGAGTTTATGGCTATTGTCTTCTTGTCGAGCCACTTGAGTTGATTTATTTTCATTGTACGCTGCGGGGACGATGATGTTTTTTTTCCTTCGTAATAACGAATATTTATGGGATTTACATAAACAAGTAGCTTGCGATCGTATCAACGTAAGTATAAAGTACTAACTAACGTATTTTTTCTTTCATCTCTAACGTAGCGAAAGAAGGGTTTGGGAGAAGATCAAATAAAATTTGAATGGCAAAAACAACGAGCAATAACTAACTGCAACAAGTCACACACGCATGCATAGTAGAGAGAATAATCGCGCTCGCTCGCAACATGACAAACTGTGTATATACCCACCACCACCACCAACGAGTACGAGGCAAAAAAAAAGCACATAGTTATCGCACGCACGCTAGCACAACACGATATTTTTCTCTATATATCTCTCTCTCCCCAGTACTACTTCTTTGTTTTTTTTTTGTCACATGTCCGTTGATGAATGTCATCCCTCTCCCTGCTCCCCTTAGTCCCCCGTAAAGAAACTGCGCAAAAACTTTTCTCATCCGACAAACTTTCTCTCTCTCTCCCTCTCTTCCCCAAGTATAGCATGTAGACCAAAAAAAAGTCCTTCAGCAGCACAACAAAAGAAATTAACCGACGATGAACAATCAACGAGTAGAGCGTGTTATGTAGTTTAGATGTTTTTTTTTAGTCTTGCGCGAGCAATGCGAACATATCTCGGAGACACACGCACATCACGATGGAATGAGTTTATCCGAGCGAGTATGTTAGCAATGTGCGCGCGAGCGAGTGACCAAACTTCCTCCATCTCCTCGTACCATCCTCTATTTTCAAGGAATGCCAGTGTGTGACCCATTGTACCTAACCCAACAGGCGTCGTTGATACATATATACATATGTATACGTATTAATAGTGTTCAGAGAGGAATGCGACGACCGCGATTTGCGAGAGAAAGATAAGTGATTTTTCGACGGTTTGGATGACGTTGACGTTGTATTGTGAAGCCTTTTACGAAATTATCTTTATCAAATAATCTTAAAAAATAAAGAATTTTTTTTTATATTTTATCAATTTTGTGCTATCGAGAAAAAAAATTATAGTTTACACACCGTAAATCAATGCAGATGCTGAAAAAAAAAATTGAGCCTCAACGTGCTATGAAGGTCAACTCCATGTAAACATCCGAAAAAAAAAATTTGTCAGACCTGTCATCCGCACTTCTGTCACCAAATTCAAAACGACCGGTCGTCGTCGTCGACTCAAAACCAGAAGCAGCAGTAGCAGCAGCGACGTCGTCGTCATCTTCGTCAGTAGTTTAAACGTCCGTTCATGTGTGTGCACAAAACGTTTGGACGTACGAGGTCAAGGTCGCGACGGCGCGTGTGTATGTGTGGAATGGAGCGCAAGGCCGCCGCGAACGCGAGCGAGTTCTAACGAAAATTTTTCCCGAAAATCGATCGTGTGAGAACCTTACCGGAAACTGGGTTGCACGCGTATACCACCACCGATTTATGGACTAATTTGCCGGCCGCCGCTCTGCGGATAATTAGTTGATTGCCGTGATTTACTTCGTTTTGTGCGCAGCTTTAAAGGTCGTTTGCATTTTACGTTGTTTTTTTTTTGCTTGCGGCCGACGTGCAAAAAAAAAGGATTGAAATCGCTGCGAAGGAAAAAAAATTAAAGTTTGAAAAATGACTTTTAACGACCTTGATCTCACGGAGGCTCAATTAAAACTTTTTTTTTCGTCATCAAAGGCTTTTTCTCTCTCTCGCTTGTGCAAAGTCGTCGTTTTCTTCGTTTGGACAAGCTTCTAATTGGCGCTGTAGATATATATATATATACGTAAAGGCCATTCATTTATTTTTCAACTTTGTTCTCTCTTTATTTGTCTCCTCTCCGTGCCTCTCTTGTATAAAAAAAAGTTTTCTTCCACATCTCAATATACATATATATCTATAAGTATATACTAACTACACTTTTCTTCCTTTACCTCAGAGAGAAAGAAAGAAAGAAACTCTTTAATCAGTCCACTTAATCTCGAGTAGTTTCTTTCTTTCTCTTTCTCTCTCTCTCTCTCTTTCTCTCTCTGCGAAAGCATTCTGATTCGACTGCTGCACGCGACCTTTTTTTTCTGCTGCGGAATCCGCATACATACTAATCGCCTCGCGACTTGGAAAGGAGAACTTTGTTTCGCGTGCGTCACTTAGCGTCGCCTTCTCTCTCTCTCTCTCTCTCTCTACGACAGTTTTCATAAATTTCAATTTTTTTCTTATGTACTCTCGTGCTGCCATATTGCGACGCTGAATTATTATTGTTCTTGACTTGTGATTTATAATGCCACGAGTAGTGTACAATTTGGAACTCTCGCGAGAGATTGAACGAGCGGTTGTTAGTTTGACGGACGAAATCGTTGAGAATTGTCGCGAAAGACGTCGAATCAGAAAGCTTCTATTATTTTTGTATTATTTTTGTATTATTAGTAAAAAATTTAGCTCGACACGACGATATACAATAAAAAATAAAACTATTGTCAGTCACATCGAGCTAAATTTATTTGAAAAATGCTGCAATTTAGAAAACGTAACTTTTCCAAATTACAGTCAAAGCCAATCGATGTCTTCCCATATATTTCTGTATAAAACCTCTTTGATATATATATATTTTTTTAATGTAAATAAATGTAAAATGCGCGCGCAAAAAAAAAAAGAAAATCTTGTAAAAGCGAATGTAATGTTAGAGCAGGTTGTGTTTTTTCTTTTTGTTTTCTGTGTCACTCTGTCACTCTCTGACTCTCTGAAATTGTGAAATCTCTGTCCTGGGTTCTCGTTGTGCGGGGCCCCGGTTTTGGTAAACCTTCTTCTCTCCCTCCGAAGTTGGATACACAATGCGCGATATTCGGTACAAATGGAATTCCGGCCTACAGTCGGTCGGCATCTCGAGCGAGGTGGAACTGCCGCAGTTTCGCGTGCTCGGGCACAGGCAGCGACAGACAACCATACACCTTTCTACAGGTAGATATCTATCTCTCTTTACTCTCTCTCTTCTCTCTTCTCTCTCTCTCTTTTACTATCTCTCTTTTTTGGTCCTACCGTCTCTTCTCTCTTTCTTTCTCGACGACACACACATATTCTCTCTATCTCTCTCTTGCTCTCTTTTTCACGTCTGACCAAACTCCGACTCACACTACTGGACGTCGAAACTTGGGCTTATTCTACTTTCTCTCGTTTCTGTTTGCCTGTTTCATCACCATTCACAGCGACTCCTATTTTTCATACATGCATTTCTTTTGCAATGTCTGACAATATTATGTGTGAATATTATATAATAATGACACCATTAAATTAATATATCGCACATATATCTCACGTTCAGCTATCGCATATATCTATTCATATACTTGTGTATGAACACACAGAGTCGCTTTATCGGCTGGTACATATACGTATATCGATTACGTATTCCCTTTCGTTCTGTCTATATATATGTTTATTTTTCCTTTTTATGCTTGGGAGAGTCACTGATACAACTCAGCGGACTCCGACTTGTGCGCGTTCGTGTTTACTTTTCTTTCTCTCTCTCTCTCTCTCTCTCTCGCTGTCTCTCTTCTCTTCGAGTATATACTCAAACATGCTTCTACTGCCTGGGAAGTTTGCTGACTTGACTGATCTAAACATTGCGCATTGAATTTCACGAAGGATAAATAATATACGCGGATAAACTTCTTTGACTGAGTTTCATTGAATAATATTCGTTGAGTCATTATAAATTGAATTTAATACGATTCGTAATGGATTATGGAAACTTTGTTTGATTGAAGCATAAAGTGAATAAAAATTAACTCAGTTTTTCACTAAATTCATCTATCGGAATAAATGATGAGAACGTATCAAAAAATCTCAAATAAATTTTCTCATTCGTACAAAAAAAAAACAGCCAGTAAAAATTTCCATATTTGACTAAGTGGCGAGACGAAAATCAATTAAATCTTTTTTTTTCCATTCACTCTCAGTCGGCGAAGACCGAGTAGAGCTGGCTCCTTAATCACTCGGTTTTTTTCTCTCTCTTTCTCTCGGGATGGTCGGTGAACAGCCACTCGAGGCCGCAAAACAAGAACGACGACGACGACGACGACGAGAACTGGACGTCGCCGAATCTAACGACTAGACGGTGACGAGCGCGAAATTCCCGGGAGCTTTCTAATTGGAAAGGGAAGCCACGGCAAGGAGCAAAAAAAAAACAAGAATGAATTCCAATCGAGTCGTTTTCTTCGTTCTCTCGGTTTTTTTTTTTTTCATCTCGCCAAGTGCACGCGGAGATTTCAGCTCGAGTAGCAGTATAACGAGACCGCGCGCCGATAATAAATTACCGCTGGTTTTTTTTTCCCCGATGACGAAGCTACTTTGATTGATATCGCCGCAAGTTTGACGATTTGTCGGCGCGCGGTCGAGGAAATGTTTACGCTTCTTTCCTCTTTCTCTCTCATTTTTTTTCTCTGTCGGATGAGCGATTTATTTTGTACGGCTTTCTGCTAGTCACGAAGCTGATTAGAATTTTTCGGTAAATTATTCATGAATAAAGATTTTACTGCTTATTTGGAATTATAATAAATAACAGTAACAATTATTTCTTATTTCATCAGCGAAATGACAAATATGAAAAACCATAAAGAACGAATTAAAGCAAAGACATAATAAAAGTTCAACCGTACACGCGTAATCGAGTGAAATCGCGAAGAAAATCGACCTAATAAATTTATCCTTTCGACTAATTAAGACTTAATTAAGCATAACAAGTACCGGAATAAAAAAAACATCCAATCAGCGGCATCTACATAACTCGCCTTGCGTCCAGTTTTGCGCAAGCATTCTTCACAGCTCGTAGAAGCTCTATATGTGTATAACGAAACGAAAAGAGCGAAAGAGAAAGAGTGGGGGGGGGGAAGCATGGCAGTTAATGTCACCGCAATGAAAAGAGTCCTTGCGGCACATTAAGCGTTTCGCTGTTAAAGTCTCATTACCACGCCAACATCGCAAAAGACTATTCTCGAATGCGACGTTATCTCGCATCGATATATAACACACACGCTAATGGCCTTCTCAGTTTCATTTTTTTTTCTTTTCTGTTTTCATTTCTCGCTCACTTTTCCTAAACTCTCAAAGCAAAAGCAAAAATTAAAAAAAAAAAAGAAAGAAAGAAAGAGAAGCTCGCTCGTACGCGCGAACGTACTAATGTAGACAAAGAAAGCGAAAGAATAAAAAAAAGATGTAAAACAAAAAAAAATAAGAGCGAAGGTAAGTGGAGGCCCCGTCGCTCTATCTGTCTCTCTTCGTCACTGTCCCCAACGTGTGCCAGAAGGACGCAAACACACCAAGATGGGCCTCTCTCTTCGTTTTTCCAGTCGGCTACACGATGCGTGACATCCGCTACAAATGGAACGAGGGCCTTAACAGCGTGGGCGTCAGCAACGACGTCAGCCTGCCCCAATTCAAGGTCCTCGGACATCGGCAGCGAGCCCACGAGATTAGCCTCACCACCGGTAATGTATATCCCATCACAACATCAATGTCTCCAACCAACAACGATGACTCTTCAACTCCAAAAACCGACTATATCTCGTTCAACTAATGAACGACTTGTGATCCTGTTTATATCTTTTTTGCGGGGATTTTTTTTTGTCTGTGTTACTATGAGTAAAAGATGGTAGAAGGATGATTACGTTGCCATCGTTGCCACTTTGTCGTTGTCCACATTTTGACTTTTTTTTATCCGAGGTAATACAGTATATACATAGATTTTTGAAAAAAAAATATTTAAGTGCAAACGACATTATACATGCGTAGTTCAAGGTCGTAATATCACAGAGGAATACTCGAAAGAGAAATTTTAATTGCAAAAAAAAAAGCAACGGCAAGTGTGGTGTAACCGAGTGTAAGTGAGCTGTAATTGAAAATTCGAATTTATACCGCGCGTCGGTATTTAATTGCTCAATTACAACGATCATTAAAAGCGCGCCCCATTAACCTTAATTCAACTTTACTACTCCTGTAAAAAATAATATGAAACACATCGGGGTATTAATTTTACGTCCCGAGCCGTTCTCGCCGAGTGTAAAATTTGCGGATAAAGCGTTGTTATAGCTTCGATAATGTCATCGAACTAAAACCGAAAAAAAAAGCTTCATCGTAAATTTTACTATATAAGTATATAGTAAAATTTACGATGAAGCTTTTTTTTTTTAGTAAGTATAAGTATCCTCGATAAGGTAAGTATCCTCAATATCCGTGCATCTTAAATCGTTCAGAAAGGAAAAAAAAATAGGTATAGGCACAATAGCTCTCGCGCAGCAAAACAACGAAATATTCGACAGCGAGAGCGGAAAGAAATAACACACACGGCCCGAGCCTATATGATGCATATACGACGAAAACAAAAATACGCTCGTCGTCGTCGATGCAAGATTCATGAACAGGCGCGAGCGAAAAAAAAAAAAGAAAAATTTACGTATGTATGAGTGCGCGAGGATATATATACAGGGAAGTCGAAAAATATCGAAGAGCTTCGGCTGCTGCTCTGATTTATTTTCGCGTGCTCGACTCCCTTCCTTCATTCCTCATTCCCCCCTATACCCTTCTTTTTTTTCTACTTGTTTTTTGATCCACGAGGCGTTTCCGTGAGCACCTATTTTCCGTGTAGCTTCAGGTGGATATTCTTTTCATCGCGATCACTTATTTCTCTTTTCCGGGCGGGGGAGTTGTTTTGATTGAGTAGCGTTTTTTTTTCTTCTTTACGAGGGGGTGAAATTACGGAACGAAAAGTGGATCAAGGATGGTTAATTTATTTCCGTGATGCTAATTAATTTTTGAAGGGAAATACGGTTCGACCATTTGTTTTATTTAATTTGATTTTCGATATTCTAATCCGGAAATTCATGTTTTACCGATAACCGGTGTATAAATTTGGATTTGATCAGATTAAAATCCAATATCAAATTATCTACGACGAGAATTCCGATCAAAGTTACGAGTTCAATAACCCAGTTTATCAGATTCTTATCTGATCCTTCGTCATCACGCGCTCAAATTCAAAGATCAAAAAAAAAAAGATGGTATTTCAACAATTTACCCTGCAAATTGTATGTATAACAAGACCTTGCCGAAGATAATATCAAACGTCGGAGAAACGCAAGCTGTTTTTGTCATCTCTCTGTCTCTCGAAAACAAAGTTCATCCGAAAAAGAAAAAAACAAATTCGAGCCTTCCTCGGTATAATTTCGCTATCAAGATTCTTTTCATTGTGTCTCACTTGGCTTTTTCCATCTTGCGGAACGCTGTCTCATTTCACGAGGCGGCATAGGTACACCTGTCTTTCGAGGACGAGATAAGGAAAATGGAAATTTTCTCGCGAGTTGAAAATAGAAATTTTTCAAGGTAGAGTTCTCCCCTCTATTTACAACAGATGAGCTCTCGGAGTAAACAGCAGATGAAAATGTCAGGAAATCAACGTGAGATTGCCGGTAATCAAGGTGCACGTCATTATTAATTCGGATGAGTTTTTCTTTTAGTTTAATTTAATTTGATGATGGTTCAATATTTACATGTAATTAATGTCAAACCGACAACATCATCCCTTTAGTATACCAATAATTACCAAACGGACGATAGAATTTCGCTAGCCAATGTCGAATAGCATCGATCTCAAGAGAGAGAGAGAGAGCACCTCCGATATATATCTGCTTATTCGCAAATGCAAACGCTTGCATAGGAATACAGCAGTATATATACACACAGCCGCGGGGAGTATAATAGGGAGAAAGCTGCTGTGTATATATCGAAGCGCGCAAGAGAGAGATGCATTTGTATACGTATATATACTCGTCACTTTGACTCTATTGACAGTACATATATATATATATACATCCACCTATCATTAGTTGGTCGCGTTGGCATTCAGTAGAGGAATCTCTTTTTTTAAAAGCCGGCAGTCGTAAAGTTGTAAATGATCGCTATAACGAGGCGAGATATTTTCACACCCCCTCTCGAACGTGCATAGATGAATTTCAATGCGCGCGGGCAGATTTGTTTTGAATGAGGTGCAAGCTCGAGTGTCACTCGAGCGGGATTTTCAAAAAAAAAAAAAAAGCGTATGCTATTTTTGTGTATGAATGAGGACTTGCTTGTTGAGATTCGTGCCAATTGAAGTGAGAGATTGGACGTTGGTTTTGATAGGATAGTATTTTTCGGGATTTCAAAATATCAAAATTTTAAAATAGATATTTTTTTGTAATATGACGAGTATCAATTATCTGTGATAGTTTAGAAAAATGAAAATTCATGAGAATATAGGTCGCGATAAAAATAAAAGAAATTGGAAAGCAATAAACATAAAACTAACTGAACTCAGAATCTTTCGAAATGAATGCGAAACGTACAAGTAACTTCAATTTTCCAATATTCCATCTGAAATGCATCTTGCTATGAAGTTTGATTCAATGGAGCTCGAGAGTGCATCATAAACTTTGTAAGTGATTTTTCAAAAAAAGTTACGACACTCTACATCTCGGTGTGTGCGCGTGTTATGAAACAGACATTGTATTATCCTCGAGAGTTATAAAGGCAATTTTCAAAATGAAAGTTTAAATTCAAAAATTCAAAGTTACTAGAGCATCAGTTATCACAATTTTTGCAAGAGAAAAATATCGTCACACTTTGTTTCGTCTATCTCGGTATAACTAAAAACAATTTCCAGAACGTTGAGCGTGAATTAATTTTCAAAGCAAAACATCAATTCGACACAAGAAAGAAAGAAAGTGCTCTTACAATATTATTTCACCGAGCATTTACCTCAACTCTTTCTTCGAGTAAACATCAATATAAAGCACACACACAGGCTATCGCGCGAGCGATGGGCGGCGGTGGTATAAAATCTCATTTTCCAAATGCACGCCCGAGAGCCAATATATACTTTCCAATCTGCTAAGAATATCGAAAAATCTCTCTCTCTCTCTCTCTCTCTCTCTTTCTACCGAGGCGCTTTTTCGAAAGATAAAGGAAGCAATTCGCCTTGGCGATATATTAAATCGGCGCTCTCTGGCTCGCCTCAACTCTCACCACCTGACCTCTCCTATATAAAAGTTTGCAAGCTCGCCAAGCTCAACGACAGCTTGCCTGTTTTCCGGCGTCTTCTCGTGTGCTGCGCGCCGCGTCCGATCGGAGTATCGCCTGTTTTTCTCGAATATCTTACAAAGTTTTTGATTCTCATGCTGATTGACCGGAATCGACGGGGTATAAACTCGGATAGCTGTGTGAGATATGTTTTGATGATATATACTTATCGAAATTAAGTATAATTTAGCTATTTTTATATCAATTTATTTTATATTTGAAGGTATTTATTTTTGGTAAGTTAATTAACAGAGGAAATTCTTCAAACCTACCATGAGATTACAAAAATTTTATATTGCTTTCGAAATTGCCGAAGAAGCCCAATTATTTATTTCAAAGATATAGTTTTTCTACTGATGTTCATTAATTTTTTTATCACACCTATGGATAAATCGTGGAACTAATTACTTGGAACTAAGTACTTCGAAGGCATAATGGACATCGCGATGGAAATTTCGTAAAAATTAAGTTGATCGAATTAAACTGTATAATCACGTCAAAAAGCTCGTTTAACTTTTTTATCCGTAGATTTTTCAAAGGCGCACGTAATCAAATTGATTCGATTGACTTTTAATCGCAGTGATTGAGTTTGCATTCGCGCGTTAAAAAAATGTTCCATTATCGTGATTCGAACTAATTTACAACCAGATTTTTAACGAAATTAAATCTAACGTTTCAATCAATCTCTATTGTTTAGTCAACAAATAAAATCCGTAGCCGACGATACTTTTGCAAACAATAATCGCTTATGAAAAAATTTAAATACAAAAAATTACCAAGAATCCATCGATATTTACAAATAAAATAAAAACAATGCGCTCGGTCGATGAGTAGTCGAACAAGTAGTCCGAGGTATTTCGAATGAAGACGTGTCTCACTTCTTGGAAGCTGTTCTGCATCTCTCTCTCTTTCTCTCTCAGGAGCAAGGACTTTGCACAAAGCACGTCGCGCTAGTTGACGAACAAACAGAACGGTCGATCTATTGGAAATGTCGAAGGGTAGGAGGAGGAGGAGTAGCGTGTTGTACACAGCTCGGAGCTTGGGAAATGAAGGAAGCGCACTGGAGGTTTAATCATTCTTTAGAGGATCGACAGTCGCTTTCTTACTATCTCTCTACCTCTTTATTTCCGTGTTTTACCTCCTCTTTTTTTTCGTTGTACTTTTTTTCTCATTAAGCGAGCTCCGAGCGAAGTGTTTCGCTGCTGGGTTTTTAAATACTTTTGAAATTTATCTCGAGTTATTGTCTTCTTCTTCTTTTTTTTTCTCATCAAGATATTGAAAACAATCTCGGAGAGAGATCAAGAAGACGATAATAATAGCAAGAGCCCACAAAGTCTAATACATCTTTTAGCTCTGCGGAGAAAATCTGAATCTCCGTCTTCCGCTGAAATATAACTCCGAAGTCTTTTCTCTCCGTCGCATCCGCTTCTCTCTCTCTCAATCTCATCCGTTATTCCGTTATCGCTTAACCCGAGACTCCGAGTCCGAACCGCTGCATTCTGTCATCCTCGCGGGGCTTGAATAATCGTTGGCCGTTCATTTGCAGGGAGCAGCAGCAAAGTTGGCGCGTCTGCTACTGCCGCTCTTCTGTCTCGACCAGACCAAAATTATTTCCTCAATTAGGAAGAGAAGAGCACGCCGAATTAATCACAATTAAAGGCTCATTCGTCTGTGGCGCAAGACTATTACACTCCGAGATTTTTTTTTTTTTTCGATAACAAAATCCGAACTTTTTGATATACTCTTTGGCTGCTTTTATCCCCAATGCGACGACTTTTCGCCACTCATCAATCTTCTTCTTCTTTTTTTTTCTCGATTCGACAACTCTTCGAAAGAGAGAGAGAGAGAGAGAGAGATGCCAATTTTACGAATGCGCCGTTGTGAAAAAAAGTCCTTTTTCTCACTCATTCGTTGGATAATCCAATTACTTTGCGGCGTACGAGAGTTGAACTTTTAATTTGTTTCGAACTCCGAGTTCTCTCTCTCTTTTCTTCTTTCTTCTTCGCCACAGTGTAAACGCGTTTATCTTGCTTTTGAATTTAAAAACTTTCGAGTTATTTATACATCGTTTCTATCGCGTTGTGGAAAGTATCGGTGAATTGCTATTGATCATGCATATAGTTCTGCAGTTTGCTCATAGGTGCGGTGCGGGTAAATATGAACATTAGTACGAAAACATTTTGGTTGAAAATAAATCATTACTTCTTCAGAACTATCATTATACAAACAATAGAAAATACCTCAAAGTATTGTTTCTATTCAAACCTCAAGAATTTCAAAAATATATTGTCATCAGATAGTCTACAACGAATACGTATGCATCAAATGTAAAATCCATTGGAAGCTCAAAAAAAAATCGAAAGCCATAAAAAAGCATTGAGAGTAAGATAAATTGCTATTTTTCGCCCCAGCATGAGAACGTTTTTCTTGTTTTTGAAATTCATACTTTCGTGTTATTTGTACAAAACTTTCAAATCGTAATGTGAAGAGTATCTTAGAAATACTATTGAGTATGAATGAGTTCTACAGTTTACCCATAGGTGTGCTGCAAATAGAAGTGATCATTAGCACAAAAACTGTTCCATTGAAAATAAATCACAATACTTCTTCGGAATCGTTACGAATTTAAAAGCAATAACCTGATTTTCTCATCTTGATCCTGTGATGGTTGAGATATTCTTGAAATAATTTATTGCCATAAGATAATTCACAACAAATACATAGTAACAAACGTGAAATACATATGAAACCTCCGAAAAAAAAATGAAGAAAAAAAATTTCAAAGTCATAAAAAAGCATTTAGAGCAAGATAAACTTGGAAGTCGCATGGCCATCCATAACTCTCAAATCCGCAGCATAAATAAGCCATTCCAGAACGAATCTTAACACGTCTCAGCGGGGATTTTGCTCTGCGGTTCGGTGGATAGCGTCTTTCTCTCTCTCACTCGCTCTCTCAAACTCCTAGTGGCATTTACATCGGGTGGTTTGCCCTGGCGACACTGCCTGAATACATCTTACTATACGTGACTCGCGAAGCTGCTTCGGAATGACAATGACGCTTTGGGTCCAAGCGAGTTTTATCGAGCTTAATTTAGTTTTACGCGCGCGACCTCATTTTCGCCTCTATGTCGATGTTTTTTTTTCTCTCTCTCTCTTTTTTCGCTCTCGTAAATTAACTTTCTTCAGGCATAAACAGGCTCTCTCTTTCTACACGAGGGGGTTGTAAAAATCTCTACACAGCTACCGAAAATTTTTTGTGTTACATGAGTTTTACGTCACTTTTCCTCCTTCTTCCCTTCCTTTTTTTTACGAGTTATATATTTGGAGGGGGCGAAGGAGCTAACAATCAATCGCACGCGAGGATACTGGAATTTTTTTTTACGTGTATGTGTGTGTGAGGAAATACGAACGGAAATAAAGTGTGCAAGTTCGCACGAAATAAAACGAATTGATTTCTTTTTTTTACTCTCGCGAATTTCGGTAGCGCGCGCCGAGCAGCCTGCGGGAATTGACCGGAAAATGTTGCGAATATAAATCACCACCGCGCTTTTGTGTGTTTCCCGCGCCAGAGCGCGCTGATAAAATAAACATTAAACCACGGCGAAATAATGTTTTATGCACACAAAAAAAAGAAACTATTTGTACGAGGGAATTCGACTTTCATTTCTGAAATATAACGTTGATAATTTATAATTCCGGGGATTATGCGTATTGAAATGAAATGTTTGAAAGTTTAACGGACGGGCGAAACTAACAACTGCGGCTTGTATATTTCATTTACAAAATGCCGATTGAAAAATTGATGTTTTGAACGAACTCCACGTCCTTCAATCCTTGCCGACGTATACACAAGATAAAATAAGAATTTCACGTGTACTCACTCGTTTAACAAATAATAAAAAGCACAACGAAAATCGAGCGATATTTTTTCACAATTCACTTCACCTCTCGCGTTTAAAAACATGGGTGCAATCGAGCTGAACATGAAAAATACATCGAAGGATAATTAGCGAAACTCTTCTCGTTCTTTCGCTCTCTCTGGAACTGTCGAGAGGCGCTCTTATACTCGATATTCTTTTTTTTTTTTGCGCCAGGCAGGCTTAATCGGTTAATCCGTCTGTGAGCACGATCTGGAAAATTGGGTCGAAGCATATACCATATGCACTCGAGCAGAGCTGCTAATACACATGTGTATTTCGTTTTGCCTATCGTTCGTCGCGTTTTTTAAGTGCCGCATGTTTCGCGAAATAAACGCTGGATTTATGTATTCATCGATATCTAAGTACTGTTTTTTCAATATGAAAAATATCATGAAGTTGTATTCAAAGTGTAGATACACGACAAAAGTGGCAAGGATTTGGCAACGACTCTTTATCTCCGCTCAGCAAGGAAAAAAAATCGTGAAGGAACCAAAAGAGACGAGGAAGAAACAAAAAAAAAGTAACTAGGAAATTTCACAGAGGATGTACATATACATTGCTCGTTGTTTTTTTCTATGAACATATTTTTCTTTATGTTTATGTTTATGTTATTGTCAACGTGGAATAGTGAATACGAGCCATGGTGTGGTTGTGCTTTGTCGATTGTCGCAGGTAACTACTCGCGATTGGCGTGCGAGATCCAGTTCGTGAGGTCGATGGGCTACTACCTGATCCAGATCTACATACCCTCGGGTCTCATTGTCATAATCTCGTGGGTGAGCTTTTGGCTAAACCGAAACGCAACCCCCGCTCGGGTCGCCCTCGGAGTAACCACTGTGCTCACCATGACCACCCTCATGTCCTCCACCAACGCGGCACTGCCCAAAATCTCATACGTCAAGTCCATCGACGTCTACCTGGGTACATGTTTCGTCATGGTCTTCGCATCGCTACTCGGTAAGTACTTTTATATATCTCTCTCTCTTTTTTTTTTATTTTGTGCCAAATTTCAACCACGAGTGCTACGCGAAACTCAAACTAAATCTAATGCCCATAATAAAACTCTCCTGGAGGAGGAAGGAGGTGGGAGGAAATTGAGAGTAGCCTCTGATCGTAAAAGTCGAAGCTGTTAAATAAAACTTGTAAAATGGCCACCCGGCCGCGCCCGCGCGCAAGTCGTTAATCCAAACGAGCGTCCGATATATACGCCGAGGCTGGCCTGCAAAACTTGCACGCTTATATTGCGCCACGACGCCAAAGTTTAGCTTGCGCAAGCTTCCATCGGTTTACCGATTCTGTATCCGTGCGCTCGCGCGAGAGTTTCGAGGATGCGTTTCTAAGATTATATAGCTTTTTCGCGAGAATTCTATTTGATGGAATTGCCGAAGAGCCGAAGTGATGTTCAATTTGTAATGAATTCTTGTACAATATGAACAAATTAAGAAATCTATTTTCGATATTAACGTAAGATCAAAATTATTATAAAAATGAACTTACAATCGAGAGAGCAATGAAAGTTACGCGCGATATACATTTTAAAATCAACCCACCCTAAAAAAAAAGTACTATACCTCTTGGCCTTATCGGCGCTCTCGGTATAATCGAACTAACGCCCCGTTTGCCAATATAATCGTCGAGCGGAATCTCATGCAAAACTCCGCAAACTCCGCGGGGATTATCGTTGTGTGTGCCATTCGTTATCAGTCTACGTCGATGATTGCGTCCGATTAGGAAAAGCCAAGGCAACTAAGAGTGTGTTCTTCAAGTCTACAACCATACTAGCTACCCCACCACCCGTGGTGTCTTGTAATAGCACCCACCCTCGACGCGCGTGCGTTTTATCGCTTATAAAGGTAATTGTATGCCTCGCGAAATGATTTACTTAATGCTCTTTGTCGTGTCGCGTGTAGTTGCAATTATTAATTGCCTTGTAATTTACGAATATTTTTTTTCAGGGTGAGGAATAATGAGCGAAGAACGTAAATTATATTAGGTGGTGTTGGTTGATTATAGCAAAGTTTTTTTTTTTTTCGTTGATTATTTGTAGAATTAATTGATGATCTTTATTTGAAAATCGTCAAATTTTAGTTTCTTTTTGTGAAAGAAAAATTTTATACGACGATGATTACTATCCATAGTTTGGATACCAATAGCGCGCATCTTATCGAAAATATGATTGGAATATCGCGCGAGCGAGAAATTTTTCGCAATCATACTATTCCGCGCGAGCGAAAAGATATAAAAAAAAAAGAATCAGAGCGAATCCTCGCGGTACGTAGTAATCAGACAAAACCACCGAAAGCTCTACAGTAGGTATTATTCGAAGCGACGATCCATTGCACACAAAAAAAGTCCCTAATAAATGAGTCATCTCGTAGTTCCTTCTCGTCTTTTTTTTTGTCTCTTCTCTCGCGATTGGAAAGCTACCGAAAATTACAGTCCGAGAGAATTTCTGCACGAGTTCCAATTACCGCGCTGTCGCGACTCGTAAAACTCTCCGGAGAGGACATCGGCTCTACACTCTCTTTCTCTCTCGACCTACGCACATTTGCATAAATACCGGACGCCGAGGCCCAGATACAATTACTAACTGTGTGTGTATGTATGTATGTTGGATAGGTTGAGAGGACATGAAACTCACTTTTTAATGCTATATTGTTGCGAAATTTTAGTGGGAAAAAAATTGCAATTTATTGTTATGGTGCTGTTGTTCGAATATGATTTATAGATCGTTGTAAAGAAATGAACATTAATAATACATTTTATGAAATACAAAAAAAAAACCTTATAATGATCTCTCTTGAATGAGATAAAATAAACTCACGAATTCAACCCATTAGTTGTGAAATAATGTTTCCTCGTCGAAAAAAAAAACACATTATATCCTCGCGCAAAGCTATTTCTCGCGAGTGTATCTAAACTTTTATCAAAGCACGCAAGCCATTCGGAGGCTGCAGGAAAAAAAAATGTCGAATTGCATTCTTTATCCGTTATTTGTTTTTTTTTTTCGTCGGTACCGTGTATTTCGTTTCTCTGACCTAGCGAAAAGCTTATTCGAAACTACATCGCGATACAACTTTTTTTTTGTTGCGTTACACATATACATTCGAAAGCTCAAATATTTCTGCCGATACACGCGAAAAACCCCGCAGCTTTTGTGAAATGTAAAACGTCAAAAAGCTTCGACTAGAATCGCGAAGATATTCAGTTGGGGGAGCTTTCGCATGAGCTAGCTTGCGCACGTACATACTTTACCTGCTTACTGTCTTTTTCGTACCGAGAACTAGCGAATCGAAAAAATATAAACATGTTCTTTTCAGGAAGTTTATCATTATTATTGTATGAATTATCAATCCGATGAAAGAAAAAACAAAATAATAGCCGCTACGCAAGCCCGATAATAATCAATTGACTCCGATAACGCTTTAATAAACCCATATAGCCGCTAAAAACTTAACGCTCGGCCGAGCAAATACGCGACATAACGAGCGCGCGATTGTCCAAATATTTGGCCTCTCTCTCCCCCGAAATATGCGCGTCAAATTAAGTACACCCTGTCGCGTCCTATCAAACGTGCATCCGTACGCAAAAACCGACCACACATATACACACACAACTACAATCGATCCATAACTCCACTCTCTCTATATATCTCGGTTATTATTTTCGACCAGTACGAGAGAGAGAGAGAGAGAAAGGGAGAGAGAGAAAAAGTGCATTTGACCGATTTTTTGTTCGTTTTAATTTCGTGTATGTACGCTTGCGGATTGAAACCGCAGCCAGCGGAAACGCAATTTCGCGCCACATCGCTCGTGTCTTCTTCGCTCGGTCATTCTCTTTTTTTTCTCTCTCTTCTTTCCTTTTTTTTCTATTCGTGCTATATAGAGTCAATCTCGTACGTGGATGTGCACTATAACGTCTGGATTTTTTAACGATTGTCATCGCGTTAGAACGATTTTAAGCTTATTGATAGTTAGAATGAAATTTTTGTTCGAGAGTGAAAAGAAAATAAAGATCAATTTTGTATTTTTTTTTTAATTTACGACTAGGCATGGAAAATTATGATTATCGATAAAAAAAAAGTATTTTTAGCGGCTATATGAAAATCACTTTTATAATTTATCAATAAATATACCTACCGGAATTTCAATGGACTGTCGGTAAATTTTAAATGAAAGTCATAATTAAAATGTCATATGCAGCTTTTAATGAAGGCTTTTAATGTACGATAAACAGATTAAAAAATTATTTCAAGCCACGGTGAAAATTACTTTTGAGGTAGTTTATATAATTTACTAATAAATATATTCCAACGTTTCAAATGTTAATTAAAAATCATAATTAAAATGTCATGTTCAGTTCACAAACGAAGACTTTTAAAGCTCGACAACCTGCCCAAAAAAGATTACATTTTTTAACGAGCTGTGAAAATTAAATTTAACGCACTTTACTCTGCAAACGATTTAAGCCCCATCACGGAATCATTCGACAAAGTATCCATTCACTATCGTTACAAATTTTAGTAGAATGAAGGAGATAAAAATAAGGTGCTAAATTTATTACAGTCGATATTCTGCATGAAAAATATTAAAAGAATTCGTGTAATTAATTGAACTTCACAGTCTTTTTTTTTATAAAATGTATTGAGAAAGCACTGTTGCAAATAAAAAATATAATGAAGCGCTCGAAACTGTCAGTTATTATTAGCCAATTAACTAGGATTGTTAAAATTTTCAACGGAGGCACGAATTGTACACGTATAATTCATTGAAGCTCATTGAAGCCCACGACGAAAAATTGTATTCCCGAGAGGCAAAGTTGTCGGTGATACACAATGAAAATTATTAGAGCGAATATCGTCCCAATTATGTCGCCGCAGTGACGGGGGAAATATTTAATTTTATACGCGCGAATTATCATTAACCAAATTAAAGAACGAATTGTAATTATTTCACATTACAAAGGATTTTTTTTTCAAAACTTTTGCAAATGAATTTCAAATTTAACTCAGTTATTTCATTTTAATCCATAATTTCGTTCATAATTCAAAATTATTCATTATCATACAATTATAACCATCACGCACGCGTGTCACATTTATCAATAAAACTTTATTAAGAAACTTCCCGATATAAAAAAAAAACAATAACCCCATAAAGAACAATAGAAGCCCATAAAGCTGCGTCTGACTATGCCGGTATATTATATCCAAGAGACATTTTTGCGCAGGTGCGATGTAAATACCACCGAGTTATTAATAAAAGAGGTCGCTGCAGAAAGAAAAGTTGCAGCATGCACACACATACACGCGCGCGCGCGAAAGAAGGGGTTATTTGTGGTGAGCAACCGGCCGTGAAAAATCCGTGGCAGCAGCAGCATCCGCGACAGACATCTTTATTATCGAGTGGAACGAGCAGCAGCAGCAGTACCTGAAATAGACCCTCCATATCACAGCCTTTCTTCGCCTAGATAGCCAGAGAAAAGGGGGCCGCGATCGAACGCCGACCTTGATAAGCATTTATAGAGCGACCTCGGCTGCGAGCGGCGAATAAATTAGATATTGTTGTGGCGAATGAAAAATATACACGTATACTCACGTTTTTTTTTTGTTGATTTACGTGGGTGCGAGCTCGCTTATACTTTCTCGTCTCGTTGAAAGATTAGAAAATGGTGTTTTTTTATGGTTGATGATCGCGTTTACGATATTAAATATTTTATTTTTAATACATTGTATAAATAAAATTTGCACAACTTTTCATCATCTGCTAGTATATATAAAGTTTTATTCATCTTGTTTAGCAAGAAATACATCAGTGTGTTTTTTACAAAATCCTGAAAGGTTTTTACGATAATGGTAGTTACGTATCACAATTATAAGACATTGTAAGGAACATGTATGGGATAACTAGATACTTCGGTTATTAAAATTCTTTAAGCGTTTTCATCACAACGTATATAGTCAAAATATATTGCCAACAATTAAAATTACAAACGAGAAAAAAATGCATTTCAAAAACTTAACTATTTTTTTTTAATGATTGGGATCCCAATGCTCCCAAGTTTTGATAATATCGTATAACAAATCCCCGGGCCTCTGAGTATGCGGTAATCCAACCTGTTTATGCTCGAGTAACTTGTAATCCCTAGCCAACTTGTTCTCCCTAATACCGATCAGCATTAACTTCTTGGCGGTGTCGAGTTGAACTTGCGTAGGTCTCTCCTCGCGGAAAGTACCGATAAACGAGATTTCAATGCTGTTCTGATGATACTTGTGGGTGTAGGCGCCTTGCTTGTCCCAACCGCGACCGATGTAGACGAAGCCGTCGCCGCCGATCAAGAAGTTGTAGCCGATGTCGAGCCAACCGTGCGACTCGATGTGGAACGCCTGAATCGAACGGATGTGCGGCAAACATTGCGACTTGGAGTAACAACTTTTCGTCGCCGTGTGACTGATCACCACGTAAGGCGCTGGCACTGTTTCCAAATCCAATAGCATCTTCGTTGGTGGACGTGCACCCCATTCTGCGCGCGTTACGAATGTTATATCAGCGTCGACGTAGGCGTTGCTTATGTTCTTCGTTGTTGCTGGAAATTTTTTTTTTTTGTTAATGTTCGTGATTTTTGATATTCAGTGGTTTGGATAATGAAATGAGATGGAAAAAATTCTAAATGATTATCATTTTTTTTTAGTTAGATGAATAATAAGTGTAAAAGAATAAAAGACTTTACCATCACAAATATCCGGATGAGGAGCATCTTCTTCGTAACAAGTGCAATGACAATTCTTCAATATTACCGATTTTCCGTGTCGATCATTATTAGCTTCGGCAAACGCCAAAATTCCGCAAATGGCAAAAATAAAATTCCAAGACTTCATTTTTTTTTACCTCGCAAAGATAAACGTTCCAATGAAAAAAAAAAGTATTTATATATCTTAAGGGATTGACGTTTTTTTATTTGCTATCCAGCAATGCTCACGAAGCAGCGAGCAACGAACGACTGATGCCAGGAGGAAATTGTATCGCGCGCCACTTCCTCTAGGTCAACGTACTACTATGCTCTCTTCTCCCCCTTCTACGTTGCAAGCATACACTAGACACACACATATACACATACACATGCACGTAGATATATAGCGACTTCGCCACCGATTATCCCTTTATACTACACATGCCTTTTGCTATACCGCGGATTGAGCTATTTTCCAGTCAACAGGTCCCAACCAACTGTAATCAAAAGTTTTCTGTTAAACGCTCTGTGTTCGTCTCTTTAATTCGATTGTTTTGTGTGTTGTTAAACGTTTTAATGATAATTCTTCAAGAGATTTTAATAAAGTCGCGAAATCTTCATCCGAAATTTCTCTAAAATTCTCGAAGAATCTTCTCTTCGCCAATATCTCACAACAAACAATAGTTTAAGCCGATATCATCGAATTCCAATCAACTACGAAGGAGGCAAAAGGTAACGCGCAAAACTATTCGAGCGAATAAGCGCGCGCTTCAAGTCTATATACGCGAGTCATCAACGTGCAGGTAGAAACTTTCGGCAAGCTCGTAAACCATAGAGAGAGAGAGAGAGAAGCTTCTTCGCGCGAAAATTCCACGCGAGTTCGCGACGAGAGCTTATAAATCCATCCTAAGGAACAGCAGCAGCGAAGCTTGTGTATTAAACGCGACCACGGCGATTTCAATTTTCCTACCGCTAGAAGAAACTATATACATATATAGTATATACGTGGCTCGATTTCACGGATCATCGGCCGGCCTTCGTCGAGCTTTAAATTCCTCGAAATTGCTTCAACCTTCGCTGTTAATTAGTCGTCGCAAGCTATACGTGTAGAGCTTGAAGATTAAATTAATCGTCCTTGAGTGTAAATCACGCGACACATACGACAGATAGCTTACAATAGGATACGTGATACGTCGAAGATGCTGCAGTTGTGTTATATAGGACGAATTATATTTAGACGTGCGCGCAGGTTACAAGGCTATTACAGAATATATCTTACCCGAGGATATGAAGGATTGTACATCCTTGGAGCTCTCTGGGTCATTGCGGTTTTTTTTTTTTCGGATGGTCGTTCGTCTTCGTGATTTTTTAATGACTGGCGTCCGTGACTTCTTCTTCTTCTTCTTTTTTTTTTTTTTGTAGTTTGGGCAATAGGTGTTTTGTCTATAAGTTTTGTTTGATAATCAACTTTTTGTACTCTCGACAAAACAAAACGTTTCAATTCATCTTCACTCGCATTACTAAACACGGAATAACAACCCCTATTACTTCATCATCGTGTTTGCCTCGGCTCACAATCGAAAATAGCCTGCAATTATAACTATTTCGAATCCCTTGAGAGAGAGAGAGAGAAAAAACAAGATCAACCCATCAGACGAGGTCACTTCCATTGCTTTATTAAAAGAGGGGGGAGGTTAGACCTTTGTGTTAGTCTACTACCGCGCCGAGCATAAACCCCATAAATCAGTGGACAACTCGTATTAAAACGCCACGATAGCTCAAAAGACACACGGTGTTATTTATTTTTCCTCGGGTCTAATCTTCGTCGACAAGTCAAATCATTCTCTTCCGAGTTTATTGCGCACCCACACACATACATACACGTTTTATTTATCTATCCACAGCATCAATCCACCGATTTATCTCTCTTTCCGCTCTTTCACTATACACGCTTCGTGTGTCTGTGACGTCGTGCACAAAGTGGATTCCGCAGCAGTCGACCGCGCGCCGCTCACACACACGGATATAGAGAGATATACATGTGTATGTGTGTATAGAGCTTGCGTCGTCGCGTGAATTAGTGTCTCTGGTTGTACGAACGAAGATGGGCATAGCATAAAGGAAGCAAAATGTTTTCGTTTGATTGAAGTATACTGCTGCGTTGTCTGTGTCTGTGTGTGTGGTCTTTATGTTCGATGTGCGCAGTGGACGAGAGAATAGACAATATTGAATTTGTTGCGATGGTAGTGACTTTAGTATTTATTTTAATGAATAAAATTCTTTGTGGTTTTAGTGATTCTTTTTATATGAAAAAATTAATTAATTTCAAGCACGAAAAGCAAAAAAAAAATCACTATTCAACGAGAAAATCACAACGTTAATTCCTCATCATCAACCCGCCCAGATAGAAAAATAAAGCACACTCGATTAGATCAGCATTTAGCGAGAGAAAATAAAAATAATTTCTCTCGTGTCTGACCCGTTTGCCCGAATTGTATCGTGGAGAGACATTCGGGAATGCCACGGCGCACTGAAAGAAAGTCTCGATGTACGGCTCTCGGGGCCAAACTGGCGCCCGACCGAAGAAACTCTCTCGACTCTTTTATATATATACACGATAAAACAATTTGCTTTGGTCGAGGGTGTATGTGTGTGCTATATATACATGTATAGACGAGATTTCAATCTCATCTAGTACTCAGTGGGGAAGGAGAGAGAAAAAAAGGAGAAGAAGACGGTTATTTATCGCGGGCGAATCCAAAGTGATGAATGGTGGGCATCGGGAAAGGAGTGAGGATTGAAATGTAATGCTCTATCTATCTCGCTCGTTATTAATTATTTGTAAGCTCTCTACGGACTATGAGGGTTTTTCTGTACTGAAGGTTGTGTATCTATGTGTGGGTATTGGTAATAGAATTGATCGAGTGGAAATATATATATTTTTTTTCAAACGGATGTACGTCAGATATATGTTTTTCTCTCTCTCGTTCTCTCTTTGTTGTATCAATTGCAAAGGATTACTTTTTTCAACTGTGTTATCGTGTTGCAAAGCCAATTTCTAGCACGCACGGAGTGTGAAACTTGATACTATACAAATTGAAATTGAATAAAAATATACAACAACAAAAATTCGTTGAAACATAACGAATTTTTATCATTCAAACTCTCTCTCTCTCTCTCTCTCTCTCTCTCTCTCTCTTCCCGTGCGGACTTCAAAAATATATCGTACGTGATATTACTCGTCTGCATTGAATTTCACGTCGAAGTAAAAATTTATACCTTTCAAAACTAACTTTTTGGTTGAAAAAAAAAATGACATACACCATATCATTCAGCAGATTAAAAAGTTTCCGAAAGCTCACTTCCAGGACATTTGCATTCGAAACTTCAGTACGAAGTAAACACATATACGTCAACCTTCTCATCCCTCTTCAAAATTCCGCTAGTACGCTACATACATATCACCAATTCCGCGTCATATCAGTATACGTGAAGAGATATATACAACGTGGTCTCGCGAAAACTAATCACCTCTTGAAATCCAAGCTCCGCATAGTAGTAGGTACAGTTAAGGGGGGGACCAAAAATTTTCGACTCGACAAAAGAGCTTGCGCGGGAGAAGAGGTACGCGCGCATGCATAACTAAGATGAAGCTCGCTGACCTACATAATAGGGGGAGAGACGAGAGCTATATAGTGGCAAAACGTAATATCGGAGGGGAGCCATTAGTCGACGCGCGCGCGCGCCGGCCCTCGCGCTCACAAATGAGAGCGCTTCCTTAGAGACAAAAACTGCAAACTTTGATCGAGACCGACACACCGAGGGAATGGAAATGCCCTATATACCAAAGAGGCGCCCGACGACGACCGACCGACCGACGCTTGAATTCACAAGCCAATTCGCCTTTTACTACTTGCTAGTTTAGTTGGAGAATTATTTTATATGTATATATTCGTTTCTGGGGTTGGGTGTTAGCTTGATGAGCTTTGATACTATACTGTAAGATGAGCGTGGATCTCTATAGCTGTTTGAATTTAATTTGTGAATGTAAAGTCATACATTTGATATGAAGGATATAGGAATGAATAGCCAGCAGTTGCTATATTTTATAAATCTTTTTTTTTAATCCAATTTTCGTATAAATCAAGTCGACCAAAAATGAAAAAAAAAGAGAAGCAGGCTGCGGCAGCCTCCGTGCAATAAATAACAATTTAGCGCAAAACAATTTATCATCGGTGCGGGAGTGACATAACAGTAACACAGCGAGATAAAAAAAATCGAAGGAAGCAGAAATGGGGAAAAGAGAGAGACGTAGATAGAATAAGTAGTAAGAAACTCGCGGTCGATGGATAATGCCCGACAACAATTTGGCAGCCTGACTGAGAGAGAGAGAGAGAGAGAGAGAGTCGAACTTTATCCAACTTCGCGGGCAGGCAAGAGAGCGAGTTATTCGCAATCGAAGCGGAACACTCGACTCGTATTAAACTTTCTTTACCGAGCACCTCTAAAGATCGAATCGTGCGGTTCCGTAAATTTCGCTACTGTTGTTTCTTTTTTCTTTCTTTTTTACTCTATTGGCAAACTTTGCCGACGGTGAGATTAAAATTTTTCCGTCGCTCTTTCGTCCAGTCGATGAGATGTCATCGCGTGGACTTTCAATTGCGTGGTGATCATTTAATTATCTGTCGCTCAGAAACCGTAAATCGTGGAATTATTAATTTTTGTACGCGGGAGCTCGTACATTTTTAATTAAAAATCCGTCAGCGCCGGAAATTATAAAAAAATGAATAAATAATTTCATCCTCGAAATGACATTTCGTGCGTCAAAAACTCGGTCGCGTGTCGATTTACTTTAGTATTTACAGAGAGTTTAAAGTTTTTTTTCTCCCTCTCAGCGAAACATCAACAGAGAAATACCGATGATAATTTTCAGGGCTTGGCCGTGTACAAGTGGATTACAGAAAGTTCGACTCGTCGCACTCTGCCTGCACTCATTCCGCGAATGTATATGCGCTTGATCCAATTGGAAAAAACTCATTTGTTCGATACATACGAGTTTGTGTATATTGTCGCAAATTGTATGATTTTTGAATCGAGCTATTTATCGCCAGTTTCCAAATAGAATTTTTAAAGTTCTACATATGCATACACACGCAGCTTCATGAATTATTACTTTGAACCGTATGCGCGAGCGAGTTGTCGCAGTTTCCGTAAGCTGTGACAGGGATGTTACAATTTACATATCGCAACCGCGGCGTATGTACACGATATGGCAAACTGCGTTTACAAGTATTATAAGTATATACATGGTTCTAACTGTACTCGCGGGCGTTTTGCGAATTAATATTCTCGTATCGAAGTATATTTAAACGAAACTGCCTTGCGACGTGATCAAGTGGAAATATATACGATGAATTGATTAGGCGTGACTGAACCAATATGATCGATTGATTTGTTTTTCTTCTTCCGGGGGAGAATGAAAAACTCCTTCGAATTAGCCAGCTAAAAAAATATATATATGATCCAATTAATGTCTGTTTTGTTGTTGTGTGCAGAATACGCGACAGTCGGCTACATGGCGAAAAGGATTCAGATGAGGAAAAGCCGTTTCCAGAAGATAGCGGAAAGCATGAAAGCGGCAAGGGAAGCTCCAGGACCGCCTGGCGTGCCTGGCGATCACGGGGACCATCATGCGCCTAAGCAAACTGTGAGTAACACGCGACCTGACAACTCGTGTGTGTGTGAGTTCGTGCTTTGGAAAATGAGATTTTTTTTTCTTTTTCTTATATAAGATAAACGCATTCGATTAACTTGGACTTTGATTTATCGTGTTAGTCTGTTTGGCTGGAAAAATTTTTTGATTTAAATGGCTTTGATAATGGATATACGAGGCAATTTTTTATGAGTTATTTGTTCGTAAAGAAAAATTATTTAATTCTCGAGATTGAAAAAAACGTTCTTTCGACGTTACAAAAGTAGTCGAATGAACGACGACTTTCTTTCATAAAGCTACTTTTCCACGCTAACCTGACCGAAAAAAAAAAATCACTCGGAAATCAGGAATGAAGAGGAAAAAAAAAGCTTCACGTCTTTCTCGTCTCGCACCCGAATAATATCTTTCCCTCGTTTTTTTTCTTCTCTCTCTACCTCGTCCGTTACAGTCGATGACTTTGCGAACGGGTCGTGAGCTTTTACGAGAATTGAGGGTGCGAGGATGAGGTTAGCATGATTCTTTTCGAGAGCGAAATTGAAATTTGATGTAACCGAAGTGGGATGTCTTCTCTCTCTCTCTCTCTCTCTCTCTTTCACTCTCTTACTCGTGGAGATGAACCTTTTTTAATTTACGCCGAGTGTTTTTACTCTCTTCCACGCTGGCTCGATCGATTAGCAAATTAAATTTCATACGTACGTCGAATATCAATTTCATCTGGCGAATGTAAACGTTAGGATGAAGACGAGTAGGTTTTAGTAAAAACTACTCGACTAGAATATCATTGAATTAACTATAAAAAAATAATTAGTCTTTGAAAAAAAATTAGACGATAAAACAACAAGCTGTTCTTGAGATGAAAGTCTGACCCGATTGAAATTATTTTCGCGACAAACAAACGGCGACGACCTCGAGCAAAAAAAAAGCATAGCGAATGCAAGGAAATTCGACGCCCGAAAAAGAAAGCTTCTCGCGCGCGAAGAAAAAAAAAAAGAAGCCAAGCAAGAAGGAGAAAACTCTTTATCCAGGCTGAAATTAAAGGACAACAACGAGAAAGAAAAGTGCCCCCGCGCGCGCGTCAGCGATACGCGAAATAAAGAAGTTATAAAAGAAAAAAAGAGCGCGAGAGACGCTGAGGGGGTCGAGATAGCGAGAAGTCGTTTTCCTCGGTAGCTGTCGCGTGACGACGAACAAGCGAGAGAGAGAAAAAAAAAGAAGCACACAAAACGAAGCTTAAAAGTGCAGAGAGCCACTTAGCGAGGCTACTGCTGCTGCCTTATTTACGATCGCAAAACATTGCTCCTCGTATTCCGACTTGAGAAATTGGTTAATTAACTTTAAATAATTGGGCGGCTCTCTAAACTACCGTGACATACTTGGATGGATAAAGAGTTGACGACGTGGCCAAGTTATTTTGGGCAAAGTGGTGTGACGAATGAATTTAATTTGAATTTTAAAAGCTTGGTTAATCCATGAATTTTTTATTTAAATATTAAAAATAGTATTTTTAAACAAAACATTCGCGATTTAATACTGCGAACTTCCAATTCGTCGGTATCGGATTGATCAAGCGCTGGCTGCATTGAAAATTGCATTTGAAAAAAAAAGGGTCGGAGGATTTGGAAAAAAAGGAGCTATAAACAAACCGGTGTTGGGAGAGAGACAAAAAAATGAAAATTTTACAGCAGTAGCAAAGAGGCTGGCGCGCACCCGGCAAAAAAAAACGAAATGAATTTCCTATCGCACAGACGGGAAATATTGTGTACGAGAGAGCGCATATCGTGAGCGCAAAACCATAAATATTCTTTTAATCTCGCGCTCGCTTTCCAAATCTCACTCTCGCGCGGAGCTTTTATTCGACTCGCTCGCGCTCGCGCCTCGATATATCTATACCAAATAGTTCGAAATACGAGAAAAGAAAATCCGCGTATGAAAAAAAAAATCAGCGTATACTTGCGCACGCAGTGCTTTATTTATTTTTTTTTTTTTTTGCGATGGAAAAAAAGCTCTCTCGCGTCAAAAACGAAACAAATCAAATATCCAGATTAATTTCCATATTGCTGAATTTTTTTTTCTGCGCGTCAGAGAGGAAAAATAAAAAAAAATTATGCATCGTAAAAAATTACAGCAGCAACAACGAAAAAATTGTACTTTCTCCGTCCGAAAAAAGGAAGAGGTATTATAAAAAAAAATTGCCGCATTTCTTTCGATTTGACGCAGTACAGGGCTGCAGATTGTAACGAGTATATGCGGGTGCGGATGAATAAAACTCGCGGGAGGAGGCCGGCTGCTCGCGCGCACGGCGCACTCGCTGTTCCAATTAGAGGGTCCGTGGGGTATTATACTTAATTAATTCATTCGTTAATTAAATGCTCCATATACGAGTTGGAAAGCCAAAGATTTTTCGCCAAACCACTCGGGAACTCGAGGAGCGAGGCGGGAAGAAGAGTTTGCACTCGACGAGCGTCGAAATAAATATTTCGTGTGCATAACGAGTTTTTTTTAACTCTCTTCTCTCTTTTTTTTTTGATGCGCGTTGAAAATTATTAATGAAACTTTTTCCACGCGGCACAGGCCGCTAATGTTTGAACGAGTTTAAATTACAGTACGCGCGCGGCGCCTTACACTGGAGAATGTACACTGTGTGGTTTTTGTTCTTCAATTTGAACCATCCATTAGCACGGAAAATAATGAGAAAGATTGCAATTTTGTTAAAAGCATGTGTACACATGAATAGACGTCAACAATTCATATAACGTCGAATTAAATAATTTTGCTGTATAAATGTGATGGAAAGGAGGGAATTAATAACTCGTGAGTGCCATAAAATTATACATTTTTACGTTGTGTTAATGTCACTTTAAATAAGAGTATTTAACGAAGCTCAGTCAATCAAAGTCGAGTAATTGAAAACAAAATAAACCATTTTATTATTTCGTCATTTTCCAAAGCAAATATCGCATAGATATTCAAAAATAATAAATGCCGATGAAAAAAATCGGCAAGAAAACGTCGGAATTTGCCGTGTCTCTTGTAAGTGGTGCCGTTATGTCCAGGAGGTGCGCTTTAAGGTCCACGACCCCAAGGCACACAGCAAGGGCGGCACCCTCGAGAACACCATAAACGGTCGCGCCGACGAAGAAGCGCCACCGCCACCGCAGCATCTCATACATCCTGGCAAGGACATTAGCAAACTATATGGTAAGTTTTTTCGTACTTGCTAGCTTTTGTTTGATTGTATTCAATTTCCAATTTTGAAAAAAAAAGTTGAACACGGCTTAGATATGTTTAAAAAATTGTAATATTTTTACTGACTTTCATGAAAACTGTCTTTGAAATTCGGAGCCGCTTTTAACTTTGAAGTGTATTTTTCAACAAAGGTTACTTAAAAATCCTTTACAACAATAGTTATAAGATTGAGGGTTGAAATAATTACTAATGAACCCAAAAATTCATCAATGTACTAAAAGACGTATGATTCGCAAAGCAATATGCGATTTTTGAAAATCATTCGATGATACTTCAACATCTGCTTTATAAAATTTCGCTTCAAATCAACTCAGTATCATGTACCTGCTTAATGTTTCACACTTATGATGTGATAACTAAAAATAATACATAAATTTGAATTCAATCAACATTTGTAAATTTCATAAAATATATGAAACAACCTTCTTGAAAAAATAGGAAATATAAAAAAAAAATTTACAGAAAATAATTAACATATTAAAGAGTAAAAAAATTTTCCAAATACTCATGAAAAGTGAATTTTCTATCAATACGAGAATTGAGATTTTTAAGATTATGAAAAACTCTATATAAAGATATATAAATCATTATATTTTCTAAAAAAAATTGAAATGATGTCTCCAGAATTTATATATTTATAAAAAACATATTTCAAATAATAACATTTTAACTTTTCCAGTTTCTTAAACTATAATCGAACGTTTTCTACGATTCCCTGATCCTATTATAGTTTTTTATTAAATAATTCTACTCCTCAATTCTGTACTTGTATCGTTTATTGTTGAGTTGCAAGATGTACATTTTCATTAACTGTTTCCCTTTGAAAATTGACTTTTTCTTTTTTTTCGCGTGATTTTTTTCTAAATAGAATCTACAAGAAAGTATTCTATTGAATAAAAATACAAATATTTCTTGAATGTCTGATTTTCCATTATTCTATAGTTAGCCATGTGCACTTATCAAGTAGAATACTTTTTTCATTACTGTAAATTGCATGCCACACCTATGTATGATATAGATGCCCAAATTTTATGTTATTGACACTAAATTTATTTCAAATTTTTTGTTGACAATTCTGTTCTTTAATTAAATTTTCATTTGCTCAGCCTATTAAAAAATTTTTCTGAGTTTGTCAGATGCAAAAAAATTTGAAGACGTCATCGGTCATGATAATATAATTAACAATTTTTTTCAACTATACGTCTGCGTGTTACAGTTGAGAGAAAATAATTCAAGGAAAAGGATTATTATACAGTATCATGATTGTCTAGCTCAATAAATGTAGAGTTCAAATTGAAACTCAAAAAAAATTTTGCAAGGTTCTGTTAATCTGATCATAGCTAAGCACATTATTTAAAATTTATAGATTTATAGATTTTCAAAATAATGATAATTTTCAATATAAACTTCAATGATGTCAGTAATTTATGCTTTATTTTCTTTACAAAACCTGCGCTTGTTTACATAATTTAAAAATTTTCTTTTCATGCTTAGAAAAGTTCTTGATCATTTTTATTGATTTGCATAATAGACAATTTATGTTAATTGCAATTATAATTGAGATGGTTCGAATTATTAAAAAATAATACGTTCTTTTTTTCGACTGATGATTTATGATAACCATAAATGATTTTTAATTTCGAAACTATAATTTCAAAGAACGTATTAAATCTCAACATGAATTTTAGTAACTACGATCGTACAATAATTAAACAATCTAGTATTTTATTTATTATTCTTATCTTATTCAGTATTTTATTTTATTACAGTTTCCAATACATGTAAAATATCGCAATCAATTTCAAAATGTAGAATTAGAATTGTATGTGTACTGAACCATTCCCAAAAATAATTGTATCAAAACATACGATGTTCAACTCATCAAAACATATTAGTTGCTCAATTGTGAACTGGTCATGATGAATGTAACCTTTGGACAACCTTCACCAAAAATTATTATCACATAAAATCATTTTTCGATGTCATTAATATCACAAAAACAATGCATGAATATATTTTCCAAACCAAATGTTTTGTGTATGAACATCAATCAATTAATATCTTATCAATTTTAATATATATTTCATGCGATATTAAATTTTTTTGAATGTACCAAAAATATGATATATTTTCAGTTAAAAAGAGGTTACATTTGTGCAATAAGCCTGTTTCTGAAATTTTTTTCTCTTAGCTCAAGAGGATGCCCATTCTGCACTTCAGTCTTTTCCAAAGCCAACAAAACATACTATAATGGGTAAAATATTTGTTTGTAGCTAAAACTATCAATCATACATCTCAGTTTAGCTCAAATAATGATCATTCACTGCCTCATTTGTGTCATAGAATAGTAAAGCCATAGCATCGATGTCAATGCTTCACTGCCACACATTTTTTACAAATAAATTTATTCTAGAACTTCATGAAAGAAATGTGTATTAAAACACATCAAAGTTGTATATTTTTAAAAACGAAACTTTCGAAGTTCTAGAAAAACAAACCATGTTTTGGAATGCCTCGTAGCATTTTTTGCATTTGACCATCCGAATGAAATTCAAGAAATAAAACAAAAATTCTACATAATAATCGTCTAAATTGCAGGCATGACGCCGTCGGACATCGACAAGTATTCTCGCATCGTCTTTCCGGTCTGCTTCGTCTGTTTCAATCTGATGTATTGGATTATATATCTGCACATTAGCGACGTCGTAGCCGACGACCTCGTGTTGCTCGAGGAGGCCAAGTAAAAAGGTCTTGATTGAGTACGAGAGCGTCTCCTACGACGGCGACGAAAAAAAAAATATGTTACGCGTACTCACACAATACTCTGAGAAAGAAGACTATTTTTCCTTCGCAAGACGAAAGCAGCCAAAGAAGAATGGACGAAAAAGCCGAAGAAGAGCGGCAAAAAAAAAGTGGGAGGAGGGACGACGGGCGGGGAGAGGAAAAACGAAACAAAAATGCCCGCAAGCGCGAATTTTTTTATTGTTCCGGGGTACGACAAGAAGGCCGAGCCGTTGAGCCTTTTTTTTCAACTCTCCCGCGCCCTCCGCTTTGAAAAAAAATAATAATAATAAAAAAATAAAACGATATACAAAGCGAGATAAAAATAAAATACGCCCGAACGTGCGCATCAAAGACTGAGCCAGTGCATCGAGGCGGAGCGAGCAACAAAGTATTAAAACAAAAACAAAAAAATGTCCGCCTGTTAGGAGAGCAACAAAAATAAAAGATAAACAATGATTGGACGGAAAGACACACGAGTAGACCTTTGCTCGAGGGTAAAAAGAGAATTGAAAATGCATGCCGCGTGACATTATACAGAAATATCTCTAGTTCGTAAGCAAACTACATTAAAAAAAATGAGGACATAAAAAAAGACGATTACGCTATTAGGGAGAGAGATCGAAGAGCAGCCACAATTACGATCTTCGATAATGAAAAAAAAAACACGTCAATTTAGCTAACTAGTTAACTAAGCTCGTCGGGAGATAAAAAAACACATTACCGCAAAAGCAAACGCAGAATCTTAAAAGTAAGCAAATTAAACGATAAAAGTAATTCCAAACAAAAAAAAAGTTATAAAGTGTTGATAAGACAATTATTTAAGGAAAAAAATAACCTCTTCTATGCGAGAGAGAAATTAGGATACATAATACGTGAGCGTTAATAGAGGAGACGATATGAGTTCGAACGAACAAAACTAAAATAATTGAAAAAATAAAACCGAAAAAAAAAATTAATAAACGACGATCCTAAGTGCTTCAGAGCGTTTTTACACCGAACTTTTTAAACAAACACGAAATGTTAAAAAAAAACAATGAGGCGCGACGCGAAGTTGAGAGAGAGAGCGAGACGCGACAGACGGCGAAGGAAAATGTGGGCCCACATGCACATTCTCGCGCGACATTTGAAAACGATCGATTTCGCATTTGCCATTCGCGATTTTTCTCTACACACCGACAGAAAGAGAGAAAACCGAAGGATATTGATGACGACGACGCTTGTGCTTCGAAGAAGTCGTAACGTAACGTAAGTTTTTCTATAGAACAAAAGTAGAGTTTTTTTAGAAGAATAAAGGCCATGGTGGGGTGGAGATCGTTATTCTTGGTCGCATCAAGGAAAGTATTTTCCATCAAATTGTATAGCGTCACGTTTTCCTTTTTATTTTATAAAAAAAAAACAAAGTATCGACCGTGAGGCGCGTAACTACTGCGCGCATTTTTATCATATTGAATCGCGAGGAAAGTTTTATATAAGATTTTTATAAACTGTTACGAGATTTCATTTAAGAACGTTGAGGATGGAATTCAACTCACGAATGCATTGTAATTTTTATTTATTCAAAATTGATAAAATCATTCGATTGGGAGACCATTAAATTCATTGTTTATTTATGCCATATTCATAATCCACGAGCTTTCTTTTTTGTCGATGTACGTCTGATTGAGTTACAAACATAGAAATTTATAAGATTTTACAGTCGGATGAGAAATGAAAATATTGAAGATAAAGAATCTAAAGATGGATGCATAGCAACAAAAACGTGCGCGTGTCTGCACAAACACGGACTCTTTCTACTTCTTTATATATACACACACAAAACGAAAACTTTTAGAGAAAAATCACTCATATATAGTATACTCGTTGAAACTAAAAAAACAAAACAAAAAAAAAAGAAAAATCTGGTGCAGATGACACGACCGCCTTGAACAAACATTTCATATATTAAACGAGGTCCAGAAAGAGTAGAGAGGAAGAATAGGGGCCGGGTATAAGAGGTAAAAGGGAGTCGATGAGCCGTCATAAATTTTTGGCCTGGAAGTGACGCTCGGCGACTCGGAAAATGCAAATTCAAGCTCGACAACCCGACGATTTTCTCCCGTTCCGCTGAAGTTGCATTGCCTTCCGTTTTTCTTGCTTGCGTTAGCTTATACGTGTATGTGTATGTGTGGCGAAACGCTTGCTGGATAATATCAACGCTCATTTCGAATACGAATTTCACTTCCAAACTATATCATTTTTTTTTCGACGATGACTTTGACTCTGTCGCTAAACACGACAAAAACAAACGAAACAGACAGAGTATACAGGACTATAAAGATCAAACGGAATAGATGAAAGACGAACTATACGCATCAGAGCTTTTATCATTTACAAAGACCGACAAAGATGAAAAATTATACTTAGACGAGACGATCAAAAACAAAACAAAAAGTACAGACGAAGACTGAGCGGATATATAACATCCAGAAAAAAAAGCAAAAGTTGGTTGTATAGGATATCGACCAAAAGCACACGCCCCAAAGTCCACCCTATCCCCCAAAACACTTATCCCTCTCTCTTCCTTTATTTTTTTCCTAGCGCTCGGAGATCAAGACAAAAGACAGGCAGTAGAGGGGGGTGGGGTGCCACAAAAGCCAAGACACAGACGAGAAAATCGCAGCGAGCTCTCCTTAGAACCTACGTTTAATCGCGTCTCTAAAAGTTAAGCCGCTGAATCCTCGTTTTTTCCAGCTTTACGCTCGTGTATATCCGTCTATTTTTTTTTCTTCCCCTCCTACTTTATTTTCTCCTCACTTCCCTCCCGAGAACGACGATGATCTCTCAATCTCGTGCACACGACACAGGGGAAATAACATTTGATTTTTGGTATTTAGTTCCTATACACGAAGAGAAAGAGAAAGACACAAATGAACTTTTGGATCAATCGAAATTTATTCGGTGTGCGAGAATGAAAAAAAAAGAATAAAAGTCAAAGGCCCTTCCGCCGTCTGTCCGTCCGTCACCCACACTTTCGCACACAATGCTGCGGGGCGAGAGCGGAAAGGAGAATGGGGGGATGGAGAGGGAATAGATCGACGGGTAACGCGCGCGCGAGGCTCAATTTCGCGTCAGACACGCGAGCAGGCCGCCAACGAACGAGCGCCAACTGATCGAATGCATAATAACGCGATCGTGAGAATGACGATAATGGCTTTGGTAAGTTCGAACACGAAGAGAGAAAGAGAGAAAAAAAAAGAACGAAAGAATGTTTCTCGCGATCATTTTTTCTTTTAATCTCGATGGAAATCGGAAGAATTTCATTGTAAAAACGTAATTACGGTTTTTACGTGTAAATTACTTTTGATTTCGAAGTAAACGCTTGAATCGTTTACTTTAATAACGTACTTTTTTTAAAAAGCCGACTCGAAACGTTTGAACGAAATCGATCATCGTGATGCTCGCGGTGAAATTGAGCGGCGCGAAATGGAAAGGATAACAACGCGAGAAAAGTAAGCAATGAGTGTGACACAGATGAGTATGTATCATTTCAAGTTTCTCTTAAATCTTATCAATACGATCACGTAGAACTTTAATTTCAATTTACAAAAAAAAAACAAGTAAATACTCGAGCCAATTACAATTGCACGGAATGTAAAACGATTCGAAATAAAAGTCACACCTCCTCGAAAAGATGAAACTTCAAAGCGGTCACGTAATTTTGCTACTCTTTTTCTACGTAAACTATTGAAGCACTAAAGTCGCAAAAATAAAACGCAGTCTTTTCCACCTGATGCATACACGGTCTTCTAGAAAAAACATCTATACACTGACCGGGATGATATAAAAGTCGGGAAACGTTTGAAAAATATTACGGAAGGAAAATTTCGATTATTGATCGAGTAGTATTTTATTGTTGTGATACGCCATATAAGTAAATAATCAACTTATACCTGAGTAAACGTTGTGCATTTACTATATGATTATATTTATTCATAGTATTATTGTATAATGCGCTCGCTCGGAAAAATGTATTTGCGCGTCAAACGAAAAAAAAAATAAATAACTTCGAATTGCTATATATCCGTATCGTTATTTTTCATTATTATTGTGAATGACGAATCAATACATTTTTCTACGTGTAACGTGTTTATATTAATTATAACTTTACGTTTGTACGTAAATGAAAAAAAAAGAAGTATTATGACCGAGAGATCGCCGTGTTTCCATATATAAATGACGCGTCTATTTCTTATTTTGATACTTCAACAGATGCATATATAATCGATATATATCGCGATCGCACGAGAAGAAAAAATGTCCAGGGAATATGAGTTTTACCTATTATATATTATATATATACGACGATCGTATCGGTGCTGCGGATTAAAAAAAAATAACGCGACGAGGAAAGAGTTGATGTAATAATTATATAGGCGCTCAAAGAACAATGATCTTCAGACGAGACATTACAGACACGTCCTCTGGTAGGATTTGCGTTTTTATTTTTATGGACAAGCTCTTCAAAGCTAAATAAGATTTAAAAGGATTTAAAAAAAAACGTTGATATTATTGTACGTGTATATACGTTTGCGAGAAAGTCGTGCAAAAGTTTTGTTATTAAAAAAAAAGATGAAACCTTAGTGAGTTTATTACCACTGTATCATTACCCAAAGATATCATTGCCATTATGATTATTGTATCGATTACATGAATGTATGAATTATTAATATAAATGCGTCAGTGTGAGTAAACAGAACAAAAAAAAATACCCACGTAAAATATTATTATATACCGTTAATAAAAATACGAAAACAAAAAAGGATCGCATTATTGTATCTTGGCCAAGTCGCTAGCGCATTCTTAACATGTAGCACAGATTTAAAAAAAAAATTAAATGGTTAAGCCGTAGATCAGGAAATTTTCAGTAAAAAAGAACAAAGTTAGATATTACATAGTCAGTGAAAGAAAGGTAAACTGCGAAAGCGACGGTTAGAAAAAAAAAACGATCATCTTGTAAATACGAGTTTTATACAGAACATATATATTGTACTCATTAAAAAAAAAAGAAGTATCGTGAATTAATAAAAAAGGAAAAATGAATAAAGTAAATATATTCATAAATAAATTAAATATAGGAACTACGAGTAATAAGTGATATGTAAACTACATTCAGCGTTAAGGGTAGCATATATACATGAATATAATATAAATATACATACATAAATATATAGGGAGAGAAGTATGCTGTGGTTGCTTGAAATTTGCGGTAAAAGACAAAGTATTGATATTCGTTTGTACGCATATATAATTCTAGTCAATTTTTTTTGAGCCACGGAAAAATATATAGCAATATTTAACAGGTTCGTTATGCTCATCATGTAATGAGATTTGTATATATAATTGTTGCATGAGCTGTACTTCCGTCGAATATCTGTGAAATTTTTCAGTTTCAAATATCATCAAATTATATGAAGTAAACTGTTTGAAATATCATTTATACATAATATATAAATCGTTACCGGATTGGATAAACACTGTTAATTGTTGAAACGATGAAAAAAAATTCTTGAAAGTCATTGAAGATAAAAACGCGCAATATTTTACGTTTGTTGAATTTCGAAAATATATTATAGTATCGAGAACTAAGATTAATAATTATTAAGTTAGAGTAGCCCTCGCAATTCGAAAGAAATGAAAACAAGGCAACCATAGTAAACTTTTCTTCATTATACACGGCATATATCGATGATGTAGTGCACACAACACGTGATTGTTCCGCACATACATACAAATACACTTAGAAATTAAAATGAAGAAAAAAAAAGATCACTTTAAACTTTAGACTAATTAAGAATTTAAATACACGCGAAATATAATTAAAAACTCTCCTTAGCGCAGGAGACTCATTATACATATTATATATGATAGCAGACGATAAGACGACAACTAGAGTGAAACGTGAGGAAAAAAATAATGTGAATCTATGTGGAAACTGTCGAAAAATCGCGCAAGCTGTACAAGGCACAGTATCTATTTATAGATTTAACAAACCAAATTAATGATGAATGACTAAATTTCTCGAGTAGAAGCATATCAACACCGAACGCATAAATATACTTTGGTTGATAAACAAACAAAAAAACAAACACTATGGATTCTAATGTAACTAGTATTATCACAGCCATATAAGCTTGAGTTCACAAAATAACTGCCGGGATGTTTGAAGCGAGTCCTTTTTCGTAATATAATCGTACATTAGCTCGTAGATGCGTAACAACAAAATTCACTCTCTGTTCCGTGTGATTCGGCTTCAACTCGAGTAATGTAACAAAAAAAATATTTAAAAAAAAATAACAAAAAAAATACAATGACACATCGCGAGTTTTGAAGAATGCTGTGTGTAAATCCGAAAAGAGAGAAAAAGAAGAAACTGCCAATCTCATTAATTATTTATTAACATTATGCACACGTTTTTCTGCTCCATATTAGCAGGGGGAGCTCGAAGTAGCGAGCGACGAGAACTGATCGACTGATCGACGGCTTTCTTTTTCTTTTTCTTTTTGCATTGACAATTGATATTTATTATTATAGAAAATAAAAGTTGGAAGGAAACGTCGATTTTTCCGTTTTCATAAAATCTACAAAATGAGTATGATTTTTTATTAAAAATACCTTCTCTCTACACAATTGCTGTACCATTATTGTAACACAACTTTTTCGAAAAAGCAACTTTTATTTCTTTTCTGTTCCGATTCTTTTAAATTCAATATTTTTGCTTTGATTGATCAACTGCAGCTCTAGAAGGAATGATTTGCATGCCTCATCAGTAATTATTCAACTGTTTATTATTTCATATATTGTGTTATTGAATGCTTATCATTCAATTCATATCTGTATCTATTTATTTCTTAGAAATCATATTTTTTTTCTTTTGGATCAACCATCAAACATCTTATAGCGAAGAGTATCATCGTAGTTGCTGAAAAAACGACCGATCGGCTTCTGCTCTTTCGATTCGTCGAGTCTCCCCGATTGTTAAAAAAAAATGTTACTGCAATCTATCTGATTAAGAATTTTCCTGACTGCAAAACACTATATAATTAATATCTTCTCGCGCGGCGCAATACTCCTCAGGAAAACCGCTTCTAAAAAAAAGTATAATATTAACTATATGCTATCAGCAAAACCGAAATAACTAAATTAATGTATCGCATACTGAGAAAAAAACACTTATATCTATTATTCTTAACACCAGTCATGAGATACAATATAACGATAATGATATGCACAACTTAACTACGCAAAAAAAGATAGCAAAATAATTTTGAATGCAACTCTATAAAATACAAATAACAAAGTGGCTGATATCACCAGTTGATTTATTATAATGTAAAACGCATACGAAAATTATGTGGAAAGTTCATTGTTACAACGTTATTATAAATGGGATTCCGTGCAAAACAAAAACTTATATGAACCCGTGCGAGAAGCTCCAGACTTCGCAAACATTCCATACCTATAAGTATTAACTAAAAAAAATTATAATTACGACGACGACAATGCGAGTTATTGATATATAAAAACAAAAATTATACGTCGTAATTTTATCCGAAGAGCGAATAAATTATTAGGTAAAAAAAGATATAATTGATGTTTCGAATTGAAAGAAGAACAAAAAAATTGAAAATGTGTTATTATATTATTAATCAGCAATCAATAGTGATACGTGTATAATGCGTACGAGAGAAAATTAAAGTAAATAAATTATTGCGATAATCTGTTAATTATCGATAAGATCGGACACACATAATTAACGAATCTACTGCTAAAGTTATATAATAAGTATGAATAAGTGAGAGAAAAGAAAAAAAAACGCGTACTTAGATTATAAACAAACAAAAACGAAAAATAGTCGCAACATCGCATAAATAAAACACGAGGAACCCGTTTTGCAAACAAGAACGGGCAACTCGCATTATAACATAAGTTGTAAGTATTGTAAGTATTAAATTAACTTGAGAAAAAAAATCCTTCAAAGATAACAGGCGTTTGGGATATAAATATTATACATAGATTATCACGCAATTGAAAATAAAATAAACGATGACGATAGAGAAATATAAATATAAATATATATCTAACCGAAGCCACAGTTTCCGTTTCTCAAAAAAAAAAAAAAAACAAGGATCTCACTCACATGAAATACCCATGTAAAATACGAACTAAAAATTTAAGTGTAGGAAAAAACGCCAATTCCTTTAAAAAAACAACAGATCGTGCGTGATTGTGTGTGTGTATAAATGAAATGTTTTGCGAGTGGAAGTTATGAACCGATAAAAAATAAAATATAATGCACGCGTTTCGCGCGGCGTCTCGAAAAGCGAAGGCATGCCTATTGCTAAGGCGCCGAAAGGAAATCACTTTTATTTTCCTCATTGTTATTATTTGATTATGATTTTTTAATTAAGAAAAAGAAATTCGACTCCCTTGTATGTGTATCGAACGAAGAACGCACTTTTTCCGCAGGGCTTCCAAAGACAAAATAAAACACGAATGATTATAATATCTCTTCTTCACTTTGTCACGTTGCGAGCGACGCACACTATATATATGTCCATCATCTCGTTTTTTACGTTATATTATGATTTTCTCGGCAGCGCCATAAAACTAAGACGCCTTGGCGCCTGATTTCCTTTCTTCATTTTGCAATCATGCCAGACTTTTCGATGGTCACGCTGGTTTTTATTTGTGATAACGCCGCGCCGAGCGTCGACGTGCATTAACGGATTGTGTAAATGTCCTTGTGTCGTGCTAAACATGATATATGCGTAAAAATAAAAATCGACTGCATCTATTTCGGATCGAAATTTAATATATACAATTGGAAAGTAAACGACAATTTTTTATCATTCTACCGATTGGGTTTTAGCATGTATATACGAATTTAAAAAAAAAACGTTCATTGATGCCACAATCTTGTTTACATTTTTTACTGATCCAAAATAGATTTTTATTGAAACGCAAATTGTAATCGCATCGAATCAAAGTAGTATGAAAAATTGTTAGTAGGATATACTTATCATATTTATAATTAATATTAATAATAAATACCTGAATTTAATCAAATTCTTTTTGATTACAAATCATCATCCTCACTGAAAATCATTATTAAGTTATAGAAAATAAAACCACACATATACAGGTATGTTATGAAATGAAAGAACTATGCATGATTTCCTAAATTGGTTTCCAATGTAGCATTTTTTTACACACAAAATTAGTTATCTAGTCTGTTGAACTAAAATATAAGAATATATAAATGAGCATTATTATTCCTAACAAATAATGCTAAATTTTAAAAATTACTGTTTTTTTTATTTTCGGCAACCACAGTGATGCATATATTGAATCTGTACGATGTGCAATGTTGTACGACTAGCGACGTTTCTATTTTCTACAATAGAAATACATACCTCAAAAAAACGATCAAGATTTTCTAGATTAACTAACAAATCTGCCAATCTTTTATTGAAATCTACCGATATTTCAATCAATGTTTTGCACCTTTAGAGATAAACACTTTAATACTCTACTAAAAATAAGAGCTATGAGAACTATGCTATGATGATTTCGAGTATTTTGTGGCAAAATAAAAAACAAAACAACTTGCATCGAATACCAGCGGAGCCCCTGATAACTGTTTTGAAAACTGAATAAAAAAATATGGAAAAATATGAAAAACTGTCATTTTTTATAACACCTCTATAAATCACTCAGTAAAAAAGATGAATACATTCAGAATGGTTTGTCAATGTATGATTTAATAATATTTCATCGAAGCTGCTATAAAAAATTTAACGAGAGGCGATCAGTCAACGATGATACAATTCTTTGAAGGTAAATTATTGTTATTGTTACAATATTCATTTTTCAATATTTTTTTAACAGTTATTGCTGTTTGAATAAATACAGCTCTTCAAAAAGTCAATGGACGGAATAACACTTTACAGAAAATTATTTTTAATATTCTGCGTATAGAGTTTTAATAAATTGGAATTGAGAATATGTTACGATCTTTGATAAATATATTATGTATTAATTGGAAGTGGTATCAACGATATGTGAGTAGATACAGTGGTGGACAAAAGTCTAGGCACAGGGCCCCAGTCAGGAGTAAGCGTTTGTCTGCTAACCGTATATTTGAAAGATTTATTGAAATTATTTTTATAAAGTATCAGTTTTATCGATAGAATATTAGCATACAAAATTTAGTTCAATTCAAAAAAATCTAGTGTAAAAAAAACGAAAGAAAGTATCATCGGTAAGTCATAAAGGGACAAAACTTTTGGCACACTATGTTTCGAGCGTACTGCTTTTGTAAACAAAGCTTCGTATTTCTATCAATATTCGTATTTATGAAATATCGTAAGACAAACGTTAATCTTTAAATCATTTGAGTGTCAATTTTTACAAATTAATTGTTTATAATATCGCCCAAGCCCCAAGAGGCACGAAATGAGACCTGAGGCGACAGAAAGTCTCAGAAAAACAATGTTAAGTTTAGACGAAAATAAAAAATCATATTCACTGATACTGAACATTGTAAGACGAAGTCAATACACCGTTCGTAGCATTTTAAAACGTTTTTAAAATAAAGCAAACTTGAAAAGTGTCGTTCGAACTGCCCGTCCGCGTAAGTTGCATGATCGACACGAACGATTTATTTTACGAATTGTTAGTAAAGAGCCTAAATTAATTTCATCTAGCATGACGGCACACTTAAATAAAAAATATGAAACAAACGTGAGCTCAAAAATTGTACGCATATTTCTCAGACGAGCTGGTTATCATAAAATTTTTTTGAACTAATGCTCCCCTTGATTTACTCCATATTGAAATTTTTCCATCTGATTAAAAAATAATAAATTTTCTTTCATCTGAGAACAGTATCGAGTCCCAGAATTTAGTATCTTTTGGCAAATTTTCATTTACAAATATTAAACTTTTTTAAATATTACATTTACTAAGCAACGGTTTTTTCTTGCACACTCGAGAATGAAAACCAGATCATCTGAGAAATACATATGCGTATAATTGTTTCATATTTTTTATTTATCAAAATTATTTGCATTGTCAATTTTCTAGTTTTAAATTTGAAATTGAAAAGTGAAGTCGAAAGTATTTATATTATCGGTTCTGCAGATTTGTTTGATTTGAGACGGTCAAAAGTATTTCCTGTTATCGACTTTGCAGTTTTAGTTTGAAATTGGGTCTTTTGAAGACATTTCATAGTGCCGTTCTGGGAGTTCATAATATTATAAGTTGTTAATTTGATAATTATTTATTAGGAAAATATTTCCAATGGAATTTGAGAAGGAATGCCAGGAAAGAGGAATACTTCTATCCAAGTAATAACAAAACAACCAAATAATAAATGGTCGAGGACGGCCATAATGTCAGGATGGTCGAATGTGAAGAATAATTTCAAATAAAAGAATTAATCGATGGTGGCAGCACTTTCTTATGCCAAAAGCGATAAGGGCATAAGTCTAAACATCCTGGCTAAGATTGGAGGCTTGGGAGGAGAAGCTAATGAGTCAGTCAATGCGAGCATATCAAAGAGTTGAGGCACACGATCAAACCAGTGTGATATATTGCATAATGTTGTAATTGTTCTTTATTGGAATATTTATAATAAATACCAGCAGTGTTCATTAAATATTGTTATTAATTATTTAGTTATAAAAAGTAAGTGTGCCGTTATGCTAGATGAAATTAATTTAAGTTCTTTACTAATGATTCGTTAAATAAATCATTCATGTCGATCACTCAACTTGCGCCAACGGGCAGTTCGAACGACACTTTTCAAGTTTGCTTTATTTTAAAAACGTTTTAAAATGTTACGAACGGTGTATTGACTTCGTCTTACAAATTTCAATATCTGTGAATATGATTTTTTTATTTTCGTCTAAACTTAACATTGTTTTTCTGTGACTTTCTGTCGCCTCATCACGTCTCATTTCGTGCCTCTTGGAGCTTGGACGATATTATAAACAATTAATTTGTAAAAATTGACACTCAAATGATTTGCAGATTAACGTTTGTCTTACGATCTTTCATAAATACGAATATTGATAGAAATACGAAGCTTTGTTTACAAAAGTAGTACGCTCGAAACATAGTGTGCCAAGAGTTTTGTCCCTTTATGATTTACTGATGATACTTTCTATCGTATTTTTTTTTTACACTAGAGTTTATTGAATTGAACTAAATTTTGTATGTTAATATTCTATCGATAAAACTGATACTTTATAGAAAATAATTTTAATAAATCTTTCAAATATACTGTTAGCAGACAAACGTTTACTCGTGACTGGGGCCCTATGCCTAGACTTTTGTCCACCACTGTAGACTACTCATAGACAGACTATTCATAGAAAATTCTAGAATTTTCTCGAATCAGACGCGCACTCTTCGTTTCACGTTCTGCCGAAAAGGGCGCGCGCTTACAGTCGATAATACAGAACTACAACATTTCCACTGCGATTTCTCGAATCTTTTTGTTAAAAAGATTTAAATTATTTCAAAATTATTAAAAATATGAAGTGATAACAAGATGACCGAAAGCAATGTCAAGATATTTTGCGCGCGCTTTAATTATCTGCGCCCACGTGGTTCTGTCTATTTTTGAAACTTTCGTGCCCCGGTTCAAGATTCGTATAAATATACATACATACATACATACATATATACGTGCGAAAATACGAGAATTTCGAAGATTCTCGGCAATGTTATTTAATAGGTATGAATAAAATAGAAATTTATTTTCAACGTTTACGCGAGTAGACTCCAAGTAATTGAACTTTACTATTTTGTCTATAAATGTCGCCGAAAGGTGCAGGAATAGATTATACGTTCCGTTTTCGTTGCGTGGCCTTTGCGGGTTTTGCGCTGCGTTCTCGAAAGGTTAAACACTCGAATATTCTCGCGTCGCGTATCTCGAGAAATGACATTGATATTGGCTGTATTTCAATAAAATAATGGATGATTGACGAAACAATTAATTTTTCGAATGAAATAATTCAAGAGCGCTTTAATATTTATGTTTTGATTTAAAAAATTCAATGGTGACTTTCTCATTGCACAGAAAAAAAATCAATACGATAGCCACGCGTGCTAGAGAATCTACGAGAATACAGGCAGCAAACCGGCTTTCTGCAATGATCGAGTAATCTTTTTGAAATTTTAATAAGTTGAGAGTATTCAGAAAATGTTTATTTATATATATTAACGATAAAATGAATGTGTCATTTTTAAGTTTTCTTGGATAATGTTGTCATTTTCGATGTAAAACAAGTGTTACAAACTAATTGAATGCATATTGTTCCACTGACTTTTTTATTTTATTTTCAAAATATTTCACCAAAGAGTAAGCATTCTATTGTAACAATTATTATGCATTTAATTCTAAAATTAAAATGATAAAAATATTTTCGAAGCATAAACAACGTGTCTATATTTATTATTATAGAATCCACGAGAAAAATCTATTAACAGCTTCATAAATTTATTGATTTCAAGAAATTGTTATTGCACAATTTGTTTTTTTTATTGCTATTGTGGGATATTAAAAGATGTTATTAACAGGGTAATAGGATTGAGCAATTAATAAGCAATGGTTTAATAATAAGACACACAAGATTATTATTCCTACCAAACAATACAGACTAGCTATTAGAAGCTAAAAAGACAATTTAACAACAATTTCAGGAAAAAAACTACTTAACAAATTTATTATTTATTAATATTGTAAATTTGATTATTATTATGACTAAATAATTTTAGTTCACGTGGTTGATATATTTTTAATTAAATAAATCTAATTATTCACGATTAAGCAATCATAAATTAATTTCCAACAATTAAAAGCACGTGTTTCTACCAATTCGATTATCATTTCAAGTTTTAAAAAAGTAAGAAAACAAAAATCATCGCAAGATGCAATATTAAAAAACGCAGTGAATTTCTTTCAATTTTCTATAATAACCACGCATTATTCCCGCATGAAAAACAGCATATAAAACCCGAATCTATAATCTATGTAAAGACCACGACCGTTGCAAAAATTACGCGGTATTCCCATGCATTCCCATAAAAACAAAAGCATAACGCGAAACTTCGCGAAGCCGCATCAGTCGGCTTTCGTCGAACAGATCGAGACGTTTCTAGACGCTTGCGCTACGACACTTCCGTTCAGCACCGAACTAGTCAAGCCGCCATCTGTATTTTCAACCTCAAAAAACAATATCCGACACATTTGCACGTTGTTTTGACACGTAGCGTATCGAAAAATTACGTAGTGAATTTCCATCGAGGCGAAATTGCAAAATAATTCGTCGTTAGCGAATCGATGCTGTGAAAAAGTCGCTCGGCTGAGAGAAGGTTCGAGAACGGCTCGCGAGTATCCGTCAGAACGTTCGAGAAACTCGGGCAAGTCGATAAAACCGAAGCGAGCGCGCGCGGATTCAATATTCTGAATCGAGACGTTGAGCGATACGCATCAAGCGACTACTTACCTAGTGAACTTTTATTCCACTCTGTGGATTATTTCGAGCATTCTACTAGTGAATTGAAACTCTTGCATACGTGAATAAGTGTTACTGTCATCGTGTGAACTATTGTTTTTTGAGTTACTAATTTGTCAAGAGTATTTCTGGAGAAAACCAAATCAAGATGCCGGAGGACGTTGCAATGGAACAAGGAGGCGATGTGGAGACCTTTGCCTTCCAGGCCGAGATTGCTCAGCTTATGAGCCTTATCATCAACACCTTCTATTCCAACAAAGAGATCTTCATTCGAGAATTGATCTCCAACTCGTCTGATGTAAGTACTTCTCATATTACATGCCTACTTTTGGTTAGCCGGTCTGAGCCATTGTTCGAATTCTTTTCTCTTTTTTTTTTTACTTTTCAAGTTAATACTATTTATATTGCATGGAATTTCAATGTATCATGTAACCAAATTGTTAGGAATAATCAATTAAATTATGACTTTCGTGACAATTGAATGAAATTTTATAGTTTGAATATTAAATGCCAATTTTGTTTCAATTTCTTCTACTGATTCAGTTTCAACAATAGTAGTTTTTTATCCTGACAAAAGTATCATAAATGCAAAATTATTTTAGTGACTCGATGACTTACGTTACTGAATTTTTCCAGGCCTTGGACAAAATCCGCTATGAATCTCTCACCGATCCATCCAAGCTCGACTCCTGCAAGGAGCTGTTCATCAAGATCATTCCCAACAAAAATGATGGCACACTCACCTTCATTGACTCGTAAGTATCTCTAATATCTCACATTATTATGTATGTAGTATAATCGTGTAGTTTTTTATTTCTAATTCAATTGCTCAATTTCAATTTACGCTTATTCATTGTCAAAGTAACTTTCTAATTTTGTAGTATTTTGCAAAGCATTTTATTGATTTCTATTGGAAAAAATAGTTTTCAATTTTAAATTTCAATTATTAAAAGAAAATTGTAATAGTGACCACAAATATACTAAAATGAATTATTTCCCTTTTCAGTGGTATTGGTATGACGAAAGCTGACCTGGTCAACAACTTGGGTACCATCGCTAAATCAGGCACAAAGGCTTTCATGGAAGCTCTGCAGGCTGGAGCTGATATTTCTATGATTGGCCAGTTTGGTGTTGGTTTCTACTCGGCTTACCTTGTTGCTGACAAAGTCACCGTTGTTTCAAAACACAATGATGATGAGCAATACATCTGGGAGTCATCCGCTGGAGGTTCCTTCACCATTCGTCCAGACAAGGGTGAACCCCTTGGCCGTGGTACAAAGATCATCCTGCACATCAAGGAAGATCAGACCGAATACCTGGAGGAATCAAAGATCAAGGAAATCGTGAAGAAACACTCCCAGTTCATTGGTTATCCCATCAAACTGCTTCTCGAGAAGGAAAGGGACAAGGAACTCAGTGAGGATGAAGACGAAGAGGAGAAGAAGGACGAAGACAAGGAAGAGGATAAGGAGAAGCCCAAAATTGAAGACGTTGGTGAAGATGAAGACGAAGAGAAGCCTAAGGATGAGAAGAAGAAGAAGAAGAAGACTGTCAAAGAAAAGTACACAGATGAGGAGGAACTCAACAAGACCAAGCCCATCTGGACTAGAAATCCTGATGACATCACACAGGAAGAGTACGGCGAGTTCTACAAGAGCTTAACAAACGACTGGGAAGACCATCTAGCTGTCAAGCACTTCTCGGTTGAAGGTCAACTCGAGTTCCGCGCTCTCCTCTTCATCCCTCGCCGTGCACCCTTCGATCTCTTTGAAAACAAGAAGCGCAAGAATAACATCAAGCTCTACGTGAGGAGGGTGTTTATCATGGACAACTGCGAGGACCTCATCCCGGAGTACTTGAACTTCATCCGTGGTGTAGTAGACAGCGAAGATCTTCCACTCAACATCTCTCGTGAAATGCTCCAGCAGAACAAGATTCTCAAAGTCATCAGGAAGAATCTTGTCAAGAAATGCTTGGAACTCTTCGAGGAGCTCGCCGAAGACAAGGAGAACTACAAGAAGTGTTACGAGCAGTTCAGCAAGAACCTCAAACTGGGCATCCACGAGGACACCACTAACAGGAAGAAGATCTCTGAACTTCTGCGTTACCACACATCTGCATCTGGTGATGAGGTGTGCTCTCTGAAAGATTACATTGGACGTATGAAGGAGAACCAGAAGCATATCTACTACATCACTGGTGAGAGCAAAGATCAGGTAGCCAACAGCGCCTTCGTCGAGAGGGTGAGGAAGCGTGGCTACGAGGTCATCTATATGACGGAGCCGATCGACGAGTATGTTGTCCAACAACTCAAGGAGTTCGACGGCAAACAGCTTGTCTCTGTCACAAAGGAAGGTCTTGAGCTGCCAGTCGACGAGGACGAGAAAAAGAAGATGGAGGAGGACAAAGCCAAGTTTGAGAACCTCTGCAAAGTCATGAAGGACATCCTTGACAAGAGGGTAGAGAAGGTAGTTGTATCCAACAGGTTGGTCGACTCTCCATGCTGCATCGTCACCTCGCAGTATGGCTGGACCGCCAACATGGAGAGGATCATGAAAGCTCAAGCTCTCCGAGACACCTCCACCATGGGCTACATGGCTGCGAAGAAACACCTGGAGATCAACCCAGACCATCCCATCATGGATAATCTCCGCGTGAAGGCTGAGACTGACAAGCATGACAAATCTGTCAAGGACTTGGTCATGCTGCTCTTCGAGACTGCTCTGCTCTCGTCTGGCTTCTCCTTGGAGGATCCTGGTGTGCATGCGTCCAGAATCCACAGGATGATCAAGCTGGGTCTTGGCCTCGACGATGACGAAATGGCCGTGGAGGAGGAGAAGACCGACAACGAAGTCCCTCCACTCGAAGGTGATGTCGAGGAAGCGTCGAGGATGGAGGAAGTCGACTAAACATCTCAACGACTTTGTGATGACGATCAAGACCCAAAGACTTTTATTAGACATAGAGAAAGACTGTTGTTAAATTTACGAGAGTATTAAGTCCTATCGAGACGCAATCGAACGATGAATGCTAGTCGTGGAGAGATAATTGTGTGCGAATTTTACGAAACTTATTTATTATAAATAAATACTGCGTGTTTGTGTGAGGGTTTCGCAAATTTCGTCGTTCAATTGTGTCCATCGTACTCTTTTATTTTATAAGATTGACATCATTTTCTCCTTTATTATGCTACTTAAACGCAAAATCTTTTTTTTCTATCTTTTTTTTACTCGAACGTTCTCATTTAACAACTCGGATTTTCATTTGACATTTTCATCATTCCGTCATGTTCTTATTTTAAGTAATAGCTCGATATTTATGTAAGAATGCGATTAATGTAAGAGTCGAAAAATTTCGTGACCGAATAAATTAAGACGATTGGAATTTCAATCTTGTTATTTGACATCCCATCCTTTCTTGAAAAATATAAATTGCAGTTATCAATTTTTTTTATTTACACTTGAAATTAAATTGTTTCATTCATCATATACATATTTCTAATTAAACACTTGTTTTACTTGCAAAGCTCTTGAATTTATTATTTTTAAAATGGAACTACTATTTATAACTTGAATAAAGGACAGTTAAACGTCTTACTTAATAGTTCGCATAATTTGTACAAAAACAAATTTAATTATTCAAAGACAAATATCTTCAATGATCAAATTATTTTATTACTTATTTATTGCTTGAATATTCAATCCATTATTCCACTTAATTCATAATTCTTTACTCAATAAAATTCAAAATAGATATTTATTATCGTTTCAAATAATTATAAATACGTGCTTCAAATAACTTCTACAAGTAACAAATTACATTTGAAAAGGTCGATAAAGTAGAAAGTATTTCTCTCGAACGATAACTTCAAAGCTCGCTCGAAAGCTTCGCTGCATGAGTGCGTAAGCTTTCAACAGATGGCATAACAGGTCTTGAAAAGAAATAAAATATACTCCATCTAACAAACAATATCATTTATTTTAATAAAATTTCAGATTGCAAAAGATACATTATCTTCTCAATACAAACGTACACTTTAAATAAAAAAAAACTTACAACTCGTTGAACGTCATTCAAAGTTTTCAGAACATTAGAGCTGATATATATCTACAATTTGTGATAGAACAGAATGCAGCCTGCAAATAACAGAAATTGATCAAAAGCCTTGAAAGTGTTCTGTTACTATCATTTCAGCTCCTACTTCCTTTTTTCAAACAACGAGTTAGCAAATAGAAAATTTATCTGCAGCCTCAATTTACATTGGCTGAGAGTTGATGCATAATAATTACGTTTTAAAAATTTTTCATACGAAGAATGTTACAGCAAATTATTGGAAAAACTTAAAATGTTTAGAACAGTCAAGTTTTTTATGAAGCTAAGCTTTTCCAATGAAAAAAAAATTATTTCCAATATAAGTAGCTCCGTCATCAATCCATGACATTAAAAATCCTCTTGATTAAACATTTTCAAAAAAACCACTCTTCCCATCCTTCATCCATGAAAAAAAGACCGCTTCCCACGCACAAGGGATTTTCAAGAGCATTATCATATATCGACGAACCTTATAACCGTGGAGCTTAGAATAAATCATGGCATTGTACAGAACTACGAGGACAAAAGAGCTTTTGGGGCACACGACATTGTACACACATATAGATACACTGGAATTTCGCTTGGCTCCTGCGGCTGCTGCTTGCGCCATTTATCGTCGCATTGGCGCCGTGTGACGTCAAGGCTAAAACGTTGATTTTTCTTGTTTGCTATCTCTCTTTTATGACGTTTCCGTTTGGGTCCTTGGCTGTATGTTTGTGTATAGAAGTTTGAATAGTCGACTCTCTTTCTTTTATTTATTTATTTTTTTTTTTGTTGAGTATCGATTTGCTCTTTTTTGTACAAGGGAACGATTTTGGAGATGAATAGTACTTTATTCAAGGATTTCCATCGAGGATAATGAAACTAATCAAGAGAAGCGAACGAAGCAATCTTCTACAATTTCATTGTTCGATACATAATTAAGCGAATCAATTGAAAACTTCTATCTTGTTAGACAGCTAACGACTGAATTAAATGTAAAAGCTCGATAGAAAAAAAAAACGTTACTTACGCGCTCGTATCGACTGTAAAATTGCATTCGAATATGCAGGTGAAGACAAGAACACGTTACGAAATCAATTTAAATTTCAATATTAGTATATAAGACACGACATTTTCCCCGCAGTCACTCAGAGAGTAATCAGAGCGTAAGATATTCCCATGCCTGTATAAACGCGCCGCGCATACGATGTGTAATTATTATGTAATCTTCATAGGCACTTTCCGCAAAATTTATGGCAAAGTGATATGATTATGTTAATTGAACGCTGAAGAAATATTGTCGTTACTTCGGTAAAACGCAAGAATATCGAAATGTTAAAGATCGTTATGTTGAATTAGTATATATATAACGAAAGCGAGGCTTCGCTCCATTCAGGTATACACGAGCAATATGACGAAATATATGAGTTTCATCTTCGTAAACAAGGAAGAAAAGCAGCATTCGTAAATTGTGAATCACACACACGGAGGCTGACAGAGAAAGAGAGAGCGAGCGTTTATAATCGTTGTCACATCTTGAAACTTATATAGCATATATGTACGAGAGCTTTCAACCTCTCACTTCGTCGCGGGGATCGTATACTACATATATACGTTTTTCCTTATCGTGAAATTTTCCACTTGAATAACGTCGTGAGGGCTTGTACATATTATGCCAAGAGTGTCCTTTTTTTTCAGCGTCACCGTACGAGATAGAGAGTAAAAGTGATAGAATGCCTTCGACCCTGAAAATTGAAAGTATATGCTGTTTTACTTACTATATAAGTATCATTTTTTTTCTCTTTCGAATATCTATTTCTGTTTAATTAGTTGTGATTTATCGAGAGGAGGGATATTGATAATGCCATCGCCGACGTAACTGCACAGGTGTTCACTCGTGTGACCGAAACCTGTATAAAACGTTATTCACAAATAATTAAGCATTTGGTTGTTTCTCAATGGAAAACGCTGTTGTTTTCGAATTTTCGAACAAAGAGAAAGTATCTTTTGGTAAAAGCTTCGAGATGCTCACGAGTAGAAGAAGCTCACTTTAGGAAAACTTTAGATTGGTTTCTTTTATAGATAAAAATACGAAACGTAATTTGGAAAAAATTACTCTCAACATTGTATATTATTCAAAAACTATTTTACCGAACTCTTATTAAAAAAAATTATTAAAACACTATTAATCCTCCATCCTAAATCAAAATCCACGCAATTAAAAGAGGAAAAAAAAACCTGACAATCGCCCTCCTAATTCTCTCCAAAAACCACCTCAAAGAAGCTTTTGCCGCTCCGAAAAAAGAAAACAAGTAAGCGCAATATACATACACAGTGTGTGGGAACGTATAGAGCAGCAGCAGCTCATCGTCGATCAGAGAGAGAAAGAGAGAGAGAGAGAGGCCTAGCCTAGTACGCGGCCATTTTGATTCGGCGTGATGTCACGAGTTGGTGGCCTACTTAGCCTCTCGGCATACTCCACGTGCACGGGTCGATGACCCGCTCACTGCTGCCGCTGCTAGAGTCCCCCTTTTTTTTTCGCTGCTGCTGCTTTCCACGCGCTCTCCCGGAAATTTTTGTATATAACCCAGGGCCGCTGTCTCTACATACACTTCTACGATATCCCTCCTCCTCCCTCATTCTTCGTGTGTGTCAAGTGGATTTCGACCAGGGCGTCATTGATTGTATACGTATAGCGAAATTTTTTTTTTATTAAGATAAGAGAGAGGGAATTGAAAAAATATAGAATTCTGACGTGTGAAATGAAAATGTTTCTCAATGAGAGAGGTTTCATCAATGTTGCATGTATATATGCGGTTTATAGTCTTTATTTTTTGAGCGACCATTGACTCTCTTTCATTCTTCTCCTATTTTACTTCATTGACTCATCTCTCATAGAGTGCCTCAATTCTAATTCTACGCCTCTACCGCCTATATTCGCTTAAGACAAATTTAATGAAAATATTTTTGTATTTTTATTTTATCTATGGCTTACAAACAATTCGTTTCGCAATGTGTTCGGGCTGAGAGATTAATTTGTTTGTCTCGGTTCCTAAATGTACGTGGAATTTTATCTGCTGATTGCTCGAGTGAAATAATAATTTTATAAGACCCAGTATCAAAATTTAACGTTACCGATCTATTTGCATGATTTACACCGAAAAATAAAGTATGCGAATGACGCAATGCGAATATCACACGAGAATTTTTTTTACCTAGATCCCTTCGAAAAAAAAAGGAAAGAAAAAGAGAGAGAAAAACAAGTCGGCTTGGTCGCACATATCTCTCAACGTTTCTTTCTCTCTCTCTCTCCTCGACAGTTCATTACGAGAAACGACCGTTCCCAAACTGAAAATTAGAATCTCCAAAAGAGAGTTTCGAAATCCCATATATAGGAGAGCGAAATTCCCATCATAACCCAGCGGGAGGGTCAAAAACCTCTCACGCAAGTCTTCTCTCTCTACAACAAAGACAAAGAAACCGATAAACCGCTCTTTTTTTTCTCTCTCTCTCTCTCCGTTGGAAAATTAACTCCAACGACAAATATTTAAGCTTCGACGGTGTGCACTGTCGAAGAAAAGCAGAGATAAGGACGTTACGGCTTTTCTATGGGATTGGAATTGTGTCTTCTTTATACAGTCGCTCGCGGGAATTAGTCAAGAGCGCTTCGAGAGAGAAAGAGTTACGCTTCTTCTCAATATTATTTTTAGCTTGCTTCGCGGGGGATTGTGAAAGTTTTTCGTTAGTTTATTCGAGCGAGAGTTTCTATTGATAGAGAAACGTTATTATTTCTAAGTTTTAACACCGCGCGACGCGAGAGAGAGAGTATAGAAATTTATAACAGGAAAGCTCTGTAATGCAAACGTTTCGTATCAAAAAAACAAAAAATTTAAAAGTTTTTAATTAATAAAAAAAAACCCCCGTAATTTTTCATGGAAAACTACCTCTCTAGCCGCGGAATAACAATGCTTCTAAAAAAGTTTTCAGCTTCTAATATTAAGCTCGTCGTTCTCTCTCTCTCGCCCGTCCAAATATCTCTCGTCACTCGGTTTCACGCGTACACGCGCGCGAACACACAGCCGAAGCCCGCCGAAAAGTTTGTTATGGAAGCGCGCCTAGAATAGAACGCAGCCAAAGCTATATAATGCTCTTCTCTCGTATATATAGTACTTTGTCCGGTTGATTAGAGACGCTGTTTCGGGCAATCTTTGCTTTTGCGTGAGATTTCGCGAGCGAATTTTAATTAACGATTTTTCTCGATTAAGAATTAAAAAAAAAAGGATAGAAGTAGAGTCTGAGCTTTAATGGAATACTTAAAGCTCTATGAATTCGAAACGAGAAACTCGCGTATTCAACCATTCGTTACGAGAAAGAAAATATATATCCCTTGTTCTTCGCATCAAATAGAAATCTATTATTAATCAAATCTCTCGATAAAGCGAAATTCTCTATATACTATACCAAAAATAATACCTAAATTTACTCCCTATATCAAAGCCCAGCACTCGCATTATTACCAATAATAGCCCCGAAATTGAATAGCGTTCCAGAGAGAGACAGAGAGAGAGAGAGAGAGAGAGAGAGAGAGAGAGAGAGAGAGAGAGAGAGAGAGAGAGAGAGCTACATAATATTATCCCATAACTCGGCAAACCACAACAAAAGGGATGGGTTTGTCAACAATAGATGAAAACGCCCTAATATATATAGAGTCGAGTGTCTCTCGAGGCCGAGAACGTGCAGCGTCCTCTAATTAGATCATTGGCGTGTCAAAACCACACGTCGCTCGAGGAACAGGATGTTTAGTCCATTAAATTCTCGTCCACGTGATTATTACATTTTTGTTTTTCTCTCGAAAAGAGTGTGTATTTCCTCTCCTAACGGAGTACACCTGGTACTTGATTAGGATCCTCTATGGTCTCTCTCTTGGCTCTCTGCTATCACGGTCACGTTGTAAAGTAATCAAGTTTATCCTGTGGCTTTAGAGAGCGGTAGTTTCTCTCTCTCTCCGTACCAGTAGTAAAGTAGTTGTAACTTGACAGGAGGAGGTATATTGTTACACTGTGCGTACGGTGTGTCCTTTATATACCTGAAACACACATAATACGTTTTACAACGTGGAAATTTATTAAGGTTTGTAATTGGATTTGCGCGGTTAATTGGAAAACGGTACATTATACTCGCGTGAAGATTGTTTAATTCAATTTTCTCGAAAACGACCTCCTTTAGAATTAAACAGCTAACGAATTGACAGAAGAATCTCGCAGTGACTATAACGAAAAGAAAAGAGAAAAAATCCCGATCGATTTTCGTCGTATGTGTGTAATAAGCTTCTCTCTCTCTCTCTCTCACTTGGTGTTCCAGTTACATGAAATGTAACCGAAGACCTACAAAAGTTAAGAGCGTTTTCTAAATTGAATTAAAACAACCCAAAACCTTATCAAATAATAGCGATTAGTCCAGTAAAAAAAAAAAGAAAGAAATTACGCGACGTAGTTATACTATCAGCTCTTATCCCAAAGTCTTATCGAGTATAAGAAAAAAAAAAGAAAAAAGGCCTACTTTTCTTCCTTCGCCTTGGTGCATGAGTAAATGGGAAATTTTCGTGTCGCGGGGTAAGTCACGCGTTGTACCATTACTCACGATAACGTCGTCGGTGCGCACACCTTAATGACCAAACGAATTTTATTATAATTATACAGGTGCCGTGCTCTGATGTGTGTGTGTATATGTGTGTATGTGTGTGTAGCCTCAAGGGCGTTTTGGTGTCTAGGAAAACCGTTAGAACCCCTTGGGTGGTTAGCTCGTAATGTATAGAAAGTCTGCTACTTCGTTGTTTTTCTTTTAATTTCTTGAGTCCCCGTTTTGATGCGGTAGATCATAAACTCTTGAGTGATTGATTGACTGATTAGTTAAATTAATATTTTAAAGTTTAGCGTGAAATTAATTTACCGGTAGGTTAAATGAAACAATTTTTTGATCATTCTAAAAATTAATTTGTTCATTCCAATTCACAACGCATGACATTTTCAATCAAACTAACATCTACTTTACACACATAGCTTTTGAACTCTTGATACGTAAAGCAGCGTAAATCAAGGCGCACGCGAAGATTAAATTCGCGCTACTTATATAACGTATGAGGGATTCCCTATGCGCCATGTGGCTGCAGCAGCAAGCTAAACTCGCGACGAGTGCACGAGCGACTTAGACGTTATAATACTTTCGCTCTAATTCTCGCATAGAGGGGAAGTTTGGGAAAGGGCTGCTGCCGCTGGCGCCACCAGAGAAAATGGATGCGATTAGAATGGCAACACCTGGCGCAAAGCGCGCTAATTCTCCTTATCGACGCTCGCGAGTTTATTTTAGCGAAAAGTACTTTAAAAAACATCCGAGTAAAATTGATTTTCTACAATATCTTCGCGAGTCAAAGTTAATGAGGTAATGGAAACTATACTCTTCGTTCGATGTTCGAATAATCGAGGCGAAGGATAAGGACTAAATGAGTCGACTCCTTGAGGATCAAGTGGCGCGAAACTTGAGGCAATCTTGAGGCTAAAACTTAGCCGCCAACCACCGTCACTGCCTTGCTCCGCCCTATCAAACTTTGTTGGATTAGGATGCGGTTCGATAAGCTTTGCGCATTAAAGCCTTCGATTTTTCAGTTTGGCGGATGAAGACATGAATTTTGAAACTTTTCTAGTGGGAATTACGAGCTTACTTTTTTATTGAAGCTTTGAATGCGAAAAATTTATTGAAAAATTTGTTTTCTTTTTTAATAACTACACGTTTTTAAATAATAACTAATCAAAGCTACATGGATAAATTTTATATATGGTTAATTTTTTGAACATTATAATGATTCACCAATAGTAGTGACCTTAAATTCTTGTTACAAAATTTTTTATACGACTGAAGAAAGCGCCAGAGCAAAATAAAAACATTTTTCTTTGTGATCACATTTTTTACATGTTATTTCAAAATAAAAATCCTCTTCAAACTTTATAAATATTATGTAAACTCAAATATACATTTTTTCAATCTACAAATGTATTGAAAAAAGTATCTTGTTTAAATACAGCTGCTCGCAATTCACTTATCAGAGTTACTTAAACATAATATGATATTTACAATAAAAATACCCTTTTAAATTCTTTGTCGTTAAAAATAGATAATATAAAATATCACATAAGAGCAACAGTCGCAGAAAAACTCAGATTCAACCGAACGTTAAGGATTCTAATGATCGTTAGTAGCAGTAACGATCAAGCGAACTCGTGATATACAGCAGAGCGGAAGAAAAAATACTCTTGGAAGCGAAAAAAAACAATTATTACACCCTAATAACCCAGTTCAACTTCATTAAACTCCATATTTTTCTGTTTTATTAAATCCTCTGTGGGAAAAGAAAACAAACTCATTTCCTCCTTCAGTAATTGCAATTTCATTCATTATACCGTCAAAGTTCTCTAAAGAAAACGCACAACGACCGAAAAACTAGAAAGGAAGTCATAAATCTAACAGTATAAAACCGAAAAAAAAATAGATAAAAGTAGAGCAGCCAGAAATTCATCGAGCAAAAAATAAACAACAATATCAGTCGTCGTAGAGTAATAAATCGTATTCCCGCAGAATTTTTCCCGCATTACGCGACGAACGAAATGGAGGGCGCGCAAATAAACTACATACACATACACATACACAAACACACGGGTCACTGGGTCAACCCTAGAACGAGAGAGAGAGAGAGAGAGAGAGAGAGAGAGAGAGAGAGAGAGAGAGAGAGAGAGAGAGAGAGAGAGAGAGAGAGAGAAGCACATCGATCCGTTGAGCGCGCCCCGAAAATTCATCGCCCAGCCCCAGCACTGCAGCGATGACCTCGTTTTGTTGGAAGCTCTGAATTATTATGCGAACATGCCCTATAAAGGCCAGAGTTCCGCAGAGATCGACTTCGATCGTTAATTATCGTCGCTTGTCCTGCTTGCTTCGAGGTTTTGTTTTTTTTTTATTCTAAGAAGTTCTGGTTTTTAAGGGTGGTTTTTGGATTTTGGGCGTGGCAAAGTGGATTGGAGTGTCTGCTTTTTTTTTATAAATTTTTTTGCTATCTTGATTTTTTATTAAATGTTTTGAAGAGAAATGAAATATTTCCGAAAATGGAGTATCAATTATACATATTGGAGCTATCAACAAAAATAAATATAATAAAAATAACGCGCTTTGGAGCTTTCGATAAAAATAAATAAAATAAAAATAAGCGGAAATATAAATTTACATCTGCGAATTTTAAACAAAGAAGCAAAAATGTTCGTTCTATTCATTGAACCTAATATAAAATTAGATTATTCTTTATCTTTACGAATTTATTGTAAGCTTTTTGTCAAAAGTTCTTTTTTTCTTCTCAACATCCCATCTAAAACAGGATTAATTTTGTAAAAGCTATTTCTATTTTCATTACTAAAAGTGACTTACTTTCAGTAATGAAAATTACTTTTCGAAAAGAACATTACTTTTGAAAATGACAATTAGTAAAATGCAACCCCTCGGTTTTATTTCGACATCTCACAGAGTATATATGGATCCAAAGAATATTTCTCCAACTATACAGAGCAGGCAAAACTTTTGAAATAATCAATAAGATAACACTCCCCAAAAAACGAAGTAGGGCGTGAAACTTAATTTGAAACTTTATTTCAATGACAAATCCTACGAAAAAAAAACCAAACTTAAAAGTATTCTCCACGCCCTCGCAAGTTTAAATTGAATTCCTTACCAATTCGATTGGCAACCTCTAAAGAAAAAAAGACACATACTACACTGTGTTAAAAAAGGACCTAATTTAATAATCCAAAAGCTTGAAGGTGGCGCCTTATCTGGAAAATTTAGTGACTGCCGCCAACCCCCAAATGTAGGCCAGTAGGTCGGAGAGCTCGTTCCATCGACCAAACTCCCTCCCTCTCACCCGAAGCGCGGTGTTGAAAAATTTTCTCTCTCTCTCGCGGCCTCACCCTCCTCCTGCCTCGCTCGCTCGTCGCGGAAGGCTTCGACGATTGAACTTATTTTCCGGTGACCTGGTATTGGCTTTTTTTTTCGTTTTACTGCTGGCTTGACTTTATTTGGCTCAACCCGACTGTTTGCCTGCATTTTATTTATGTGTGTTTCGCCACACGCGGATTCTCTTGCTGTGCCTCTTGTTACCAACTGCGACTTTATTATATACTCTATTTGGACGTCGAACGTGTTCGATTTTTAGCATTTTTTGTTGGAATTACATTCTATATTTGTAGTAGAGTAATTTTGTTTTAGTTTATTGACGATAACTAAATGAAATTCATTAACTGAGTGTGTTATATTCGAATAAATGTTCAACATTACTAAGTTGCATGCTGATTAATTTTCATGTTAATTATATCAATTATAATTCGCTTTGTCTGTTATAGCTGAGCGAAATCCAGTAAAATCAAAATAGCTCTCAGGATAATTTGTTATTCTATTATGCCATTCAAATTCGGATATTCCAATATGATTGAATTGAACATTTCAGTATTTCATGATTAGTCAGTATTGCATTGGATTTACTAGGAAAGCGGTAGCTCAGTGTTTTATAAATAGAACGTAAAGTAACGTAAATGTTAGATTGTGTAGTCATTTGTTTCCGTTCTATTCTATCGACTTGGTTTTATTTAGTCTGCAGAAATAACATTTTTAGATTTTTGCTGTTACTACTTTAGTAAATTAACTACCCCACTGTAATTTTATCTTTTCAATACACATTTATCAGGCAAAAATCTCCGCAAACCCTCTCTCAAAAAAAAAAGCAAACCTCAAATCCCGAATAATTAAAAATTCACGCAACGAAATTCCCACGCGTAAAATTACTGTCGAATTACGAGAAAACACACACACACACACGAGCTTCGCGTCGCTTCGAGTGAGGAATACGCCCCAATTCCGTCAGTTTTGCCCGTTTGACCCAAAATCGAGGGACAAGGAAATAGCCGCAGAGGTTATATAGATCGAACACTACTACAACTACACACACACACACACACACACATACACACAATCGAGCAATGAGAGCATCCGTGGCGCGTTCGTCAGTGTTATCTCTCTCGCAGTTCTCGCGCGACAATGGGCCATCGGCCGTTGCGAAGCTAACATATCGCGCTTTGGGATTAATCCGCAACGTCGTCGCGTATATACACACATACACACACAGAGGATTCCTAATTGAATTTTCTCTCTCTCTCTCTCTCTCTCTCTCTCGTTGTCGTCGCATTATTGAATATCCATTAAGTTGCCTCGTCCCGCGCGAAACTAGAGCGAAACTTCTTTTTATAAATCACGCGATCGGCTTTTTTTTTCTTCTTTTTACATATACAAAGTGCATAGCAGCAGCAGCAGCTTCATTATTCATCTATATAATGGGCCGCGAGGATGGTATTAATAGTTTACGCGCGTGCGATTATGAATATGCAATGCGCGCAAGCGAAGTGGGAAAATAAGATTGAAATCTTTTGCCTATATTTGCTTTAAAAATAGTTTTCTGTGTGTGTGCGTGTGTGTGTGGCAGTTTATGTAACGAGATCGTTAGTAGATGCCGTGTTCTCTCTCTCTCTCTCTCTCTCCTTGAAAGCAAATTCAAACTATCTCTTATATAGGGGGAGAGCGAATCTCAATTTAAACTTAGGGATTTCGTATATACACACACACACGCGACCTCATTTAGCCTGGCCCAGTCAGCGTATATATACTGCTCGTTGGTGAAATTGGGGTCGCGAAAAGGGAAGGCCTGTAATTAAAAACATTTAATTATCGCGCGCGACGAGCTTGTCGCGACCCGAGCAAAAGCCAAAAAGCTTTTTTTGCCCGCGAGAATCGCTTGACGACCTTTTTACAAATTGCCAGTTTTTGAGGGGATACAATTAATATATGTGATGGAGTAACAAATGGCTTTTTTTTTTCTTCTCTTTGTGGAAGGTTTGTTTGAGTTTTAAATTGAAAAATCGTGTTACTGTCTCTATCTTTCTCTCTCTCTCGCTCTCTCTCTCTCTCTCTCTCTCTCTCTCTCTCTCTCTCGATGCGGCTTTTTGCGATTTCCAAGTAGGGAAATTGCTTGGATAGAATCTTTAAAGAAGTCATTAATTTTTTTTTTCTAAGGTTGATTATTAACTCTACTCGTTGCATTAACTGATGTGAAAAAATTGAAAATGGAATGGATTTTTTCTAAAATGTCAATTATCATATGGAATAAATTATGTGGTATAATGTTTCGTTCTAAAAAAAATAATTTGAGCAGTAACGAATTCCTTTTCTCAGTGCAATTACAAACTCGTCGAATTTTGTAATTCTAGGAAAAGTGAGGAAAGTAGAACTGCATTTTTTATGACATCAAGTTTTCCACCAGAGTTCCACAGAATATACGCATAATTATGTTTTAAATGACTCTCGTAATATTAAATAATACAACTTCAATTTACATAAATTCATCCAACATAAAAAATTTGCTTCCGCTCCAAAAACAGACTGACATTACATTAAATTTAAAGCTTACATTCCCAAAAAATCATTACGCACATTTCCCTAAGCAGCATCAACCACAGTCATAACCATATAATTACAGTAGTACAAGTCCACCACATACATCCACGTTAAAGTAAAAAAAAAAGAGCTTTCGCTCGGCCACTGCAGACAATGGAGGCGTAATGCAGCAGTAACAGCAGCAGCAGCAATAGCAGTAGCTGCGCGGACTGTCAATCAAGCGCGACCTCGCTAATAGATAAGAGGCTGCGGGGCTGCAGCAGCAGCAGCGTAACCTGGTTTTATGCGCGCGCACGAAGCTTTTTTTTCGCTCTAATTAGAAGCTTTCCTTTCCCTCGCCTGCTGCTTGCTTTTTCATTAGATTGAGACTTGAAGCTTTCTCGTGAAAAAAAAGGGGGAGAGCTTTTTTTTTTGTTTGATGGATGTGGAAGTAGTTACAGTGCTGATTGGATTGGATTGACATTTTTACTCCCCCTCTCTGGAATGAGATAACGTCTCTTTTTTTTTAAAAGCTCGCTTTAACGATGTTTTCCCTTCGCGTTGTCGGTGGTGATTGTCTGCGTGTAATTTATACGGAGATCTTTCGAGCTACAGTGAGCTTTGAGTTGGAGCTTTATTTGCATTACGGATGGTGATAATAGCTTAATAAATTAAGCTTTGTAATTAAAAGTGCTTTACAAATCATTTTTTAAATAAAGTAATTATTAGTATTTAAATTACTGGAATTTTCTCATTACAATCCCGCAGTCATAACAACAAATAAATTCTAAAATAAAAGCCTGCACCAATTTCTATCAGCAAAAAAGGAAAAAAAAAATACGACTTATCAGGCGAGTCGAGAGCTTGCGGAAAAATAAACTCGATAAAAGCCATGAAATATATCAATGCCAATCACCAAAGCTGCGCGCGCGGAAGGCTTCTTTCTCTCGACGCTGCTATTTTTCGTTTATACCGCAGTTCCGTATATTTCAATCGGCGCGTTGCTGCACGTTCTCCCTCCCCCTCCTCTTTCGCCCCTCATTACGCGGCCACTCGTGTAACAGGGGGGCGGGAAACGGGAGTAACGCGCTTGCGCACCAACTATTCGTGCCACACACACATACATAACACACACTGGGCAGAGTAATCTGATTCGACTCGTATTTGTGTGTGTGAGAGAGAGATTTCGGGTCATAGTTAATTTACTAATTAGCCCACGAGAAACTTTTTCGCTCGGCAAAAAACAGGAACTTGCGGCGATTGTTCGCCAGTTAAATGGATAAAATTAATTCAAAGCGGTATATGTACTATATAGTGTGTACGCTCGATTGATCAATCGTTCGATTGAATTAACTGCAAGCCATAATTCGCTTATAAATCCAATCGTTCATGAATTATACTAGATACTGATACTGAATGCTAAAATCCGTATTCAAAGAGACATCTCAGTTCTCCCATTTAGGTATATAATCCAAAAAGAGACTCTCAACCAACAGACGACAGACACTTGATAAATAATGAAACCACTCGCGCGTGAAATCACACACCTGAAAAGAAAGTAAAAAAAAAAGTAAATTGAAAAATGAACGAAAAGAATAAAAAAAAAGCATGTACACGTTTGAAAAAGCACTCATGAAATTAAAGCTCGTCTCTTTTTCTCTCTCTCTGCGAGCGCGCACAAAACCGTATATCCATCCGCAATCCTCAAAGCTCCCAAGGAGTTGCCGCCTCGCTGAAAAAGCTCGAAAGAGAGAGGGGGAGCTGTAACGGGGCCGCGAGTATTGATCCCAACGACGACGACGACGACGACGACGACGGGCGGCGGCAGCAGTTGGCTCTCTCTCTCTCTCACTCTGTGACACATTTGCTTGCAAGCTATGCTCTGCTCTGCTCCACTTTCTCTTCTCTCTCTCTCTCTCTCTCTCTCTCTCTCTCTCTCTCTCTATCCACACAAATGAAAATGTGCTTTGTCAGTATAGTCGACAAAAAAAAAACGAAAACCGCTTGTTTTTCTTTTTTTTTTATATGTATACAGGCATGATTGATATTTTTCGACGTTCCGTTGGAATTCAACGGGAAACACTCGAGCGAATTGGGATTGTTGGTGTTTCGGGAATGCTTGCCAAGCTGGAATTTAGTTTGGCGAAATTGGGAACGAATGCTATCGCGATGGAATTGCTCGAGAAGTTTGAATTTAAATAATTTCCGATTACATTCGAAACGATAAATCGAGCAATATGTATCTTGTAATCAGCTGAATTCCAGAGAATATCTTCTTTGAAGGCAGAGGAGGGGGAAAAAAAAGAGAAGAACTCGTTTGTTTCATTAAAAAACATCTGGCTTTCCATCTCTTTCATCGTCGTTTTCTCTCTCTTTCGCTTTCTCTATCCGACAATAAACACAAATGACAATCTCCAGAGAAGCAGCAGCAGCAAAAGCGATGGTATGGCGAGGCTCCTTATTAAAAAATTCCTCGAGATAGTCGAGAATAAAGAAATAAAAAATGTGGCTCTCTCTCTCTCTCTCTCTCTCTCGAGAAAATCTCATTCTTCAGTTGTACAATGCAATTATGGCATTTGAATATAACATCCTTTTTTTTCTTCTCTTTTTCTCTTAAGAGCTAATACTCGCAAACAAACCAAAGCTCTCTGCGGGAAATATTAAGTCGAATATTCGGAATTTCATAATGAGAGAGATTTATTCAGTTGGAAAACGAAGAAAAGGCGAATTATAGATTTTTAATAAACGTGGAAGGTATCCAAGGAATTCAATTATAATCGAATTATTATTTCAGTTTTATAAGAGAATTTGTCGAAAATTGATGTAATTTTCATCTTCCAAATTACTCAACAAATTAAATTCGCTTCCTCCCAAGTTCATATTTATCAAAGTTCGCAGCCTGACTAATTACAAGTGAAAATCAAACATAGAAATTATCCGAAACTCGTGAAAATCGAAGGCACTGTGGCACATACATTGATCGACATCCAGAGAGAGAGAGAGAGAGGCCCGAAAATTACAGACGAGAGAGAAACTGGCTCAACACGAAAACTCCTCCCGCGGCTGTACAGTAGCAATCTATAAATAAACTCACAGGCGCGTTGGATTATATGGAACACACGCGTAAAATACATGTATGTATAGGCTTCTCTCTCTCTCTCTACCCCTGGATAGAAGCGACTCTCTCTCTCTCTCTCTCTCGGACGTTATTGATTGATAAAGTTTGTTTGGTCGTATATACACATACGCGCGCGCTCCAGTATTCGGGAAATGCTGTGTTTGCTTATGTGTGCGTGTAAACTGACATAATGCTTTAGGTTTTCTTTTTCGAAAAGCTCTGAAAAGAAAAATATCGCATTGAATGTTTTTTTTTCTTCAACGAAGCATTAATAATAATAAAAATCCGTATACGAGAGCTTTTTTTTCCCGCAGTCGATATAGACGCGTAAGGAGCTTACACACTCTATATATGCACATTTTATGTGCAGATAGGTCTGCCGACAGCCATTTAAAGAGGCCTTATTACTCGAACGTCAAGCCGCTAAATATGGTTTTATGCATGACATTAGCGAGCGAGCGAGCGAGGTACTTGGCTATAATGACGATTAAGTGAGTGGTATCGCGATGAAACTTAATGACTGTACTTGGAAAGCTCCACCACGATAGCACTTCTTGCATGTGTATTATGTAGCTACTTTGGTAAAATCTCATCATCCCCTCCTTCTCCACTTTGTACGTGATTAATTAATTTTATTCGAGAGGATTTTGCTTAAAATCGTTGATCAAGAGTTTACCATGAATATTTTAGCATTCACCGCAACGAAAGCTCCACTTTTTCAAAAAAAATAAAATAAAATCTTCATTGTACAAAATGGACAAAGTGTTCATCGGTCAAAACCGCAAGTTAAGCGCGCAGCTAGCGAGCAATTCGAATTCAGAACTTGACCCGAATCCCTCAAAAGCTCGAACCCATAAATCCATTGAAAGCTCTCGCGGACAAAACAAAGCCATAAAATTAACGGGTTTCTCTCTCTCTCTCTCTCACACACACACAGTGTGTCTGTATTTCAGCACGAGTGACCAGGCCAGAGCAGCAGGCAAGCTTGCAATGATTATCGTTTTCGGGAAGTCTGCCAAATAGGTCAGCGGGATTCAGAACCCTCCCTACCAGGGGTAGCAGTAGTACTAGTAGTAGTAGTAGTCGTAGTAGTAGTAGTAGAGCTTTTCTTTTCCTCGCGTGCTAAAGGCGGAGCAGCAGCGCACACGCGGCCCCCCCTTCCCTCTCTCTCTCTCTCTTCGTTTGATCAATACTCTGTCACCACCGCCGCCCCGCTGCCGCCGCCTCCGCCTCGCCCCTAAGCCGCATGGTAACAGAGAGCATACATATCCCGACAGAAAGATGGGAAACGAAGCACCAAGTGTTACGTGTGCGAGGCGTTTGAGAGGATTATTCCGAGTGAATAGAAACGCCTTTAAAAACGAAAGGCGAGAGAGAGAGAAAAAAAGAGTACAGAGGTGCTTCTCTTTCTCTCTCCCTGAGCTTGCGAGGAATGTCACTCCTTGAGAATTAGAAATGTTTTCTAGACTGATCTTTTTTCTTCTTTTTTGAAGGATCAATCGATTGAAACTCAATTTTAAGCTGATCGAAAGTAGACTATTTACTACTTTCGAAAAGTCGTTTGCCCGAAATCCAATCTCGGTTCGTTCGGTTGGCGGATTCCGAACTAATAACTTATGCGGCTGTGGGCTCGTAAAGTATAGGGGATTTTGCAAAGTTGGGCAAAACTAAAAATATTATTTTCTTTATCGCGACGTTTATTATTCCGCCTTCATTTGCATAGTTTTATATATACTGTATGTGTGCAGTGTGCATATTAGATATTCAACAACCATAAATCTTTTGTCGAGTGTATGTGTGTGCATACTCGAGAGAGAAAATTGTCGAGAGTGTATACGGGGTTAAATATATATCGCTATACTTTACTTCTCTAACGTTTTTATATCCTGATTTATTTACACTGTTTTTTTTTTTGAGAAGTATGTAAAATTTTTCGAGTGATACTTGATATAAAAATTGATATGAATAATGCATGTGGGGTTACGCCACTGCAAAAGTGTATCGTCTGTTTATGACACGAATAAAAAAAATCGTTATTTCATCGTGATTCAACGAGAAAAATCAATTCCACGACAAAAAAAGAAATTCCAATGAAAATATAATGGGTGTTCACTCGAGTGATGGCGGACGAAAGCTTCGTCAATCGGTAATTTTTCCACGTCGCCGTCAGAGCAGCAGCAGCAGCAGTAGTAGTAGTAGTGAAACCAGCACATCGCGGCCTCCCATCGAGAATAAACGGCCCAATTCTGCCAGTTTTCAACGGGCACACACACACACACACACATAAACCCCATTACCTCGTCCGGCAATTTTTCACTCGTCCACCCCACACACAACTATACGCTGCTCGCGCTTGCGATCTCGATAGCAAAAATGTGCTGCCGCCGCCGCCGCGCGTGGAACGATCAGTCAAACGTCAAGCGAAAAATTTCGCGAAAAAGAGCTTTTTGCGTTGCTGCCAAAAACATAGCCGCGAAAAGCAGTTTACGTAAAACTAGTCCAGCGGCACACTCACACACACACACAAGTTTCTCGATAGCCCTAATGACCAACGACCGAGCTAGTGGAAATTTTTACGCGACGCTGAGCTAATTACAAAGTCTAAAATGCGAAAATAGCTGCTGACCGTGATGTGTGTGTGTGTGTGTGTGTGTGGGTATAAACTTGGCTAACGGTGCTTGACGATTTTCGAGCTTTTTTTTTCTTTCTCTTTCTTCTTCCTAAAATGTCGAAACGTTCGCGCGAGAGTAATTGAAAGATTTATCGTGCTCTATAAATTTGGTAAGTTAACTGATGGTTCATTATGTTTCTTTTCGTTCGTGACGTAAATTGTTGTTCAAGGATTTACAGACGAATTAATTTTTTTTTATTCTTCTGACCTAGATAGTTGATAAAGAAATGGGTTGAAATTTTGAAGTTTACTTTTTCATTACTATCAAAAATTAAAGCTTTAAAATTTCTTTTTTGCGGCTGACCATATTAAATCCTTTTCTACTGCTATTTTATTTTGTTTTCTGCCATTTCATTAAAATTATTTCAGTCATTTATCAGTACATTCATAAAAAAAATATCCCAATCAACATCGCTGCATCAGAAAACTCTTAGCTGATTCACACACGCAAACATGCAAAATCCGATAAACTTTCGAACTTCCCTCTTCCCCCCTCGGATTTCCATCAGAACTCTGATTCACCACCAGATAGAAAACAAAATCATTTCCCAAACAACGCACATCCAAGAGCAATTTCCAACGTAAATCAACTCGCCACGAGAGCGAGAGAGAAGCCTCCAAACCTACGAAATTTATTGGGGCGATGACGTCACCTTGCCGCTGCAAGCGATAATTCAACTGCCGGATTTCACTTGCAGAACACAGCACTATAGCAGCGCACTATGACCGGGTTAAGCTCGAGAGAGATGTTTATGGGCCTATGTGAGCATTGTTTACGACGATCAAAGTCATTAGAATTGGATGAATCTTCTGGCTGCCCGCACCCGGGGGAAGAAGATTCAACTTTTCTATATAATGTAACTATGTTCGTTCAGAGCTTTTATCGACAAACTTCTTTCTTACCCCCCCCCCCCCCCCTCGTCTTAATGGGATTTTTATTGGCACTCAAACTTTGTCTCGTACAACGTCATTTTCTTCATCTTTATCGAAAAGTACGCCGATCCGTCCAATATGAATTCCGTATCGCGAAAGATCTTTTGCAAGTGCTCCGTTAAACTTTGATAACGAACGGTATTCAACGTCGTCATTAGTTTTTTTTTTAATTACTTGAAAAAATTCGCACTATGATAAAAATCCACTTAAACAAATCTTCTAGGAATGTATGATTTCCCGAGCGATAAAAAAATTTTCCCAAACGAAGAAAAAAGAAGCTTCACGTCGCCATTGATCTATTTTTACCAAACACTGTAACTAACAGAAAAAATTTTTGCAATCACGCTCGTGCATTGCTCAACGTTCTCTCTCTCCGCCAATGTCAATAATTGTCAGATGTCGCAATTTAATCAGAAACAGAGCGTGCGATAGTACAACGATGCTAGCGAGAAAATTAAATCACACTTGTATTTATCTTATTGAAATGTCGCGACAGAGCAGCCTCACGAGCGCGCGTCATTGGCCGCCAGATAAAATGCAAACTATATAAGCTTGAAAATGCGCCGATTGAAATCGAGTTTTTGATCGTACAACGCGCTAAAATGAAGACAGTGTGTATTTTACTGTGCATCGCCGCGGGCGCGAGTGGCTTCTATGTTGGTAAGTTTGATTGATTTTTAATTTAGGGAGTTTTATAGTGCTCTTTTTTACAATTTTTAGATGAAAGTGGAGAAAAGAAGAAAGAGAGGATTGTGCAAGGTGATTTTGCGAAGATAGAGGATGTGCCGTGGCAGGTTTGTGCTTTTACTTTATAGACGGTTCTTAAGAGATACTGAAAAATAATTTAAAAATGAATATGATCTACGATTTTAGGCAAACATATTATGGTACAATTTGGTTCATAGCTGTGGTGCTACCATCATTGACAAATCGTGGATTTTGACTGGTGCTCATTGCATAGAGTAAGCTCAACTTACTTTCAAAACTATCAATGCTACAATAAATTAATACTCATATCCAAACGTGTCTTTACAATAGAAACAAAGAAAAGATATCAGTGCGAACAGGTAGCGGTTACAGAACTGGCTTGGGAACAAAGCACAAAGTAGAAAAAATGATTATGCATCCTAATTACGACACCAAAAGCAACAACAATGATATCGCTCTAGTCAAGGTGACTTAATGAAAAAAAAACTTGTTCGACGATGACGAGACAAACAAAGTGAACTAACAATCGCACGATCGTATTTTGCAGCTCGTCGAGCCTATTAAATTCACTAAAGAGCAGAAATCAATACCGATCGCAAATTCGACTGACATTCCCAAAGAAGGCCAAAGAATGTTGATCTCTGGTTTTGGAAATATTGGCGTGAGTTAAAATTTCTAGATTCATCAGAATTGTGGTTTAAAAATACACATACTCGAGCTTTTTTCGTTTACAGAACAATTTGAGTGCGTCGAGTATCTTGAAATCGGCCTACGTACCAGTGACGAATCAAGAAAATTGCATGAAAGCTTACGCACACGATCCGATAACCGACAACATGTTTTGCGCTGGCGACGGTCATGCCGATGCTTGTCAAGGTGATTCCGGTGGCCCGGCTGTCATTAACGGCAAACTTTATGGAATTATCTCGTCTGGTATCAGATGCGGTTCGAACAAGTATCCAGGCGTTTATACTAGGGTTTACAAGTATTACGATTGGATTGTAAATACTACTGGACTGACATTTTAACAGATATTTTTTATAAATAATTGTGTACAGTACATTGTAAGTGTAAGTTAAGCGATGAAAAAGCTTGATTAAATAAAAAAAGATACAATAAAAAATGAATTGTCTATCTTATTTTTGAGTATATAACATACTTCACAGCTTGTTTTCAAGAAATTCCAAAAGAAAAAAGACAATCAACAAATGAATCATCAAATAGAAGACACAATGCTTTATCGTTTAACATTGGTAATTTTTTTCAATTTGGCGATAAACTTCTATAAATTGAAAAATATTTACACAACCACATCTCATTTCTTTTGTGTCAATATCAATATCATGGTTGGGATGTACGAAATTCTGAAGTAAGAAGCTATAAAGTCAGTTTACAAAGAAAACTTATCTTTATCTCATTGAAATATCGCGACTTCGAGCGTCATTTAAGATAAAATTTAAACGATACGGTATGTCTTGAAATTATAGCAGCTGCTCAGTTCTATAAGCGCAAACATGAAGACTGTGTGTTTCTTACTCTGCGTCGTTGGCGCGAGTTGCGTGTACATTGGTAAGTTATTGAATTTATAAAATTTCATGTCGTAATTACAATAACGATTTTTAGAAAATGATCGTGGTCAGCTGCGAAAAGGGAGAATTTTACAAAGGGATTTCACGAAGATAGAAAATGTGCCTTATCAGGTCTGTGTGTTTAATTCGTGATGCTTTCGAACGTACTATATAAAAACGTATTTTTTTACATAAATCGTATGATGTGCAATTTCAGGCTAGCATATTAGAGTACGATTCATAAGCATGAACTTGTGTAATTTTCGCCAAATGAGAATTTATTGATCGGAGAAATATTTTTCAAACTGGGTTGTTTGGGTTTAGAATAATTTTTTTTTTCGAAAAAAATTGGTAATAATTAAAATTGTTTAAATATATGGAATCTGAATGAACTTTAATACTAAATTCGACCCTCCGGATTTTTTTTTCACGATCTACTTATTACTCTTAGCATGGTTATGCCTTTCATTAGTCAGAATTAGCTTTGATCTTGAATTGTGCGTAAAAAGAAATCTGAATTTTTGCGTCAACAATTTCATTGAAAATTATTTTTCCCATTCCCCGATCAATAAATTATCACTAATTTGAAATTACGCAGGTCCATCTCTTTGACGAACACTTGCGGTGCAGTCATCATTGACAAATCTTGGATTCTGACATGCTCTCATTGCATCCAGTGAGTTCAAGTGATCTTCCAAATATCAATCTCACGACTGATTTTTGTTTAATGTTGTAATTAATTTACCAGAACACCATATAAGCTTAATTTAAACGTAACAATCCAAACCGGTACTGGACGGAGAAAGGGTTCAGGAATTCTGCATAAAATCGAAAAAATGATTATACATCCTAATTACACAATCAGTAACGAAAACAATGATATTGCTCTAATCAAGGTGACTCAATAAATATAATACAAATTCTGCTCAATGATAAAACAAAAAATGACAGATAATATAATATTCGCAGCTAGCTGAACCTATTAAATTCAGTAAAGAGCAGAGTTCAATACCGATCGCAAACTCATCCGACATACCGAGAGAAGGCCAACAAATGCTGATATCTGGCTTTGGAAGAATCGCCGTATGTATACAACTCATTCGAATCTTTCAATTATCATTTTTGCAATTACGCTCTACTATTCTATTTTTCAGGTGAATTTAAATCCTTCGGAGATCTTAAGATCAGCCAACGTGACAGTGCGAAACGACGAAGATTGCATCGAAGCCTACGGATCGAGTCAAATGACTGACAAAAAGTTTTGCGCTGGCGACGAGCACGCCGACGCGTGCGAAGGTGATTCTGGAGGTCCAGCCGTTATCAATGGCAAACTCTATGGAATTATTTCCGGTGGTATCGGATGTGGCTTGAAGGAGTTTCCAGGTGTCTACATGAGGGTTCATCAGTATTACGATTGGATTGTCAATACCACTGGACTTAAATTCTGAACGAAAATAAAAATATTGAATATTTGCGACAAATGCCTGTGATTAATTCTATTTACACTAGACATACGTTCGTGTATGGAATACCAGACATTGTGCCACTCGGTTTTCCCGCATGACGCTATATGTGCTGAACACATTCATTCGCACGGAAGAAAACCTTTCGTTCTGCGGTTATCGAATCTGTAGAAATGCACGAGAAGACCGCAGCTTTCTGCCAATACTATAGCAATGGAAAAATAAAATATAGGAGTACGAGAGGAAGTTGTCAAATAAAAATGGGAGCAATTGATTTATTCGTTAAAAAAAGAAGAGAAAATGAAAGTTGGACTTTTTTTTAGAAATATTAAAATGAAATACTATCGCAATATATCCAACACGCGAAGAAACAAAAAAAAAGTCATAAACTGCCTGCGTGTGTGAAAATGGTAAAGTTTTTTTTTCTCTTCCGAAAAGCTATCACATTTCATTAACTTACAGCAGCAGCAAACTCGTGAAAATTCAATGAATAATTAAGCAACTTCCCAAAAAAGAAACAAAACGTTATACTTGACCTAGAGCCGATAGATAAGAAAATTTTTGGCTTACAAAAGCAGCGACGTCACAAGCGATAAATCAGCCGCGAGATACGTTCCATTTTTTTTTCACTTTCTTCATTAAACTTGCGCACGACGCACACTTCGAAATCCCAGCGAAGCGGATAGATAATTGTGTGTCATAAATCTCGAGTTACTTTTAATACATATAAATGAGGTATTAGAGTCTTAAATCGAAATAACTCGGCATCGCGCGCATGTATATGTGAAAACGCGGACAGGAAACGTATGGACGTTTCTTCATCGTCACCGCGCAATGTACACACACACAGAGTTCTTGAGCAATTGACAGAAGAAAGTAAAATGGGGTTCTATGTGTTTTTTTTTCTCCTGTTTGGTTTTAACAGTAATCGTAATATCAACATCCGAGGGTCTTTTCATTCTGATATTGATAGTGAATATCAAGCGACGCGCCCTACATATACACATACTCGTTCGTCGTTTTATAGCTAAAGAACGTCGGAGGCATTACTTATTTAGATGAACTATCGATTCGACACACGTTTTCTTTTCTTGCGCAGACAAAGATACGAACAAGTTCAAGGTGTCTTTGTTTTCTTTTTTTTTCCTTTCTCCGTCTTTTCTATTCGCGACATCGTTCGATAATTATATACAGCTAGATCCGTTACACCTTGTATTATTTTTGAACGGCAGTGACACAAGCAACGTCGTATAGTTTGAGTAGGTATAAGGTATATTAACGATCGATTTCCCATGCGTGTCAGCAACTATAACGAACGAAGCGCGTGATGCTCGACGATGGATAATGTCGCGTGAACAAAGAGGAAAAAAAAAGGGCGTACTATGTGCGTGTAGAATGGAAAATCGTCACGTTTCAGGGCGCGCGCTCGCGCGACAATAAAAAAAAAACTTCAATTACGGAAAGTAGGTTACACATTTTCTGAGTGTTACTTTATTTTTTTATTTTTACGATTGCTTGGCACGTTTTTCCTGGAATTTCGACGTTCATTTACTCATTTCCAGTAGAGAATACAAAAATTATTGTTTTTTTAACGATGCGTAGAAAAATTACGAGCGAGAATTTTGCTGTAACGACTGTGCTATAGAATGATCAATTGAACAATAAGTAATATATGGAACAATAATACTCGATGCACCTCGAGACATTTCCTTGCTCTTCCCGCGAGAGTATATATACGTATATATATACACTTCTGTGTCTCTTTGTTTCTCCGACAGCGGCACGGAAACTACAAAAGAAAAAACCAGCTGCGTCGTCGTTCGCTGTCGTTGTCGTCGTCGTCGAGTCGCATTAAAACCGAAGGAATAACTCGAAAGCGCGCGCTCGGTGTGCTCTCTCGACTAACAAGGGATGCAAGCGTAGTTTCTTACTCGAGAAAGAGAGAGGGAGAGAAAAGGGGTTGAGCTGTATAAACTTGAGACGATATTATTCCTTTTGTTAGTGGATGGTATAGTTATGCTGCTTCCAAGGCTTATGGCATCAAGTGCTGAAGCCCTAGTGAAGAACTATCTGCGAACTACCGTGCGAAATAGTTTAACTGCTGATGATGATAACGTACTAAAAATGTTCCATATTGAGATGCTCCGGACCTATGACCAAAGATATTTTTTAACAAATAATTCAGAATTTTATGGATCATTCGAATTTAGAAAATCTTTTATGCATACTCGTTGTTTTTTCGACCCCGACTTTTGCAATCTCTTTACTGCTCCAAGATTAATCAATGATTTTCTTGAAGTGGGAACTCTAGGTAATTTTTTGGCATTCAAGGGTTCACAGCAAAAATCACAAAATACATAGAACCACCTTCTAATAATAGATTTACTACAATAAATTGCACCAGTATATTTGCGTTTGTGGAACTGTGAACATACATGCATAAAATAATGTAATTCTCTGTTGATAGAAGTGGCATGTACAGAAGAATAGTTTGCTCACTGAAAATCATGCTTACATCACATTCAAAGCCACTTTTATGATGAGGATATTTTTTTATTTCATTCAGTATAGTAATGGTTTCAAAGTTAGTAGCTGTACTTTGATCAAGGACTGCATTGTACATAGACACAAAGAGGTCTTCTAATGCATAAAGACGTAAATATTCTTCAGGTTCACCTAGAACATGTTTTACAACCAAATACAGTAATGTATCAAATTCCAGAAATGCGGAGTACTAAAGAATAAGACTTACCACCAGCAGCAAATAATTTATGCAAAATAGTTTTAGCTGGATGATAAACATCTTTCTGTGCCATTATAGTGTATAAAGGTGGAAGCATGTGGTTTTCTTTCCCAGGTTCAAGAAACTTGCACAAATCTCTAAAAATTTCTTGATAATTATCTTTTCCCTCAGGAAAATTGATTGGAAATTGATGATGATTAGGTTCGTTAAGATAAATCAAGACTTCATTTCTATATCCTCTGCGTACTTTGTCACATATGAAATCATGATACACATCTTCTATACCATTTTTAAGAGAACATCTAGCTAAGCATATTTCTACTGGGTAATATTCAAATTCATTGTTACATAGTACTCGATTGTGTATGTAATTTGCATGGATTATATAAAATGTCAGCTTTTGAATGCCTGTTGGAAATGTAAATGAAAAAATTAGTTATTTCTAATCAAGCTAGATAAAAATCATTCGAGAAAGACCATCAGATTTTCTTACAGTTGCACTCCTTCGCTGATATGATGATTGCTGATATATATTCTTTCATAGAATTCAAAAATTCTATTTCTTTTTGATGAGTTCCTTCTATTGTGCTCAATGGATCTTCTGAATGTTGACTCATGCTATAAGCAAATTTTTTACATATTAGCAAAAATTTAATCAGATAATTTTGAAAGTCTTTAGTAGAACTACGTCAGAAAAACTTGTAGAGATAATTGTAGAGTCTACAATTTTTCAATTTGTATTATTCATTTTGCCAAAATCTCATATAAATTTGTGCAAAACTTTCAGGTGATAAAAAAAAAGATTCCTTTGATTTACAACAAAATAAAATTTGCAGATATTTATAATTTGCTTAATTTTATCAAACCAGTGAAAACAACGTGAAAAAAAGAACATTTAATCGTTATATTTTTGTATGAATAGGCCATAAATTGTGAATGCACAAAGTTGGTTAATTAACCTCCACATTCTAATGAACTCAAAACTCATTAGCACAAAAGTTATTGAAACATAAGATTTTTATGTCTTGGTGATAAGATCAATAATAAAGGCACTACACTCAAAGGTAATGGTAAATATCATAAATTAATATACTTATACATGTCAGTGTTGTTTTTCTTTAGAAAGATTCCTTATGTGCACCTTCTCGTGAGATTTTGTTTCTCGTATAAGTACTACTAGAGTCTTCACAACAATATTCGGCGATTGTCGAATTTCCCGCACAGCGATTGTCACTAAACGCAAAGTGTCATAAACAAATTGATCGAACAAGTAGCTAATATTAATTAAAACTACAGCGAGTTGAACAAAGCGTGCAGTGTTGCACCTCGCGTACTCGTGCCTGCCTGTTCGCCAATTTCTTAGAAATCCTCCCCACTCCTTTATTTTCTTGAGGTGTGTATGACCGTGTGTTGTGACGCGACGTGGTGTGCGTTAGCTTATTTGAGTGTTGACAACACAACGGTTTTTTAAAGGCATCTAGATTCTAGATTGGTTTTACTATTTTTACAGGTTAGATAATATCCAATTGTTTCATTCTTCATACCTTGTATTATAATTAGTGATTGTAATTAGTGACGTGACAATTGTTTAAACTTCTTACCACTACCAAATCGCGTTGACGAAGAAAAATAAAGAAATGCAGTGCTCGCCAAACGAAGATAATGATTCGGTCCACAGCGACGAATCTGTTATCAGTATTTCAGCACAAAAGGTAACATTTTTCATAATTAATACATTTAATTCATTTGAACTTCAGTCATTACGAATGAGCGTTTATGGTTTTTACAAATTTAAGGAAAAACTAGATGGCTTGGTTAACATGGAGCTGAAACACTCTGGAGTATACCGCGATATATTCTTTAAAGATAATTTACTAAAAGTGGATTTGGAAAATTTATATCATACATGTCAACGTCTTGATAGTCAAGCAAAGAAAAAAAGTGAACAGTTGGATGATTTGTATGATAAATTGAATGATGAACAAAAAGAAAAGAAAGCTCGGCTTGATAAAGAAATGTAAATATTATTTTATTTCGTAAAAAAGAAATAACAAATATTTTGTCAAATAGTTGTAAAAATATTACTATAATTGCAGATCATTTATGCTTCAAGACTTTGCAGAAATCAATACTTCTTTTTGTCAAGGTTTTGATGTTTATGTGAGCAATCTATTTAAATTGAATAAAGAGATTATTCTAACCATTCAAACGTGAATAAAAGTTATAATAAATTATATATTACAGAGCTATGATGTCTGCAAAGATACATATGAATATTTAGAAAATGGAGCTAATAAAGAAGGGGAAAATTACTTGGGAGCTTCAGAATACCTATCTGTTTTCCAACAAAGAGAAGAATTACATGATTTCATTATAAAAAATAGATCTGCCCAGCTTTCAGATATGAAGAATTCTGTTAATATACTGTAAGTTTATTTATTTAAAAATGGCATATTTTTCATCAAAGCATACGCATTTTTCAATTTTTACGAATTTATTTTTTATTAAAGATGTGAGATATCCATGAAACGTCCTGAAATTGAATTGGGAGAAGCAAATACAAAATTAATGCAAGAAATACGGAAGTTGCAACAGCTACATGAGCTTTAATTTCAATGCATTTTTTAAATATCAATTATTAGTAACCATTACAATATTTGAGAGTAATTCGTTGAAATGAGGGGAACCCAGGTATAATAACAAATTTTAATCCATTCGACTTGTATTAATATAGATTAATTGCAATGAAAAATATAATAAAACTTCTCATTACTCATTCAAATTATCGTTTTGTTCTTGAAGGGGAGATCCTTTTTCGGTACGAGCTTATGGCACTAAGGTAACTCGAATCATGATTAAAAATCAGAAATTTCGGTAACTACGCATTCTACATGAGCTTCGACGTGCTCATTTTTATTATAAAAATTATGCGTCACGTTCAAGAGGCGTAAATTTTATTTTATTTTATTTTTTTGGCTAAGACGTATGCATTTTCTATATGATTCATTCTATTTTTATCAAAAGCTTATCAAATTTATTGATACTTCCTCGAAAAAAAATGATAAAACCGTTAAAAAAAATAGGAAAAAATCTAACGCATTGTAACTCCATTAAAAGTCCATTACATCTTGTCTTCTATTATCGAAACAAAGTATCCATCTTTCGAGATACATCCTCGACAATCTTCAAGCAAAACGTTCATCCGCGCACGAGTAAACCATAATAAATACACACAAACATGCCAACATCAAAAAAAGCACTTTTCCAAACGAAAATTACATTTTTCATCTTACTCGCGCGTACATTTATACAGTCGCTCCCCTCATATCTCTAGCAGAGAGAGAGAGAAGAAAAAAAAAGAAGCTACGCCTTCCCTCATCATTTCTCGGGGCTGCTATTCAAGCAACGGACTATACGCACGCGACATCCTTTTTCTTGAAGGCGCTCCCCTTATATGCTTCTCCGACCTAAGCGGGGGAAAAAGGAAAGCGCGTGTGCAAACGACAAAGAAGAAAAGCGCGTGGGGAGAGAGAGAGAAAAGAGAGAACCCTACAGCACGTGTGTGTTATACGTACGAGGTCGATGATCTCTTCTCTCATCATATACGACTATACACGACGAGTGCACTGTGTTAATGGTTTTACGCGAGTGTGGAGAGAAAAAAAAGCATATAATATACTCGTTCTTTGTCTTTCGAACTTTTTTTAGTTGATGATGAATTGTTTTTTCAATTTCTTTGGCGTTTTATTTCGAGTGGGCTGCGAGATTAATAATTATAAAACGTTTGGTGCGATTTGCTCTCGATTTGATCGACACGCGCTTGATATTGGAATTTTTTTTTCCAACTGCAATATGCATCGTTACGTCACCCCCTCAACTTTTTTTTTTCAGATGTCATTCTCGCGCAATTCGCTTGATGTTATTTAACTCGGCCCACTCGAGGGCCCACTCGATTTTCCCGCGTGTAGAATCGGCACGTAGAGAGGATTTTTTTTTTTCATTTCAATTTACGCTCGCACTTTTACGCCTACGAGATGTTCGTTAAACGATGACGTCTGTAGAAATTAATATTCAATAAAACTGGCGTTGCGTGTATATTTCTCTCCTTTTTTAATTTCGACGGCAAATATTGAAATCGTAAAGTTATAGACGCTCGTAACTGGCTGCTATTTTACAGAGGAAACGTTGACTATAAATAAATTGTATAATTTGTTGATTCTTTATATAACGTTTATACTTTATATATACGACGCAAATAGCTTCAGTAATATAATTATCATCCCACAATGTGAGACGTATAAACTTCTTGCAATATTCCAGAGACCCTTCAAGAGCATAACTTGCGACCGCGGATAAAATGCTTTGTCGCAGTTAGCAAACTTTTCATACAAGATTAAAAAAATTTCTCAAGAGTTCTTCTTCTCTTTCTCTTTTTTTATTTTGTCACACACAGCTTTGAGAAAGTTTTCGATCGACTTTTCAACTTGAAACCGCCAGAGCTCTATTACAGATGACAAAATTTTCTTTTTATACGCCGTAACTTCGTTTTACCAACATTTTTTAAGTGGAGCTACCTACTTTTCGAAAAATATTCAGTTGCATAATAAAAATAGAACGCATCATCATTGTCGAGTGTGAAGCTAGGGTTTTGTTGCCAGTGGCAAAGTGTCTGTGTGTATAATGTGATAAACGCACAAAATCAGTGTTTCGGGGCTGTGACTTTTTCGGGTATCGATCGCGCCACGCACTTTTCAATAGCTCGAATTTCACCGAGGGACGAGGGTATAGTGGACTTTATTGATCTGACCAGTTGTGTGCGCTACCCTTCGACAGAAAGAAAGAGAAAGCTAAGCGTTAATTTTCTTGTTCTCCACACGTTCAATTATATGCGATCTCCTGAAAATGAGCTATCTTAATAGAATATGTTGTAATACATATGGATTGCTTGTTGTTGGTCATTTATCTGATTAATATCATATGTGGAAATTTAATAATCATTTTTATTCTGCTGCTTAGATTTATTTATTAGATAATTTATACTTTTACAAAGGTATTTCTTCATTGTCATGAATTTTTTTTATTTTCGATAAAAACTCTAGAATTATTTTTGAATCAAACAAACAAAAATTGGAATCCTCAACGAACAATATCTATATTTTCTAAATGCACTTGTCTATCGCATTCTTATGCCAGTGATTCATGCCAAAAATCAATCACATATCAACCATCTCCACGCTATACGACAAACTCTGCCGAGCAAGGCAAGCCCTTTGGCAATAACCCAAGTAAAAGAAGAAGAAAAAAAAGTCGTCATTACGTATTACCCACTATACCCAACCAAGAGTTCGTCGACTCTTGTATATGTAACCCCAAAGTCCATCCTCTCTCTCTCTCTCTCTCTCTCTCTCTCTCTCTCTCTCTCTCTCTCTCTCTCACTCACTTACCGCTCGTGAGGTTCATTGACTGCACGTGTGCGTGCCCCGTGCGAGTCAGAGAGAGAGCTTTTAAAACAAACCTGCCTACGTATACACATTCAGTGAGAGAGAGAGAGAGAGAGAGAGAGAGAGAGAGAGAGAGAAGAGAAAGTCCGCTATATACGTCAAGGTGTATAGTTGTATGGTAGGCCCGCTATACGTATACATACGCGCGATGTTTAATTTCCCTCTGTAACAGCTTTACGGTACACACTAACACACGTATATATACTTTTCTTTCTTTGTTTTTTCGGGATGTATACACCTGCGCTTCTATATAACGCGTATATCCACTTGACGTGAGTGAGTGAGAGGCTAGATGTGTGTATGTGTGTGTGTATGGCTTTGAGATTTATCAAGGGATTATATTGGTAACGGACGTTTTTTTTTTAGTGTGTGTCTGTGTGTGCATACATTTTTTATTTCTTTTTATCGAATGATAGACGTGAGAATACAGTTGAATTTTTTTTTTTTTTTTAAAGAAAAAAAACATTAAAGCACTAATCGTGTTTACTTCGAGTAGTCAAACAAATTATATAGCATTGTTTCCTAATAGCACAAACTTATATACCTGTCGATCAGAAAACTAAGATAGCAGGAAAAAATTTACATCGCAACAAACCACGGACGGGCTCCAAAGCATTTCCCTCGCCAATAAAAACAATAAAGATCCAATAATAAAAAAAAAAGAAAGAGAATTTTTGCAACTCTCGCGCGATACAATCCCGATAAAACCATGAATGGCAAGCGAGCTGCGCGCCTGGCAGATACAATCATCGCGCGCGTATGCCCTTTTTATTATTACACGTGCAGCGCTCGCTATACGATAATTTCACTTTACGACGTTCCTTATTTGTAGCGGCTCTCTCTCTCTCTCTCTCTGCTGTTATAGCGAGAGAGAGAGAAAGAGAAAGAGGCAAACACAACCGGTTCCTTCCCGGGCGAACGCGATGCGGCGATGGCGCAACCTTCGGCACCGTTAAAACCCAGCGGTAATATCTTTTAACGATGAGCTTGAGCTCCAGTTCGATGACCCGGTCACACTTTTCACAAACCGTTGCACGCTGTTGGTTCCTTTTTGTATATAGGCGCGGCGTAGGTTTTGGAAAAGTTTCGGGTGTTCATTTAATTTTCGTGAATACACACAAAGAAGCTTTTATTTTATTTTTGTTTTTTAATGCGATGAATATGGAGGTCAGATAATTAAGATGCATCTACCATACACTCCGAAAGTAACAGCCGATAAAAGCTTCTTTTTTTTATGTAACTTTGTGTCTTGCAAAACGCGCGGAATGGGGAAACCTCGAGGTAAAAGAAAGAAAGAAAGAAATAAGGAAGACAATGGGATCCTTGAAATCTGTCGATAAAACCCTGCCGATGTGCACACTGCATTCAATCAAGATGCTATACAGCAGCAACGGTAATCCAAGAAAAGGAAATAGTCCCCCCCACCCCCGAAAAAAAAACTTTCACGGTTCTCCGATTTCCCTTGCGGCATGGATTTTTCTCTTTTATCTATAAGAAAGCAAACGAATACGCGTATGTGTATTTCACTAATTTTTCTTTAATGGGTCGAGAGAAGAGCCAACCTCTACTCGAAAAAAAAAAATAATAAAACTGCTTTCCGAGAAGCGTAAAATCGTCTACTGATCGTTAAATGCACTTTAAGTTTGTCAGCGCGGCTACTGAAAAGTTATTGTGGCTACGCGTTTGTATTGGAGGATTATATAGCTCGAACGGTATACGGTTCTAGAGAGTAAAAATAAAAAAACATTTCTAGTGCAACTACATCTGTTTTTTTTTTAAATATCGAAATTGTTGAATAATTCTTTTTGAGTTACTCTTTGTATTCGAGAGAAAAAAAAAAGAGATCGTTGATGGACATGGTAATTGAGTTTGAACGTGCAATCACGTCGTGCTGTTGCTTTAATTGATTGGCTTTCATTTAAACTTCAGTTTACCTTCGTCTTCACGAGAGAGCGAAGCTTTGCGCGCGCGCGGATGTAACTTACAGGCACGCGATCGAAGCGTAAACAGAAACTTCAAGCAAAGCTGTAAGACAAAGCGAAGCGAGTGCATTCAAATCAGTCTCGTCTCGTCGTCTCGCTCGAACAAATAAATTGAGACCGATAGCGCGGCAATTATACGTGATAGGGGCAATAATCGAAGTCAAGTACTCACCAGTATGTGTGTGTATATATGTGAGTGTGTATTAATAGAGAAGCTTAAGAACGAGGTTAAGCTTACCCAATGGAAAAGAGACTTCATATCCAAAGAGAACTGTGAAAATGTGTGTGTGTGTGTGTGTGTGTGTGTGTGTGTGTGTGTGTGTGTGTGTGTGTGTGTGTGTGTGTGTGTGTGTGTGTTTGTGTGTGCGCGACGCGATCGGGGCCGACGAGCGGGACGTTTTCCAAAAATTTCGTGAGCCAAGTTGGCAGTGAACGCGGAGTGGAGACTCTCTCTCTCTCTCTCTCTCTTACTCTCGGAAAAGCCGCTTTTACGAAATGCTCGTGTGGCCGTTATTCGACTATTTTTTTTTTTTTTTTTTTTTTTTGGAGGCGGCGACGACGACGTGTTTTCTCTCTAACTTTTATATCTTCGTGCTACTTTCCGGGATTTTTTGAATGCTGATTGAAAAATGATTTGTTCTGGGTTAAAAAAAATTTTATAATTTTTGAAATGGATATAAAATACTTTCGAAGAACTATTTACTCCAAAGTGTAGGATATTTTTATTTTTAATAATTTTAAGATTCTACTGGATTTTATAATATTCAAGCCCAAGGTGACATGCGTCTAAAAACAAAGCTCGTTTTTCAAAGACTGAAAAAAAAATATTCGAACGTTTTTTTAAAAGTCTAATCTAAGAGTTATGTGGCATTTTTAAATTATTCGACAAAAACCGTATTGAAATAATTACTGAAAATTTCCATGATACTTTTTTAATTAGTAGTCTCTTGACAACTTTACTTTATAAAAAAAAATGATGTAAGTCAGTGTCGAGCTCAGTGTTTGTATTTTCGAAAATACCGAATGACTCCAATGGAGTGACAAATGTTAATACCATTGGAAAGTTATAATCTGTTGACACATTTCAGTAAGGTCATACAGTAATACAAATGTTTTTTTACATTCAAATTATTAGATTAATCGCTGGATTAATTGGTTACTCGGAAAAAAAATTAATGAAGCCAATAAAAAACTTGGAAAACACGAAAGTCATTGTAAACGCAATCATTTCATTAACTTTAAGATACTCACGAGTGAATTTATTATTGAGAACAAACCGGATATTTACTCATTCCTGAGTCACGAAAAAAAAAGTACGATAATGATTATTACAAGTATTGAATGAATGCAAGGAAAGAAAAAAAAAACTGAAAGTTTCCCAGTCTTTATTTCCCAACCGTAATCATTCGATACTAATAGAATAGTACTGAAACGCACTTTATAAAATCCATAAATAACTCAAAACGTCGATGAATCATAAAATCAAGAATCAAGAATATAAAAAAACCTTCGTATGCAAAAATGCACAACTAAAAACAAACAAAAAGTTAAAAAGGTAGGCGTTCATATATAAGCACCACGGCATTGCAGTAGTAGATATGTATAGTTGCACCATAGAAGCCTCGTTGGGAAACATCGACGACGAGCGAGAGAGTCTCTTGGCGCGCACACGTTTTATATGCCTTGGGTGTGCAATCGTCCCCGCGTATACTGTCCTTCGAGAAAAAAAAAGAAAAGGCTGCTGCGGCAGGTAATTGAGAAACGAGAAAATGGCTTATTAGCGCTCTCTCGCTCTGAGTGGGGACACCTTCCTTTACTTATTTTTTTTTCTTCTCTCTTTCTTTCTTTCTCGATCGCGATTGCAAGACGACGAGAAGAAAAAAAAATTATTTTTCTCTTTCTTATCTCCCATCGTGCTTATTAATACTGTTATTTCTTGCGCAAAAATTGCTGCAGCTGTATACGTGTGTTTCTCTCTCTTTTTTTCCAGTTTTTTTTTCCGCATTCTTCGTGCTTCCGTGTTTTTTTTTTTTTTTTTCGATGCCTTGTTGTACGAATGGCATTTTTTTGTTGTTTTCAAAATCTGTCGATACGACAATTTTCGTGTGTGTGTGTGTATCTGGAAAACGGCCGCGTCCGCGAGTATAACAGCGAAAGTTTTTCTGTAGTGCGTGACTTGAATTTCAACATTATATTTGTGTTACGCGTTGGACGAAATTTGAAACTTTTTTTTTCCTCCAGCCTCGAAGAAAATGCACTTTGGGTTAGAAATCGAAACTCTTATGTGAACTGTCGTAAAAAGAAAGGTAGGCACTCAAATTTGACGGATTTCACTCGAGTAATAAAATATCTGTATATAAATAGAACGTGTAGTGCCTCAAGTGCATTTGATTTGAAGTGACCTCGATATAAATATGTTGCTCTAGCGCTGACACCTTCATGAAGCATTAGATAAAAATATACATGAAAGTTACAGCTTTAAAAATAGCCTCGTATTTTATGCTATCATCGAACGCATTAATTCTCTACAGAATAATCTGTAAAAATTAAAATGTTGCACAAATGAAAAAAAATATATCTACGATTAAAATCAAATCTCATTAAAAACTGTGTTACTCGGTCGAGTGTTTAGAAACAAAAGATTCGCTCCCCGTATAATATAAAAGTAAAAATGTGTATACCTACATACTTCTTTCACGAACACAATAGACGTGCGGCGTATCGAACACAAAAGACAATGAAGACAGCGAGAGAGACGAGATCTCTACAGATTTTTTTTTTCTTTATTCAATAATCATTCGTTCGCAAGTGTGTAAAGTATCCCTCTTTAGGCGTGGAAAAAAGAAGATATACACTCGATCGTTACATCAGTATTTAACAGATGCAAACTTATATGTATATTCATGAATTGCGATCAATCGCGAAACATTGTGTAGACGATTTTTCTGCGTTTTATTTATTGCCAGTGGAAATTATCATGTTGTTAGTGGCATTAAAAAGAAGAGGAAAAAAAAAGGATCTATTTCTCTCGCTTATGCGTGTGCATGTTCACTTCTATCTGAATGCTCAATCTCACATAATGTGCATTTCAAAGCAGCTCTACATCTCTCGTTGCGCTCTATAGGGTGACTCAAAAAGTAAATAGCCAGTCTTGGTATATCATGCAAAATTACAGGTTTCGTTTTCAATTTTTTTTTTTATTTCTAGTTTTTTCTTTTTTTTTTTATTCTCTGTCTATCGTGTCTCGACTATACATATTCAATTGCTTCGTTTATGCATCAGTGCGTTGTCTTAATTATTGAGAAAACTGTAATATGAAAATCGCAGTTGTGTATAAATATCCTGTCTGTCGTCTTGAACTATTTTAATTTTGCAAGTCACCAATAGCATTAAGAAAAAATATATTAATTTACAGTTCAAAATTTGAAATGTACTTATTAATGTAAGCACAATATATAATTAATTATTATACAGTAACCGTTACTTTTCTCACAAGCAATACAAAATTATCATTTATGTAAAAAATACGTCAATTTTCACCCAAAACAACCATACGTAAACCCAAAATAATATCCCAACCGAACTCCCAAAAAACACGCACACGTACGTGTCCTCATCCCCCTAGAAAGAAAGAAAAAAAAGGAACACCCCTTACATGCACGCGCTGTTGCAGTATAAGGGATCGTTCCCGAGGTCGAAGCAGCCCCGAAATTTCTTCTCTCTTTTTTTTTCGGGGGATAGCGTAGCACGTGGCCCCCCACCATTCGTCCTTCTCTTTTCCCCGTTTTTCGAACGCCGTGGGTCGATAACTACATACTGGTTCCTCGACAAAGGAAACAAAGTATATGTCTTATATGTATATATACGGAGAACGAGGGGTGAGAAGGACGCCACCGATTGAAGCGTCCTCGCGCGCGCATTGCCAAGGATCGCGTGTCCGAGAGGATCAGAGATATATATCGAGGTATAGGGAAAAGCTTTGGAAAAATTTGGCATGTTGAGAGAAGAGGATATCACTTTTGCGAGTTATAGCGACGTTCGATTTTAGGTAGGCAGTGACGGATTGATTCTTGCGAGATTAATTAAGTTTGATGGATTTAACGATTATACTTTTATGCTCGAGTTTTCGAATAAAACTATTTACTGCGTTTCTTGGGTAACGGCTAATAAACTTGTTAATGAAAGAAACTTTTTTTTTTAGTATCTCGAGATGTATATACGTTCGTAATTGACACGTGTTGTATGAATAAACTGAGAATTTTTTCAACAACGAGACTCAAATAAACCTGTTACAAACTTTTTGCGGCTATAAGATAACAGTTACGCGATGATGCAACAATTGCTGTGATAACATCAGTCGTGCAGTTTATTTGTCAAAGTTCAACAAAAGAAAAAGAAGAATTATCCAAAAATTCAAATACCTCAATATTAATGTCTGGTACAGACCAGTTTGTGCTGTCTCTCGAAAACCAAAAAATATCCATAAACCTCGTATCTTTATCACGCCCCGAAAAAAAAAACTGAAAACAGCGATTTCTCGCACTTTCTCTCGAAAATCCAACGCGTCGAAACTCATGAAAAAACTTTCTCATCGGGATTCCTGCAAGTGAGTCAAGAGCCATCGCTTGCTGCCCAAAAAGATTTCCAATTCTACCTCCAACCAAAAAGAGTCTAAAGGGGAGGTTAAAAAAAAAAGAAGAAAGAAGTGGTCTCGTCCGACTGGTTAACCAAACGATGGCCGTGAACTTGACACAATGCGATTTGCAAATTCATTTCGTCCTTGTGTGCATGTGTATATAATGGACGAACAGGTCGCGTGAAAGTTTCTCTTTTTTTTCGAGCTCGTTTTTTTTTTTTCAAAAGCACGTGCAGCAACTATAACACAATAAGGGTTGCACGCAGGGATATTAATTTGCCGTTTGAAAAATTGATCTGGAATTTTCACGAGGTTACGTGTGCAAGTATTGTTTGCAAGTTTTTCCGGAGTTTGCAGCAGCAAAGTTTGATTGATGAGATTTGATATAACGCGCCGCGCGCCAACTTTGTTGGAAAACAAAAGGTATATGTTTGATTATTATTTGAGGCGATCAATCATTTTTCATTATTCATTGAATTCTTAACTTGATTACTGAAGATCATATACGCGCGTTTGTATGGTGCATATACAATAACGAATCGTTAATAATTATTAATTTTTGGTTTTAACACACGGAAGTGCTTCGTCATTGTTTTTTCATTTTGAAAATTTCATTGCATGTCTGACTTATAGCGGAAACGAGTATATATTAATCGTGAACTCGTATTTTACAACATATATTAGGTTGACCCAGACAACTTTTCTACTTCCAATCAATTGTATTTTCGTACTGCTAATCATAAATTCATACGGTACATCCTTAAAAATACCGACAATTCATTGATTTATTTAGGATATACGGTCGCGAAGTCTGGGTACTTAAAATAAAATTTATATCAATTTTTTCAGTCACCCAAATTACTCCAAATTATGAACAAAATTCCAGAATAACAGATAATAACGTAATTTCTCAAATAACTAAATGACGTTTCTATAACAATTTGTACAACTTTATAGAAAAACTTCAACACCGCGAAAATTGCGGAGATACGCATAGATGATAGAATGTTGGTTCGTCGCCTTCACGATGTACACGAGCCTAATCTCCATTTCTCTCCCCTTCTCGCGCGCAAACTTGCGTTTACATGTCGGCAAATATTTGACTCTCTAGTCAAATAAATCTCTAGAAGAAAAGAGAGAGAGAGCGCAAAAAAAAGTGATACGTCACGCGATGCACAAGCCTTTCTTTGTCCAACACGCAACTGCCGCATAGGTATATATAATAGAAGGCAAAAAAAGAGCTTTTTTTTCTCGTTCAACGATAATACGTATCTCACGATAAGAATCGAAAAGTCGAGCTTATATACATACACGACAACATTTTCAACTGACATGAGCGTGTGTTTTATCAAAATCATGATGTTTCGCTGAAACATCGTATACGAGGAAACTCTCAATAGAGCGACGATCGTAT
>JAWWMK010000001.1:11482671-11544771 GCA_035047105.1 Galeopsomyia nigrocyanea
AAGTGAAATGATCGGAGCGTTCAATCTCCAGCGTATTACAATAAAAGTTTGCATAAGCTATCGTTGAAAACTTACATCTACTCCACATCGGATAACAGAGTTTATTCTCTCGTCTTCCAAAATATTGAAACACATCTGGAGTAACCCGAGTGGGTATCAACAAATTATTTGAATGATTTTAAACATATCCCACTGTGTCAAAAACACTATAAAATCCAAAATAAAGCATCTAACATATATAATATCTTATCAAACTTCAGAAATCTCTTTCACACTCATACACAATTATTGATTAAAAGCAATCACGAAAATGCCCTTCTCTCGCATCCACATGTACATACATACATTTTTTCCCCCTTCGTGTAAAAGCGAGAAAATTCAATTTTTATTTTCTCTATGCATGCAATTGCGCAACGCTCTGGTTAAATAAATACGAGAATAGCTGTTTTTTTCACAAGAGCGCGGCGCGTGACAGAGAAAACGGGGTCTCCTCTCTTTGCTTTGACCCTAAATATTTACGTTTTTCTTTTCCACTTTCCGACCTCGTTTTACACGAGCGCGCGCCCAAGCCGCGTTGCGCAAAAAGCACACGAACAAGAGCCGAATTTAGAACTCCGTGATGGGAATTAAAAGCTGATTGCAAGCTCCGATACGTTGGACTACTGGCGGCATCTGGTATTTGGATTTTGGAGAACGCGCGGTGTTAACTTTGAACGGTCGATAAGAGCTTGCCGTCGAGTGTTAAATTCGAATTGATTTTTTATGAAATTTTGGTTTTAGTTTGCATGTGATAGAATGTATTTGCTATTGGAAAAAAGAAGTTGATGGTTAGAAAAAAATAATTATTTATACAGACAGTTCGACTGGATGGAAGCTAATTAGCAAAGTGACGATCGACGAATGAAATCATCGATATACAGCTTTGTTGCAATAAATTAATAATTAATAATCCGATTGTGCAACCACGACTGAGTGGCATTTGACGTGTAGTTGCAAAACTTGATCGATGTTTAATTTAAAGCGGCGTATACTCATTGCTATTGCAATACGAAGAAATTCTTTTATTAATTACTTCATTTTTAATGATTTTCTATTAATTGGTAATTTTCATTAGTTACTTTCGATTTACAGTGTTTAAAAAATAGGTTGAAGTGATAGACAAAAATGATTTTAAAATCATTCAAACTTTATAAGAATGAAGTTGTCACGGAAATTATTATTAAATAGATAGGACTTAGAAAAATGATTATACAATGATCGACTCCATCTATAAGTTTAGGCGCTATACTAGCTAATGAATTTCCTAAGTTACAATGATATGATGCTATGTTGATCTGACAATTTGAAAGCAACTCATTCGACCAGAGCAAAGAATCTACAAACACCGTAGCATTCAAAATAACTGAATAATATAATCTCAATTTCAATGTAATAACTACTATATAAATGTTCTTATCATGGAGTATACTTCATACATGAACTTATGAAAGTACTATAATCTGTAACTAAATTAAATATACCACTTTTGTACAGTTTTCTTCTTTTTTAATGGATCTTCGTCTACTATTTTCCCTTGTATCTAAATCAAAACTAAGTGATACAATTCATATTGGTCATAACTTTTTGCGAGTTCAATTAACAGTTCAGTTGAATAATATCGTGAGTCAAAATTATACACCAACATAACTTTTGCTATACATCTTTACAATAAAAACGTGACAATCAGGCTGTAATAATTTACTAAATTCGCAAATTGCTGCAGCAATCTATAAAATTTGGCATGCTCTCAAAGTTCACAGCAATTTCTCAAAGTTTTTGGGTATGCATAAAAACATGTTTCATGCAACTCGAAGTAACAGATTTAGTTCAATTATCAGTCTGTCAATGGAGTGATAATTACTAAAAAAAATGTAAATATAACATTTATACTTTACTAATGAAATAAATTGAAAATTTCATATAGTTTTTCTATTAATACAGGAAATGGATGCTATTTTTGAAGGTACAATTAAATAACGACTAAAACTTTAAATATTCACTATTTTATTCTCTAAATTTACATATTCATTATACGATTTATACGTAACGTTCCACACATCTTTCGAGCTTACCTTAGAGCTAAGAACTATAAACGAGATTAAAGTAACTGTTCGTAATTAGCATTTGTTTATAATTATTTACAGGTGATAAACGTTCGGCAATTTATACAATCATGAAAGTGACTCCTTTTCATCAACACGTGTACGCCATGAAAAAAAATTAATCAACGATTATTACAATTCATTTTGTTTTTATCAACGCTGTGATGTTTCATGCGATAGTCTCTCTCGCTATAAACCGTTTTTATTTATTGGTTTTTTTAGAGAAATTTGAAATAGCAAATACAAACACGATTATCAAATGGGGCATGAAAAAATAAAAGTCCGCAGTTTGTGATAACTGTCGAAAGTTCAGTCATTCTTCTGACTTCGAATACAATGAAAAAAAATAGCATGTCTTTCAATAAACGAACCCCTTGCAAATTGTCTATCTAGTCATCAGTGTGTCATTGAAAATAAATAGCAATTAGTGCATTAGTCTTCATTCAAATTGTTACAAAGCTTTTCTCTCTCGAAGATCGTCAAAAGAGTAAGCGTCTCACTCGAATGAACTTAAATGAAAAAAAAGGTAAAGAAAAAGGAAAATTAAACAATTCGTGAGCAGCTATAGCTCGATTCATAATAAAAGTCTTTTCACGTGGGGAGCGGCACTCTTAAATGCTTCCGTTCGCCACGGCTAATAAAGAGAAAAAATTGTACAAGCTCTGGAGATCGAATGGCCACCAGTGCCAAATTTATGTTTTTTAGCTTTCTTCCTTCGCCAGAATTATGAGCTCTTCATCTCGCTGTGATTGTCCGCCTTGTCTACGGCGGCAATGTGATCGGCCTTTTCACCTCGGGCGTAACGCTCCCACATCTTCTTGTAGAGCATTTCCATGCCTGTGGCATACATCTTGCAGTTGAACAGTGGACTATCTGTTCGAGCTTCCCATACTTTGGCGCGTATGGCTTTCAAGCTAAAATTAGAGAAGGAAAATTAATCAATTTTCAATTGTAAAACGACACAGATAAAAATAAACGACGTAATTTATCACTACAGCTAATATCTCAATTGCCAGAGAAACATATTCTATAAATAACAGCGATTTCCAGTTAAAGTTCCTTATATTCACGAGAATACAAGTGTCATCGTATATATGTCTCACACAATTCAAAGAACACCACGTCATGCGTTATAAATAATACGTCAGCAGCAACGTGACTAAATTTTGCCGAGCTAACTAAAGTTAACAATCGCGCGTGTGTTACGTGTCACTGCGGCACATGACTCAAATTTATGAATACATTTTTCACACTCGCCAAGCTGAAATTTATTTGAGCAATTCCGCGATATTTCATACTTTTCTTTTCATCTATAAAGCAGAAAAAAATGAAGCTGAAGCTGACAGGCTGAATTTCTGATGGTCTGGCGCTACGCTTGTCTCTGCCCACCCCAATTCGAGATTCTAAAGAATTTCAATAATATATGAAGTCGTCGTACTGATTTTCGACGAAAATTTTTTCTGCGTTCTGAAATTATGATAAAGTCAGTGGTCACGGTATTCGCACATGGCTATCAACTTTACTACTCTATTGGCAAACGCAAAGAAAATTTTAGGACGAATCGGTACGACGATTTTATGTGTAGTATTAAAATTCATTAGAAATTCGAATTGGGGTATGCAGAGACTGAAACAAGCGGCGATCTTATAAGCCCACCGAGCGTTAAGCGAGTCTATTAGAAATTCGGTCTGTCAACTTCAGCATCATATAAAAAAATATATATCTATCTGGCAAATTGATTTTTGTAAACTGCAATTAAAAATTAATAAAAAAACTTACAATTCTCTGTCAGTTCCAAGCCTGATCGCGATATCCTGATACTCTTGCCTCGTGCGTGCGACCAATTCGGGGCAGCCGAGTGTGTTCAATTGACTGGCAGCGACTCTTGAAGCGAGAGTTTCACCCGGTAGGGTGACTACGGGTGTACCTGTCCAAAGTACATCCATACTTGTTGTGTGGCCGTTGCACAGTGGCGTGTCGAGGCAAACGTCAGCGAGCTGTCCACGACGTACGTGTTCTTCCTTAGCTGCTACGTTGCTGAATAGGATCCGTCCTGGCGCTAAGCCTAATTGCTGGGCTGTGGCTTGTAAGTTTGGCTCGCCTACTGCTGGGAAACGCAAAAGCCAGATCACGCTGTTCGGTACGTGTTTGAGAATCTATAATAAAATTTCGGATATTTAAATACTGCAATTTCAATTAATTTTTTATTTACTGGCAGAAATAAAATCTACTCACGTATGCCCACATGTGAAGGGTAAGCGGGTCAATCTTGTACAACTGATTGAAGTTACAGTACACAACTGCATCCTCGGGCAAACCATACTGTTGCCTCGTGGTAATGACAATACTCTGCGGGACTTCCTCTCCCGTGGCAGTTTTGTTGTTGACTTGTGTAGTGGCCATGCCGTTCTGCACGACGACGCCGTTGACCGACATCTGGCATTGACCCGAGGCGATCATTGTTTCGATGGGTGTGGTCGTTGGCAATTCGGCGACTTTCATCGATATTTCAACTGCTTTGCTCTTTGATTGGCCATCAGGAAGGATGACCTCTTTGATTTCTTTGATGAGGGTATTTTCGATCATTGGCGATAAATCCGTCGCGTTGATCACTGCCACGTTGTCGGCAAGTTTGCAGCCTTTACTGAGTTTGTCGGTCAGGATAAGACGTTCTTTTAGATGTGGGAACATTTGTCTGAAAAAAAAAACATAAATATAAAATTTATAATTAAAATGTCTATAATTATTTATTTTATTTATTTAATACACTCTTCCTTAATGTTTTGGTAAATCTATCTTAACAGCGATAAAACTCACCTGTGATCGCCAATGAAGTAAGTGTTAGGCATATAAGCGAGTTTCTCGCTGTACTGGCTGGCGAGTTCGAGAGGCGATGTGACCTCGTCGGTAATCACATAATCCATAAAGCTTGCGCCCGAAGTTCCGGGATAACCGAGCCACATAACCTGAATGGGTGCTGGTTTCAGCGCGAAAATCTCGTTCCTCGCGCCCTTAGTGTATCCATTCATATTGACCAAAATGTGAACGCCATCGGCGTTAATGCGATCGGCGGCTTTGCCGTTGCAGGGCACTTGAGACAAATCGACAAAGTGCTCGGATTCACGTGCAATCTTGCTGCGGAAAGTCGTACCGTCGTCGGAGCTCAATGCATAACAAAATATCTCGACGTTCTGACGCTCGTGCAGTCCTGGAATCGACTGCATCAAGTGCGATGTCGGGTGGTTGCCAAAGTCCGAACTCACGTAGCCGATCTTCAAGCGTGGCATAGCTTGTGCTGGATATTTGTATGGTGGCTTGTGTAAAACGTGAATCTGCAAATAATGACAATTATTAATTTATTATACTTTGGAAAGTATATAAGTATTGTAAAACTATTTATAATATAAAAATCAATTTTGGCTCAATTAAATTGTGGTATAGAACATTAAAATATTCTATTCTTAGACTGAACGAGCAACGGCTAAATGTAATTATTTTTCAACAAAATTGTAATTCCATTAAGAAAATGCGTCGAACGATGTAGAGTAATAGAATCTAGGACGAATATCCAATTACCATCAGATCTATTGAAATTGAATTCATCGTTACATACTTCTCAATAGTTTGCTCAATAAGCTTGAAATTCTCATTCAAGTTCGATTCATATTCATCATTTTCGAGTTTACTTTGTTCGATATTAAACTAGGTTTCGCTCGGGTGTTTTCGAAGTGCATGATTATTATCAGTCCTTTTCGTTTTCGATAAATTTCCAAAGCTGACGTATCGAATGAAATTTTCAAATAATTAGAGCAAACAATCTATAAAGAAAAAATAGAACACGAAAATATTAAAGCGACAACAACCAACCTTTTCAATGCACAAGTTAGCGTGTCTAGCGGCAATGGCTTTGCGAAAGTCGTGCGACAGTGGATAGAGCATCGAATGATGCGGATGCACGCTCGGAAGCCTATTCTTATCGAGTTGTTCGGCGACAATGGACACCAACTTCTTCATTCTGGCCTCGTAATCCGTCCAGTCGCAGACGATCTGAAGGCAATGAGCCAAATTGCAGTAAGCATCGGGAAAGTCGGGCTTCAATTTGAGCGCGGTTCTGTAGCTCTGTATGGCTTCCGGTATGTTTCCCGAGTCTTTGTGAATCGAGGCGAGATTCGAGTGAGCGTCGGCGAAGGCAGGATTGATTTGTATGGCGCGCGTGTAGCATTGCAGTGCGCCTTGGACGTCTTGCATCTCCTTGAGGGTGTTGCCCATGTTCGAGTAGGCATCCGCGAAGCTCGGCTGGATGCGTATCGCTTCCTTGTAGTGCATGAGCGCCTCATTGAGTTTTCCCTGTTGCTGAAGCACCGAGGCCAGATTACTGTGGGCTGCCGCGAATTCGGGGAACACCTCGAGTGCCTTCAGATACAGGCGCGTTGCTTCCTCGATGAAACCTTGCTCGCGCTTTATGTTGGCCTGTGGATACGGAGAATTGTTGGCTGTTAGTTAGGTTTCTATGAGGGATTTGAATTTAATTTAATTTTGTGAATAGCGAGTTTGCAATAAAATAAGCTATCGGTTTCTCGAAGTAAGAAATAACATACAACTAAAAGGCGAACGTCGTGTTAAAGAATATTTCAAAGTTCTTTATTCGATTTGTACTTTCGAAATGAAAAAAGTTTGGCGTTAGACATTCATCAATAGACTGTCAAAAGTTGTTTATGTTGTATTTACCGGATGACGTATTGCTAAAAGATCTTCTGCATACAAGCAGGAAAAAGCACGAAAGTACTGTTTACGAAAAGAAGACTGTTTTAGTGTAAAAAAAAATTCGTCAAAATTTATAGCAGCAGTAAAAAAATCATTGTACCTTATAAAGAAGTTAACATACTTTCGCGAGAAAAAATTTTTTTTTCTTTTTTTCCGCCAACAAATCGTAAAACGAAAAATTTCGATCAAAATAATAATATGAGAAAAGCTGTCAATTAAACCGGGCCGGCACTTGCGAAGCGTAAACAAGGCCAAACGTCAAACAATGCTTCAATCAATTATCTTCTGCGAGCGTAGAGAATGTCAAGCACGCAGTACTAGCATTCGATATTCCTCGTTTAATTTCGCGGTTTCGCGTGGAAAGTTTGCACGAAGAGAGAGAGAGAATTTATTGTGTGTCGTACCAGATTGTTAAGGGAATCGGCGTGTGTAGGGCATAGCCGTAAGGCAGTGTTGTAACACTCCTCGGCTTCGACCACCTGACCCTTCTCCTTGAGCGCGTTCGCCAGATTACAGTAGGCATCTGGGAAATTTGGCTGCAACTCGATTGCACGACGGTATGTGTCGATTGCCAGGTCGATAAGCCTGAAAAAAAATTAAGAGATAAGCTAGTTGGAATAATCAATTGTTTTTAGTTTAGTACAAAAAAAATTGTCCAGTTTATAGTTTTTCAATCGCGCTAAAATTACTTCTGTATACGTTTCAAAACTTTTCTAAACCTAAAATTTAGCAAAACCAAATATCGAAAATTAGATTGTCCCCACACAAAAATTTCGGATAATATTATTTTTCGAAATCCACGATCACGTCACAGCTTACGTCATCGCTTTGAAGAAGAAAATCACGTTATTCGATTTTCTCAATAATAAAATTGCAAATCGCGAAAAATTCTCCCACACGTATCATAAAAAATACCATAAAAGCACGTTTATTATTCATCAAACGAAGTTTCTAATTACCATCACCCACAAAACATTCTCACGTTAAAAAAAAGAAGAAAATTCACCTTCCCAGCTAGTTAAAAAAAAAAGAACCACTATATCGCGCATCCCATTAAAACTAACGAAGAGAAAAGTATCATCTCGTGAGCACTAAGTTTTCATTTTGACTGACAAGAAAGAAAAAAAAAAGAAGAAAATTCATGCTTACCCTTGCTCGTAGTAGACGCAAGCCAAGTTACCGTGGACGACTGCATTGTTGGGGCTGAGATTCAGTGCGCGCAGGTAAGCAGCAACGGCTCTGAGGAAAGAAAAAAAAATGTAAAACAACGTTCGTTAGCAAAAGCTTGATACAACGTAACGAAGTGCATGATTGCGCATATATTTTCCGCTTTATTTCCTTTTTCAAAGCTTCTTTTGTATCTTGATAATACCTTATTATTTCGCTTGTCAAAGGACTTTCATTCGATTAGACGAATAAATTCATTTTCTCCAACGAAAATAAAAAAAAAAATAAAACAGATCCTCTACCCTCATAACGAAAAAAAATGTGTATCTCTATACCATCCAATCGATAATGCAATCTCGTCATGCCTCCGAAGTAAACAAAAATTTACCATAAATTTGAAAACATAGAGTTGTCAGTAGGTCGCGCGCAGAGATATTTTTTTATTTACTTTTTTTTTATCGAATCATACGCCACACACAGTGCTATTTCAAGCATCTCGTCCGCAAGTATGCCGGACGCGAATATATTACCGTCGTCGTCGTCGGTCGTAGCTAGTAGTCGCCGTCAGGATTAGGTCAGACATTCAATGCAAACATGCTGTCTCCACCCACCTACTCCTCTCTCGGCGTGTTTTCGCCGAGCTTGCAATGTGCTTTTCGACAATTTGTCATTGTATCACGGCGCGAGAGAGCATTATGTTTACTCGTGGCAAACGTTGTCATATTCTCGGAAATTTCGGAATTTATTTTTTGTGTATTCACGAGAGAGCTGAATTTTTTCTTTTTTATTTTTGAGTGTTTACTGCATTTCGTTTTTTTGAAAATACGGTCAACAAACACCGAGAAACTTTATCTCTTAATGTTTAAAAGATTTTTCTAAAAAAAAAACACGGCGAGGCGAGTAAGTAACTATATAGTACAGAGAGAAAAAAGGCAATTCAAGGTACTATCGCGAGAAGAAAAGATAAAAAAAAAGATAAAACGAAGAACTAGAGAGGAGAGAAATTGAAGCTCAATCGCATCCAACTGACTTCACATTCTGAGAATCAGTCGAGAAGAAAAGAAGAAGAAAAAATGTGTATGTGTGCGACCCAGAATCCATATAAATAATGGCCGTTATTCATGTCAATTGCAATATCGAAATGTTTCTTAAGGAGTTTCGTATATATATATATATATAGATTTTTCAGAAGAATGGAGAGATTTATAAATCCTCGAGTTTAGCTTTCGTAATATTTATTGTTTATGTACATTTCTGATATTAAAAAGATTCAACTTTGTAAATATTTCTAGCTATTAGCTCTTCAAACTCGCTACAACACAACCTCTTTCAGCTTCGTCAACAAGGATTTTCGACAACGCGAGTTGAGAGTATACGCATTGATTTTTTTTTATCAAATTACAGTGTCAACAATTATCGACAGAAAACGTCGAAAAAGCAAAGTTTCGTTAATCCTCGCTTTTCAAAGTGTATCGAAGGGCAAAAAAAAATCGAAACTTCCACCACGTAGCAGCGATAATTAGCCCGCTATTACAGATCGATCAACCGTCAATTACAGCGACCAGATTGAAAAATCAAACTCCGCAACCATCCGCAAAAAGAAAAATTCCTCTCACATTCAACCGACCACTATACACACACACATAATCAATCCAACCGCAGAATCATCAACATCAATCAAAGCATCTGGTCGATCCCTTATCGTTTGGCATGTAATGGAGTAGGGGAGGGTGTGATTCGACTGCCACCTTAATACCTCTTAATCCAGCTCTTGATCCAAGCTCCACATCCGGGTGGCGTAGGTCTGGAAATGGTACTCTCGAGCTGAAGACGCAATTGTTGCGGCGCTACGCTCGTCGACGGCGAGATCACCGTGTACACGATGACGCATTGGTACTCCATCCCTCCATTATTGCGCCAGTCCGCGGGCTAATGATGATGTGTATTACAAAAACGACCACCCCGAAAATTTTACTTTCTCTCTTCTTTTTTTTTTTTGTGCGGAGTGCGTGAAAGAACAAGTTTTCTTGGCAGCCTTGCAATCTGGGTTAGTCCGTTAATGAGGTCTACCCCAAAGCTTACCCCCCTTTTCTTTTTTCGAAAGTGAATTTTTAAGCAGAACGAGCTTCTCCTCTTTTTTTAACTTTTAAAAGGGAGCGTGGTTTCAAGGACTTACCATCGAGTGGAATTTCCCTAAAAACAAAACGTACATCGAGTGTGAAAAGGTAAATCGCGTGGAATGAATTATTCGTTGAATTTAATAGTTCTATTTTTTTTCTACGCGAATATAGATTGATACAACCATTGTCGTTTGCCACTCACTAAACAATCGAGAGACCCTTTGTATGTATACGTACAGCGCGTATAGTTCAAGAGCGTTTTGAATAATTAAATTACCGCCGAGAGAGAGGGAGAAGAACAATGGAGAGTCGCGTTTTACGCGAGCAATTATTCAAAGCGGCTTTTATGTACATTTCACGCGCAAAAACCAAACACATCCTTTCACGCACTCCCGAGGGAGAAACAGAGATGAAAAACATACCTGAAGATTGGTTATCACACTGTCGATGATTGGAATGTCAGAAATGTAGAAAAAACAGTCTCGAATCTCTCGCGTTTATTTATTTATTTATTGGTAAGAAAATCGTCTATAAAAAAGGTTTTTTTCTCGCTCAGCCACCTATTTAATTGTCGAAAAGAAAGAAGAGAGATTTTCAATTTGAAATCGTATACACGAGAAAAGGAAAAAGTTCGGTTAGTTTTTTTTTAGCCGAAAATTTTCTCGGGGACGAGAAAAGTTTGGCGGGGGATTATTAATGTATTTGCTCGCGACGCAGGAGCAATAGCAGTGACTTTTGTGCACCCTAATGGAGGAGGATTTTCAAGGAAAACTTTAATCGTATCTGGGATTTTAGTTTTTTTTTTTAAGATATAGTTTGAAGGATTGGTTTCGTGGGCGAACGTGGTTATTACATTTGTTTGTCGACGCGGTTCTTTGATGTAGAAATATTACAATTTTTTAACTTCAAAGTATAATGTACCTCGCTCAAACAACCTAGTTATTTCGAAACTTCGTTTTGCGCGTGTACCACAAACTACAAGCGCTGCATCAATGAAACACTAAGCAAACTTAATTATTTTACATATTACGTAAATTTCCGTACTTAACCGAACATTTTCAAAGCGACGAACGCTGCGTTCAAAATTATTTTGTAATAAGTGAAATTTCCCAAAGCTCTCCTTTTCTCAGTGGAAAACAAATTTTAATTTTCTCGAATATCTAGGTTAAAGATTACTCGACGATGAAAAAAAAAAAGATTGCAAGCACTTTAAAAGCTTTAGCCGAAAAATAAGAGAGAAATCTCATCTTTCCAATCGACATGTTCTCATAAATCGTTGCCGCAAAAAGTCGCGAACGCCCTGCGGCAACGACGACAGACAAAAAAAATGTTGGTCGAAATTGATATCTTTCGATTTATATATATCTGGCGATATTAATTTCCAACGTTAATTAACAATTTCGCGCATCGACGAAATCTTTTGGTTATTCACAAGAAAGCGAAAACATCATTTTCCAAAAATAAAAAAGTCTAATTGAGTTTCACGCTAGGTTAGCAGCGACACGATGTTTTGAATAAAAACACATCCCCGCGTAAGGGAAAATTTCAAAGTGAATCTCTCGCGCGTCGGCAAAATAAGCTCATGATTTTCAAGATTCTCTCTCTCGTGCCGGTTAGGATAATATCACCACTGCTCCCTTTAAATTTTCGTTAATTTACGTAACATCAAACGCGCGAATAAACTTCCGTCTGTCGTAAATTTTCGCCTGCGGGGGAAGCTAATAAATTTTCAACGATGGAAAATTCACGAAGGAATCTATCTTCAGAGGAGGGGAGGAGGAAGGCAATAGAACCTGGAGTAGGATCCGAAAAGCAATCAAGTGTTGCTCGACCGTAATCAATGTCGAGTGGATAGATCAGATTTCCAACTGATATAGAGGTATACGATCAAATTTCCGCTAATCAATTACAATTGCACGTCGATGCTTTATTGCAGTGTGCTTCTTGCTATACAATTTTCGATTGTGTCAATTCAATTCCTCTCGATTAGCTTTGTTATTTTTAAGAGACAAACTTCAGATAATTTAATCGAACGAAATGCATGAAAAGTCTGAATATTCAGCCAACTTCTTGTACGTCGAGAAAAGTAAAGTAAAAGAGGTGTGTAGAGCTTAGCTCGAGACCTCAAATTGAAAAACTTCTGACGGTATACGTAGAGGTGAATCGACTTCAAGAATGAACTTGTTTTTTTTCTCTCTTCTTTTTCTTCTTTATTTTCAATGAAACTCGACACCTTATAAACCGAAAGTTGTACAGCTTGCAAGCTCAATCGAGGCTCAACGTACGTGACTCTGGATATCGCGTGCCTTACGAGTGTTGTTTTCTTTTCATTTTTTTTATTTTTGAAACTGCATAAGAGTACACTGGTGGGGGATTAAGATTGAGGTCGGGATGGTGCACATGTCTTCTTTGCTCGAGAGGTTAATGTTTATGGATGTGTTTACGTCGAAATCAATGCAGAATTTTTGTATTTATACATAAAATACGAAAAAAGAAAATATATTCATATGGAATTTCGCTGACCCGAGCAATTCTGTATTGAATTTACATACATGGCTATTGATACAATTAATTACCGCCGTAAAAAACTTCATTGCAAAAAAAAAATAAAATAAACGTTCGTTGTTGACCGACCGATGTAACAATAAAATCCCGAGGCAATAAAAAAGTTACGTATACCTCGCGAGCGATGTAAAACAGAAAAAACGGGGTTATTTTTTTTATAGTTGCATGATTTTTCCTAGTGTTCCAATTATACGGTTTGTATCGCGCCGCGTGCGTGCGCGACTCGCGAATTATACAAACCAGCGAAGCGCATTATTATACGAAACACGCGTTATTTTCGTTTCCGCGCACGATTTTTTTCTCTTTTGAATCACGAAACTGGAATAAAACTGAAATTCGTATATAACACGCTATAAATACAAGAATGCGTTTATTTCTCTTTCTCTCGGCAACAACGAAAGCTCATTAAAATGTAAAATCAATGTCTCCAAGCTTCGCGTTTGTACACAAAAAAAAGTTGTGTCGATTCCGCGCGTAAAAAAAAAAAAATTCCAGAATATTACTTTTCGTGGGCGTCAATGAGTCTGGAAATCTCTTCCTCAAAAGTAGAACAATAACCAGTAAGTGAATGAACAAACTCACGTGAATTATCCACGATATCGTCGTTTTTTTTTTATATTTGCCACACCTAAAAAAACAAGCAACTCACCACCCCTTTCCCCGGAAGAATGAGAAAAAAAAGGAAAGAGTAGTACAGCAGTTCAGTAGAATAGACAGAAGATACAGAGATAGAAAAGACAGTCAACTAAACTACGGAATGTTTGTTATATTTTTGTTGTTGTTCGCTCGCGGGCCGGCTACGCACTAGTACGTCGGTGTGCGCGACGAGAGGAAGAAAGCTCGAAAGCCGGCCAAAAAGCATCGAAAGTATATCTATCCAACCGCGCCACACCGCCGCCGTCGCCGCCGCCGCCGTTCGCGACCGTTGCTAGGCGATTCCCGCGGCGCGCGCATGCTGCTATAAACGTTATAGATACACATCGTATATACTTTGTATATTGCACACTTAATGACGAAAGTTTCGAAAAAGGGAGTAGGTTTTGTTTATTTCTTGTTGTTTTTGTTGATGTTGTAAAATTGTAAGTTTTTTCGGTGAGTTTTCGAGGTTGAATTATGATTTTTATTACTGTGGGTGGGGCTGTGAATTATCATTTTCGGAGGATTTTAGTTTGTCATGAATTTCAGAAACTTTTGCTAAAAATATTTATCAAACGGAAATTCTCCATAATTTAAAAAAAAAAAGCTTTCTTTCACTACGAAGGCCGTCCGCTGTTTGTGCGTATACGTAAGATTCGCATAGAACTGCAGATGACAGGGAAATTTCTATTGAGATCATCGATTTTTATACGATGGAAAGAGAGAGAGAGAGAAAATACGGTTTGCAAATGTGTCAATCCACTGAGGATTTGAGGTCAAATTGAATCTTGTTAGCAACTGAAGTCAGCGAAGTTTTTCTTTTTTTTTCTATATAAATTGTGTTAATCTTCTCTGACATACATTCGCAAAGTCAAACATTATATAATTATTACGGTCAAAGTCAAAACACGCACAGGTATAGAGTGGTTGAAACGCACTTTGACTAATATGAATGCTACGTTGGGAGGATGATATGGTACGTGAAAGGACGAAAACGTGACTGCTCTAGACAGTTCGGCGAATTATCTGGCCGGCATTATAACGCGACGAAGGGATGCGAGGAGAAGCAGTTAAATTTTCGCACGCGTCTCTCTGTCACAGACAATGGCACTTCGTACAGTCGTTACGTTACTTATCACGTGTCATGAAATTTATTGGGGTCTCTATTTTTCGTGAGTGATTAGGCGATGATGTTGATTTATTAATTTTTTGTTGTTGTACGGGGCAATAAATGATATGTTCGAGTGGAAGTTTTCGTGAAAAAAAAATGGGATTTTAATTTGTGGGGAATTGATGGTTGTGACGGGGAAGGATGAATATTCGGAAATAATAAAAAGGAGTTGACGAAAGTGGCATCGATCAGTTGTATATTGAAATGCTTTGTGAAATTGATATCGTTTTGTGCGTGCGTTGGATGGTTCCTTGATATCATTAGAATGTGAATAGCTTTCACATAATAATAAATTCTCATAATTTTTTCAATTTTCTATACGCTTCCGTTTCGTATGGTTACATTCAAAGTGTGTTGTACATATTTTTCTTTTTTACTTTTGTATTTTGTATTTTCGATTTTATATGATTTTTTTTCGGTTTCCCAATCATACGCACTCAACAATACCGAGCTTTACACGGAATAAGAATTATAGAACAGAAAATCAATCTATATTAAATAATCAATTAATACACATGCAACCGATATTTTCGATTACAAAACCATCAACAACCTCTTCAATTTCCATCAAACCCTACACAACAATAATTAACCTCGATCTCAACTTCATTAAACTTCCCAAACACGTCTTCCCAGAATCAACCCCTCACAACCGTCACCCTCACACAAGTGACACCAATTATCTTCCAACAAAAATCGAAGTACACACATCTATACGCATCAACTCGACACACGTGTATATTGTTCGAGCGTCCACAGTTTTTTTTTTCACGTCAAAATCATAAGTGTGATAAAGTTTCGTACAGAAGAGTGCTACTACGGTAAATTACTCGATTGACACCTTTACGCAAAAAAAAGAGAGAGTAGAAACGAAACCTGCGACGGACATTGAAATATGAGGTCTCCCGGTAATATCAACGGGTGAATTTATCTTTGCCGCCTGTTTATCATTTTGAAGGGCGCACATACACTCGCAAGCTCTTTCATTTTTACGAGTCTTTTTTTTTCCTCTCTCTAGAGTCCATCAACATTTAATGACGAAAGCACTCACTCCGCGTGTCCATTCGTCAACATTATTTTCGTCGAATGTGTATTTTCTTCCATATACATACATATATGATTTGGTCGATAATATATATACGGTCATCGGATGCAAACTCGCAGTTTAATTCCATATACGCGCGCATCAAGGTTGTATTAATCCGTGACTGATGGGCTATTATTTCATTGTTCGTTCGCGTGGACAACACACACACACGTAGGAATTCGATTGTTACGGATGGAACGAAAATGCAAACTCGTACTTCATAATTAAAAGCTTAATAACCGCTGGCTAATCAATCACTGTTTGTGCAGTAGATGTTAATTACGAAACAATGGGGGGAAACAGCAACTTTTCGATAAGTTGTTTAATACGCTTGATTAATTTAGTTTCGTGTAACGGATTTAATGGTCTTTTTTCGTTTTGTCACGACGATAAAAAAGAAGAAGAAGAAGAAGATAAAAATCAAAGAGAGATCAAGAGTTGATTAACTCGGAGCTTCTCACCGGAAAAAGAAAGAAAAGGAGAGGCGCATTCGCATCGTGCCTCGCTGATTAAAGCTTGCGGGCACAGGAAATTCGCTTTGCTCAGCCCTTTTCGCGCTTCGCTTAGCCTTGGAACGGAGAAAGAGGAAGAGAGGGAGAATTTTTATGCTTGCGGTTTATCGAGCAGCAATGAAAATCCTTCCAACGCGCTGGATAAAAGAGAAATGCGCTACAAAGTAAATTGCCAGCGGGCTTTTTCATCGCTGTTTAATAAATAATTTATTATTCTTTTTTTTTGTTTTTGCTCTCGCTTTTTCGAAAGAAAAATTCGATAATTTATTGGTATTCGATGCACGAAAAAAAAAAAACAATATGTAGCGAATAATTCAGAAGGAAGAAAAAAAGGTGATGAACAATGGAAACGTTAGCCTTTTATGCGACAAGCATTCGAGGTTCTTCGCGTGTCACGCGATAGCACATCTACACACTTTTTTCCTCAAACATAAAAAAAGAAAGAAATTAACGAGCTTTTGAATAATGGCGTGTACATCGATTAATCAGCCGTGACAAACGACTTTTAATTTCATATCAAAACCATTTTTTTTTTCTAAAACTGTATCTCAAAGAGAAAGAGGGATAAAGAAAGAAGAGACAGCACATAGAAATGACGTAATACCTCTTCCGAGATGCTCCAGTGGAAATTCAATTTAGTGGAAGGTGTGTGTATTGAGAGTGAACTCAAATGATCAATACACTGAAAAAAACAGGGCTCTTGTAACAAGAGGAATTTAATTTTAAATAAAATCATTTTGTTACAAAATTATTCCTCTTGGAACTAGACTAATTTCCTCTTACGACAGAAGGATTCCTCTTGTATCAAGAATATTTCTTCTTGCACCGAAAAAAATCCTCTTGTTTTACAAAAAGAATAATTTTGCAGCTATATTGAGATGAAATTCTCTTATATCAAGAGGAATCTTTTTGATATAAGAGGATTTGTTTTTCAGTGTAGAACACAAAGCGAATTCTTTATTCGACCTTTCATATATTCATTTGTAACAGAATCCTGAGGAGGGATCGTTTGACGATCCGAAACGTCGAATAAAGAATTCGCTTTGTGCTCTATTGATAATTTGAGTTCACTCTCAATGCACACCTTCCACTAAACAGCACATAGAAACTCATAATTACGCGGCTAGACGGTTGCGCAGTTTAATTACTTTCGGGGCGTTTGAGTGTAGCGTGGACGGCGAACTATTACAAAGTAATCCTGAAATCCAACCAAAGCGCGCAAGCACGAAAGCTTCATATCCCGCAAGTTATGAGAGACTTAATGTTTCGAAAAGGACCCGTAGAGAGATTTCAGACGACACGTTTTAATTATAGCAATTCGCGCAAGACTAATCAACAAACTTTTTTTTATCCAAAAAGTTTATCGCTCCGTTGAATTATTACGACCTCGAGGTAATTGAAAGTTAACGAGTCTACCGCGGAGGCAGAGATATTAACCGCAGAAATCAACGTGTTCAGTACCCTGAAATCATAACCACGCGCGTGTGTGTATATACATTAAACCAAAATTAATTAACGCGGGCATTGCGGCTTTATACGATTCTCTCGCGCGAGATGTATTAATTCGCGTCTATACCGAAAAGCCACATCAAAACGATCACTCGTGCATTAGTCGAATGGTTTTGGTTGCGATTGTAACGATTGTTGTTGGACAAATTTTGTATTCATAATAGAAAGAACTATGAGTAAAATTGATTATCACTTACACCCTCGCGTAAACGGATGGTTATGACACGTTGACACATATTACACATCTTCCTTTCCATCTTCTTACAAAAATTAAAGAAAGAAACGTCACAAGTCACATTCCAAAAAAAAAAAAAAAAAAACCAGAAAGAGAGTCTCGAGGTATCCGACCTAATTCTTCTTTCTCGGGAATAAACTTTCTTGCGCGCGCGAATCGATGATAGCGTACAAGCAAAGAGAGAGAGAGAGAGGGAATGAGATAGAACTCGCTGAAGACAAAATTTAATAAAAGGATCGCTGATCCTCGCGGGAGTAATAGTAGTAGTAGTAGTCGCGTTGCTACTGGCAACCGACGCCGCGGCGTTCGCGTCGTTTAATTTTTAAAAGCACCAGAGCTTTTATATGCCCCCTTCTTTTCCTCGCTTAATCTCCCTTCCTTTTACGTTGCGAGAGCGCTAGGTTAATGGAGTGTAAGTGGAGTGTATTTAACTCATCTATGGTAGTAAACGGACTATAAAGCAGGGATTATTTCTTTTTTTTTTTCGAAATATATGAGTGCAGATGTATGTGTTAATAGAGAGTTACGGTTTTCGATGCGAAGTGAGCTTTTAAATCCATGGGAGGGGTTGAAAACTTGCGAAATGGTGTTCGAGAACCGATAAAACGGATTAAAAACTTCACGCTCTGCTGCGATGAAACTTTCTTAATTAAAAGCGACTTTTGTCTGTGTGTGTATGTGTGCTAGGATGTAAGGCGATAATCTAATGATAGTAGACAATAAGAATCTGATTGGAGCAGGACGCAATTTTGCCATAAAGGTCGTTTTCTACGACGAAAAAAAATAGAGAGAAGAAGAAGATTGGATAGCATCGTTGGGTGTTTCTTCTTTTTCTCCATGGGGAGTTTGCTCGCAATTTGTATGAAAATTCTTCCCTCCACCCCCTATTTGAATGCCGATAATGTGGAAGAAGATAATGGTTCCGAGAATGCGAGAGTCATGTTTGTGTAATGCACCTGCAGTGCTTTGAATATCAGGAGTTAACTTGTAAAATATTTTTGAAGATAAAAGCGAGTAAATATTTTTCGTTTATATGCTAAAAGTAAATTGAAAAGCTTCGGATAGTTCGATCGAACGTTTTGTATTCGAGGAATTTCGGAGGGAAATGGTACTTCTGCAACTCGTATATATAGATGAATGCATAAGTTTGGGGGAAGGCGCGCGAGAAGTTACGCAAGTCATTTTCACGGGTAAGTAGTCGTTGAAATTGACGCCTTATAGTCGCGGAAAATTGATCGATCGTAATGAGTTTTCCGCGTTGGTTCAAATCACAAAAGGAAAATCATTAATGGACCTGGAAAATTTACTTTTCGTCGCCTACTGTGTGCATATCGTTGAGAAAAATTGTTCTAATTATCTCGAGGAAAACTCGACTGATCGTTTCGTTTAGTTTTCTCAAAGGATTTTTTTTTTTCATGGAAACCTTACAGGCACGGAACTTTAATAATACAGCGAACAAGGAATCCTCTCAAGTGAAAATTCTTTATTAAAGCAAAATGACTCTTGAACAAATAAAAAAATTCGATTTTTTTCTTCAAGTAGGTCGTCTCCAAAAGCCATACACATTTTCCCTCAGTTCTTTTTACTCGTAAAAAGATTGCGACGTAAAAAAAAATGAAATCTGTGTAACACAGTAGCTGGCTCTCGAATGAAAAGTGCCAATGGTCTTTCTCCTTTTGTCGAGAGAGAAAAAAAAACTCGCTCGAGTGCAACTCGATTAAACTTTCGACGTGCTCTTCAAAAAAAAAGGGAAGTAATCTAAAATTCGAACCGTTAAAAAAAAACTAAGTTGCCCAGAGAGTTCAATATGTACTTTGACGACGAAGGAAGAAGACGAAGAAGAAGAAGCTTAATGGACGTCAGCCAAGAAGCTACTATTAAATAATTCAGAGCTGAGTTGCAAAAGATCCTTTGGGAGAATATGCAGCATTTTCTCTCTCCCTCTCCTTTTGCCACACCTCTCTAACTGGGGGGAGCAGCAGAATATTTATCGCTATCGAGGCACGAAATACGACATTTTTCTTAGAGATGGGGGGATGAGTGCCACGAATTCTTCGCGATGTTGTCGGAGAATTTTGTCGACAAAAAAAAAAGAAAAGAAAAATTTCAATATCAAATTAAACGAACAAAAGTAAATATTTTACATCCGGAATTCTATTTTTCCTCCCTTCGAAGATATTCGAAAATAGACAGAAAGAGACAGAGAGAGAAAATGTTTTTCCGCACTTGGAGTAGGAACGCATAACAACAACAACGACGAGAAGAAGAGTAAAAAAAAAAAGTTATCTCACGCTTCCTTTGTCTTTATTTATATTACTGTCTCGTTCTTTTTATTTCCCAAGGCTTTTATACGCCACGTGTATATAGTCGTTCGTCGTCCGACAATATACAACATCAGTAACGAGCTCTTCGCGCTATATACTTCAACGCGTGCTATGTACTGAAATTTCTAATCTGTCATACGTATCTGCCGCACAATTAGTCGTAAAAGTTTATACGACGCGCGGTAAATGCTTTTGTCGCTTGGTTTAGCAACATAGTTGTCGGTTCTATTTCGAGGAAGTTTTCAGAAGATTGAAATCATGATAGCGAAGTGATCAAGCAGAAGGGGAGAAATTCATTGTTGGATCCTTGTAACAATTTCAATTTTTTTTTACAATGTCGATGAATTGACTGACAAGTATAGTAAATATATATTTCGTGCAGATACTTGAAAATACTCTTTCAACTTTTCAATAACCTTTCTCCAATATAACCGTACGACAATGTATATAGAAAAATTTCCGACCCAATATTCTACCCGTCGATAAAAGAATCCAATATCCTAAATTTAAAAAAAAAAGAAAGAATGAAAAGAAAAAAAAACATTCCAAACCTGTAACCTTCGCGAAAATTAATTTCCTCGAATAAATCTCTTACACAACGAAAATCCATCAAATTACATTCAATTACCTCGCCACCAGAGCAGCAGCAGCAGTAACAAATCAAGTCCTCCTCATCTTCCAATATATATCGAAATATTACGCGCCTTGCCGCTGACGTCTTTTACGAGGCGAGCGTGTCGTCGTCGTCATTACACGCGATACTATATATATATATATATCTACGTGCCTTTCCCGTTCGAATTTCCGTTGCTGCTCCTTTTACGAGGCTTAGATACGTGGATGTAGATAGGTAGGTAGCTCGACTGCGTTTCGTCGTCTTTACGAGCTAACAGGTAAAGTTGCTCTTTCTTTTTTCTTTTTTGGTATGAAAATTTTGAACGCACCGAGATTGATTGTCAACCGAGAGAAGACCAATATTTTTTTATATGAAGCTATAGAAATTTTTTACGCTCTAGAAGGAAAATTACAAAGTTTATATACGCGAGGCTGCATAAGAAACTCAAACTTTTCTTTTTTTTTTTACGGTTCCAAGTTTTTGCATTAAAACCTCCTCCGCGGCGGCTAATAAAGCAAGTTGTATAAAAGCAACATAATGGTGGCAAGTTTTCTGAAAAAAAGCTCTTTTGTTGAATATTAAACGAGTTGTAATTTGCTTACGAGACGCAAGTTCATAAAGCTTTTCTTATGAAGCCTAAATCAAACTCACTAAAAGCAAAAAAAAAACAAACAAATAATATCTGTTTATCTTCTATAACTTTCGTCACTCTCGTATATATCGTGTTTATCCTCTTGGACAGATGAGAGCAATATTGATATCGAAACTTTTTTCTCCCCCTAGCAATGTGCCTTTCGGCGTGGAAAACTACGCGCGACGTCGCAAAACAGAAAAATACTGCGAGTATACAAACAAAACTTCATTGTCGGATATTGCGAAACGCGTGCTGTGTACGACTGACACGCAGAATTTCGAACTGTCGATACACATCAAAGTTCACCCCGTAATATTAACAAAGTGCCCGGGCGCGTGAATAATCCATTATCGTACGTCTGAAAATCGATAATACAGTGCTATTACCTCAGAGCAGCAGCACTCAACAAGTACAACACCAATCATTCGCAATTAGGCATCTCCTTCCCTCAAAGCGATATACATTGAGACATTGTCGATGCGGCGATAAATAGAGTAATAAAGTCTAGGCGAAGGATAAAATTTGTTATTCTCCCCTGTGGTGCGCGACATTGGTACCAATCAAAAGTAAAAAATTAACCTCGATTTTCTCTACGGGGAGTAGTGTAGTTTCACAGGATCGATATGAAAAAAAAAAATTGTTTGACTCGTGACTATCGTCAACGAAAGGAGTTTTTTTTACATTTGACGAAATAACAGAGTCAATTTTTGTTCTCGCACAGACTTTTAAATTGCATGCCAATCAGTAAATAGAGACAAGCAATAGATCAAACTGTGCTTTGGAAAAAAAATCTGGGGGTCTAATGAGGAAGAATCGAACCGACGATCTTTGGGTTAGAAATCGCGCGTGCTAACACAGCCATTAATCCAAACGTAAGCTTCTACCTACAATACTAATCTTCAATTTGTCTCACGCGCTAGCCATACCCTATCGGTCGAAAGCGTAACTAATCGTTGTTTACCGTTGAAATCAGAACTTTTCGTGCTTTCGTATTTTAAAAGCGTTAAATTGCGAGATAACTTGTTTAACCAAACGATAAATTTTTTTGTCGAGCACGAAAGAAAAAAATAAAAAAGAAAGAGGATAATTAGTGGAAAAAAAAAGTAACACCCACGCAATCCCATCGGCCTTCGTCGAAAGAACCCTCATGGGAGATACATCAATGAACCGCCCTTATCTCTCGCGTGATTCTATACCTTCTTTTTCCTGCCGTCGAGGGAAAGCAACAGCCAACGAAAAATAAGTAAACGTTGGCTGAAAATGGATGTGGAGTTCGATGCTTGATTTGTACGTTTGATGGCTTGATTTAGGAGGATATTTTACATTGGGTTTACTCGATCTTGAGAGAAATAATTTGTAAAAGTTTTATTTTACTTTCAACTGAGAAATTTTCTACTGAAACTTTTTATGTTTAGCTGCAAGTTTGTTTGTTGTGAATTCACAGCATAGCGCTGTCAAAGTACGGGTAGGCAACGTCGTTTTCTTTGAAAACTTTAATTGTATACATCCCAAAGAAAAACAATTAGCGGATTATCAAAGTTCGCAACTAAAAATTCATTATCCTACTTTATTTTCCCGACGAGACTCTTCTCGAAGAATTAATGAGCTACATCGAATGAAAAAAAAAACGATAAAAACAAAAATAAAATTTCCAAAGCGCAGTCTAAAGAAAACTTTTTCAGCCCCGCGCGCTTCGTAAAACAATCCAAGGATAATATCTCTCTTTAGTTTTCCCAGTTTTAAACAACAAAACTTCGTCCGCACGGAAATACACAGATGGAATCGAAAGCTCCTTACATGTGGCCTTATTTACGCCGCCAAACGATAAAAGGAGTTTTTTTTTCCTCTCATTCTCTGTCTCCGGTTATTGTAGAAGAGAGACTTTTGCTTGCCAAATGTTCCGCGTAGAGATTTACGGGGAGAGATGCAGCGAACGATAAAAATAAAAACGCACGCTTTCCAACGATTTGTATTCGAACGTGCGAAGTTAAAATATTTTTTTTTTTACGAGTCTTCGAGTGAGAGAATGGCATTGTCTGTTTGCACGCAGCATCTTTATCAAAAGCCTCTTATAAGAGTCTCTCGGCACCCTCGTCTTTAGGCGGACAGGAAAACAACAATACGGAAGACTTCTCTCGTGAGTACCGTTGGCTACTGATTTATTCAAATCCCATTTGGGAATAGGATGCTTACACACACACACACACACACACGCACGTGACTTGATTATTTGTTGCAGTTTCAATGCGAAAGTATCGTTGGAAATCAAATATTGAACGACTTTCGATTCCAATAAAGATCGTAAACGTTAGAAGACGTGTAGGTGTATAAAAATAATCTTCTTTCACACCTTGAACTGCCATCGAGAAAACTAAAAATAAAATCCATGAAAGCACTAATTACGAACGACATTTCGAAGAATTTATATTTTTTTTAACCTTGTCGTTACTCTGCCAAGCTAAACTCGAATCTCCAAATATAACGCCACGAAAAAAAAAAGTCAAACGCCATCGTATTTTTCTTGAAAAAAAAAATGGAAAACCGTGTCGCCTCGTCATTCTTTTTAAATGGCCTCGTTATAACGCGAGACAGAGAGAGAGGATTCCTCGCCCATTACACACGCAACGACTTTTTAAAAAAGAAAACGACAGACATTCCTTATAGTCTCCCCCCCCCCCCCCTTACATCGTCGAAAAATCTCTGCCTGCGCAAGTTTTGAAGGCAGAACATTTCGTGGGCGCGTATATGGCTCACTGAATTCAGGAAAGCTCGCATAGGCACGATGAATAATCACGTGTGGGTGCTACGGTGACTTATAGATGAATATGTTATTCGTTATGGAGGTAATTTACATTTTTTTTTTTTTTTTTTTTTTTTTTTTTTTACAAAATGTCTTTAGTGTCGTGATTGAGCTAAACTTTTTTTTTCATCGAATCTTCTCATTGGATGTATAGGCACATCTCAAAGCAAACAACAATAATGCCTCAACGAAAAAAACTCCATCAAACGCCTCTCTCTCTCTCTCTCTACGCCTGTGTGGATGAAGATAAAAGCAACTCGATTACTTTCAATCAGTCGGCAACGCACGTTCGTCGAGCTACTGGCGCGTCGATTAATCATTCTATACGATGGACAAATCCCATTCGATGAAAACAAAAAAAAACAGGGTCTTTTTTTTTCTCTCGAAATTAAATTTTGTTTTTTTTTTTTTTTAGAAAAATGTAACGCGCGAACCCTGTGAAATACTAATGAAAATCTTCCGGTCGATAAAACTTCTACTATCTACGTTTTTTCACTATCGCGAACCGTTTTACTTTATTGGAGCACATCCGTTGCAAAATAAAATCTTTCTATCTATAGACCTTTTCCACTCCGAAGGACGTGCGAGTGTTCTGTTTTCTCAGAGAATGAGATAATTCTTCAATTACTGACTAGATATCCCATTGCTTCTATTCGCGAAAGCAAAGTGTTTTTTTTTTTCTCTATCGCAGAAATTTCTATTTGTAGAATTCTTCGTACATAAAGATCCAATTTTAAAACATGAAACGTAATTTTCTTTTTTTCTTTTCGTCGATAACGTATCAATTATTCTTCTTTTAACTTTTCATCGCGTTAAAACGTCATTCTATTTCTCTTTCATCGCAAACAGCACAAGTGCGAAAAAAAGAAAAGAGAAAACAACTCTTCCCCCCCTACGAGCAATCATCGTAAACCTCCCCTAAGGCATATATGTGTGTGTATATGCTTTACGGCAAGTTGTTTTCAAATTCCACGTACGTGCGAAGGGTAGGTGAGAAAAGTCAAGTGGCCGTGTGTGTTTTGTGTGTGGGTTGGGAAAAATCCGCGCGTCGAATCAATAAACGGCGGAGTTGTTTTCGGGGCAGCAGATGCAGAAACAGTAAGGAGAAGTATTTGGGAGTTTCACGAAGAAAAAGTTACGAGGAACAATCTTATATATATATACTTTCTTTTCTTTTTTTTTTTGCGGAGTGGCAGAAGATTACATCACTTCTCGGGTTGAGTGTATCATTTTCGAAAATCGTTCCTCGAGCACGTAGTGCAAACAAGTTTGTAATATGTAACTATAGTGTAGGGGATCTTGACATTGTTCTATAGAACGATTAGATATTAAATTACAGATTAAAAAACAAAAAAATATTTTGATTCCCCCCTGAAAAATATCAAAACCACACGCATATCTGTCGCACTCTACGAGAAAATAAAAACGCAGCTTTTCGAGCAATTGGGTCAAGCGACGATATATAAACTGCGCGAACCGCATTGACAGTATATATATATATATATCGCTGCAGCAGCAGCATCAGCTTGTAATAGAGTAAAATTTGCTTACTACGTCGCCTAATTCTGATTCAAACTCACGTACTTCAGTTTAGCAAATGTCGAGCGACCTACTTTCAAAACACCAAACCCCATTGGATAAATTAACGCGTTTATTTTTTATTTTTTTCATTTGCTTGACACACGTGAAAAGCTAAAGTTTCGCTGGAGCGAAAAACTTTTTATACATACGTTTGTAGGAAAACAAGCGGGTACTCGTTGAATTTACGCAGTGTCAATAAAAAAAAAGCGACTCGCGGTTGCAATTTTCAAAAATTGTTTGTCAATGTTCCGACGTATGCGACAACCATAAAAAAAAAAGTTTTATATAACTTTTCGAACGATATTTCAATGAATATATCGCGTGAGTTATAAACACGTAAAGTCTCTTTCAAATTCAAAATCCAAAATCACCAGATAATAATTGTTAATCTATTAATTCAGCGACACTCCCCAGCCACTCGGCTTTCAAAGCTTCTCCTTGATACATCTCAAATAGCAAAAGCTTCTTGTCTCTCTACCTCTCACGGCTACTCGGCGAGCTCGAATTTCGGGCGTAGTTTCCCACAGAGAAGTTATATATCTCAGAGAGGGAAGTACAAGAGAAGCCAAGCGTGACAGACCTCCCGAGAAAACCACCAACGGATTATTCGTCTTCAGTTTTTCCGCTGAGTTTACCGATTCGATAACAAAATAAAAAAAAAGCGCTTAGAGAAACCATATCCTTTTAATCCTCGGCGAAATAAAGCCTCGCGAATAAAATAATTTAAATGGAATTAAGGTATATACGCGACACACCACGTACACGAGAGCGTTCATAGGAGTTTCAATGAATTTAAGCTCTCGGGAGGGTCAAGCGACGCGAGGTCAGACAAATGAATTTCCTCCGTGGGGGAGCAAAAGCTTCGAGCACGAAAATAAACGTTTGAAGAGAGTGTAGAAACGCACTGTTCGTTCTATTTTTTTTTCGTTTTAATCAAATCAAGTGCAGCCATTGATTACGATGCCGAATGATTGCCGCTTTTGAAAGAAGCTCGGCATCGTTTTATTTTTTAATAGAAAGAGAGGTACGTGACTCTTTTATGAGGTCGGACGAAAGAAATAAAATTCGAAACAATATCCAATTTATAAAGAAAGCAAATTTGAATTTTACAGTGCGAACGCTTATTTGCTAAAAATAAAATTTTTTTGGATTTGGCGAAAAAAAAAACGCAAGATGCGTTATTCATAAGACTTTAGAATTCACAGAGTGGAAATTCATGTTGTTGGTATTCAAGAGAGAGAGAGAGAAAAGTAAGGTCTTAGAATTTCTCCCTCGATTTTTCGTTCAAAATTCACGCAGACGTTATATACTTACAGAAATGAAAGGGGTTTATATAAAAAATCAATAGCTTGATTTTCATGAAAAGAACACGATAAACAACATTATCAATCGAAGTGTTAAACCGAATATAAACCATTCAGCATTACAACCCAGATATATATAGACACATCGTTAAAACGCCAACGCGAGATCAATAACAATGTTCGGAAAAAGCTTTGTCATCGATGAAATTCAATTATCGCGAATAAAGAAAGCCATCGCGCTAGTTTACGTAAGTTGTATAATGCAACCAATCGAAATAATGCACTTACATCGTTCGCCTGCTTTTTCCTTAGTACACCACGTCGTGATATAACAAGTGTTATACGCGCGTGAAACTTTAGGGGGAGTGTAAAACCCTTAGGGTCCAGACGGGATTAATTACTTGGCTGAATGTGATTAAAGGGGGGCTGGGCTTTGCGTTAACGCCGCGAGGGACATCGTTGTCTAGCCGGCAATTTCCCTCGTTTGACCATAGCGACACTCTGTATATATACTTTGATAAATTCGGTGGGAGTTTAAAAGTGGAATATCGATTTTTAATTCGATTAATCGAACTTCAAAGGATATTCACGACGAAAATAAAATAATAATAATAATAAAAAAAACACCAAACAAGCTTGCGCGTGCACGAGAGATAACAATTCCTGTCAAAACCATTCCCTCGACACAAAAAGAAAGAAAGAAATAAAAAAAAAGCTTCTCTCGCGCGAACTTAAATTAACCCCGTTAGTCACAGCGCGTTTTCACGTTTCGCTGCCGAGAAAAAGAATTTTCGAGAGATCAGCAACAAGAGCAACATCCGTTTAACGAGCATACTACAGCGGACTATATATAAGATATAGGGAGGGCGTAGACACACTGGAGTCTCGCAAAAACTTGTTTTTCCAAAGTACGCGAAAATAAATTCCAATTTTCTTTTGCGCTGAGCTACATAAATTTCGTCTTTCTTCAAATAAGATTATGAAGGGAAAAAAAAACTTTTTTTTTATACGGAGAAGTACTTTACGTCGCAAGAGTATAAAATCGCGTTAGTTGTAATTGAACTTGGTGAGCGAGAGAGGTATAAATGAAACTCGCGAGAGCCCTTTTAAGCTTAAAGTGGATTCTATCTCCCCGGTGGATTCGCTTTTGTGTTGAATGGAAATGTCATAAATTATCTTTAGAGAAGAGATCTTTTTGCACTATATATACATATAACACACCGAAATCATTTTAGCCGCAGTGAATATGTGGCGTTTTACGCGGTAATATATCGAAAATGCATATGCCGCACAATTTGTGGATGGGATACATATCAATTTTGGAAATTTACGCACGAATTATTGTCGTTAGAGAGAAATCGGGTCGAATGATTAATATAAATATGTACATGTTGGTTGACTTTATCAACGTGTATTTTCGCTTTTTCGTGACTGGAGTCGATTGTTCGTTTGTGTTATTGCAGTGCACTTGGGAATTTTGCACTATTGATTTTTTTTTTATATTTCTTTCTCATGTTATTGTGTACCAAGGTCTCTCGAGAGATCTGATAAAAGTATCTTTGATCTTGTAAATCTAAATTGGTTTATGGATTTTGCAGTGGCTAAGGTGGCAATTTAGTTTTTTTTTTTTTCTGGGACACGCAAACGTATAAATAGTACGGAAAATAGTTTTTTATACTCACCCATGGGAAAATATATGCGCAATCATTGATGTAATAGATGAAGAATAATGATGTTATTGCTCTGAGAGAACGGTTACGTGTAATTGAGATCAAGAACATTCAATGGGAGTGTTTTAGAAAATTGAAGAAATGCGTTTTCTCACAAAGTCATATTCACGTTTCGTGTCTTTGATGCATATACGTGAGATTAGAATCTAATTTTTTTTTCTACTCTGAACGTAAGAATAAAATTTTTATGCTAATTAACTTTTTAAGTTTTGACGTCTCTACTAGTAATTGAAACGACTACAGAAATGAAAATAATGAGTCACTGGAGTAATATGAAAATTTATTTTTTTTTTCGATCAATTCATTAAAATTCTCTCAGAGCACAAATCGAACAAAAATAAAAAATAAAAAATCGAGACTCACCTATCGAAGATACGAGCCTCCTTGAGGACATTGCCAAGGTTGATGTAAGCATCAAGAAAATTGGGATCAAGAGCAACAGCTTTCTCGAAATGATGAATTGCCAGCCAAATTTCGCCCTGTGCATTAAACACGCAGCCGAGGTTGCTCCAAGCGACAGCAAAATCCGGCCTGGTCTCGATCGCTTTCAGGTAGCATGCCTGTGCTCGTCGTCGTGTCGTCGACAAAGAAAGAAAAAAACAAAAAAAGGACATCGTCTCGATCAGTCATGGCTCCATCTCGTACCTCTTTTCTGTTTTTTTTTATTTACAGAGCTTGATTTTATATGTACATCGTGGACATATGAAATCTTTCGACGGCATTTTTTTTCATTTTTCGAATAATAAGATATAAGCGGCTTTTTCATGTCTCGATCGCTGCGTCTCCTGTCTCTTTGCGTTTTTTTTTTATATGTTGATTCGATTGTTCGAAATTTTTTTATTCTGTCGTTTCGATGAGAGGTGGAGCGATCAAGGCAAGTTTTTTGGTTTTTTCGTCGTTGAGAAAAGTTATCGATAGAGATTTGCAATAAAAATCTTGTCGATTCGAATTATTCAGTCAAACTTTCTTTACAATTTGCGAGACATTTTTATTGCTCAAAGCATCGATAACTTGTCTTCACGAGGAAAGTAAGCAAAAAAGACAATGAAAGAGTCAAGAAAGAATGCAGGAAAAGTGAAAAAAGCTTCTTTCGAAAAAGAAAAAAGAAAATTAAGAGGAGAGAAGATTCTTGAGAAAAACAAAATGCACAGTCGTTTTTGCTGTCGTCGTTGATTTGTATAAGGCCCAGCATTCGTACGTTGACTCTTTGCTCGCATGTAAGTCGCCACACCTTTTCCTGCCGATCGATTAGCAGCTAATTTCCATTAATTATTGAGCTCATCAAGATTTACAAACAGTTTCATTAATCGTTCCGTGTGATCGCAAACTATTTTTATCGTGAAAAACTACGTTCCAGAAACAAAAGTCAAAATTTCGAAATGAATTTACAATTTTTGCAATATCTACATAAAATCAACAGAGTAATAGAAAGCAAATTAGTTTCTAACTTTAACAACAAAAACCTTGCGTCGAAGAAACATTAAAGTTCGAAAAAAATTCCAAAGAAAAGGCATAACGACCGTACGAGCAAAGTTCTTGATCCTTTCTTTGAAAAAAAGGGTGTTGTTCTTCTGAAAGTCTGGAAAAAAATCAGCTGTCGTCTCTGGATTCTATACTCTTTCTCTCTCTGATTCCAATCGCTTTTTCGTCAGGAGCGTCACCAAAAAAAACACGTTGAAGATTTTTCTTTTTGCCTGAAAATCCGCTGTGCTTCTGCCCTCGGCAATAGTGCTTCAAAGCGAGCGAGCGGCACGTAATTTGCGTGTCTGAAAAAAATGAAAGAAAATTAGAGAAAGACGATTGCGGAGAGAGATGGTGACGATCCTGATGAAAAGACGAGTGGCTGCAAAGTGTCAGCGAAAAATCCGTACCTAAAACATAGACCAAAAAAAAAAGGGCGTTTCGTTTGTCGATCGGCCGGTCTCTAAATTGTCCCATTCGATTGAGAAAGAATTCCATAAACTATATCTCGCGCCTGCAGCAGAGATGAATGTTCGACGAATTCTTGATCAACGAAATTCGACTTGAAGTTTTTGGTAGAAAAAAAAATTAGTGTTGTTTTGCTAAGAGACCGGCCTCGGGAACTACTTTACCTTCAGAGTACCACCCTTCGGTAGGAGTTGAGTCGGTAGGTACGGCTCGTAAGCTCTCGTAAATAAATCTTTATGATCTGAGAGAAGCGAATAACCTCATCGGACCGGTTGGAGAAAGCGACCCTGTCTCTGTCTCGCACTTGTCCCGCTCTCCTAGAGTCGATCAATCCCGTTCCACAGACAATAAACATAAGCTTCGTTAATTTTTTTCTCTCTCCCTTTATTGCTCTCGAGCTTTTGCGCTTTTTCTCTCTCTCTTTCTCCAAATTATCGATACACTAATTTTAGTCCACTTATTTTGCCCTTATTACACGCCTCACTAACTTTGCTATCTTTCTTTTGACACAGCCAGAACATACTTGCTCTTCTTGGCATCTATACATTTCTGTTTCTTTTTGGAAGTACTTCAACTAAATTTTGTCACCTTCTGATCTCAAGCTTGTAGGCTTATGAAGTTCAATATTTCTGTTTAACTACTTAAATATACAGTTGCAGTCGAATTGTTACAATTTCAAATTTAATTACAATGTTTGAAGTTAAAACGAAGTTTACATTGTGCAAATATTAAGACACTTTTGTACAATTCTCACACCAAGATTTACAAAAGCATTTAAAGTAGCTTGTAGTTTTTAAAGACTTGACAAATTACAATATTCTGAATTAAATTTAGTCACGTACTTTTACAAAAAAAGAAAAGACTAACTCAATGAAATGCTAAGCTGGCTGTACGAGTTTAAAAAAAAAATTGGAGAAAAAAAATTGGTTATTATTGGTGGACCAGCTAGTTCTTTGGAATGCATTTTAGAGTAGCAGAAAACTCCCCTCGTCACCGTTAAACCTAGCTAATGTTCAAAAAGTGATGCGCTAACGAATTGTTTCACATCGGAAAATGTAAAAAAGAAATAATTCGAAAATGAAAAGACTACAATGGTCTTGTTACTGTTTAGTAATTTTACAAATTAAAAAAGTCGAATGAAACACTTTCATGAACGCATCTGGTCGCTAACTCCGCGTTGAAGCAGACTTCTTGACTAAAAATAATCTTATTTCCTAAAAAATGTTTCTCTTGAACTCTTTAAACTTTCAAAAATGTACTGTACAAAAATACTTTGAGAATTTGAGATGCGGTCATTTTCAAGTAATATTCGAAACGAAAAGCATTTACAGCTGTGCATTTTCGTTTTGGTTTTATTTCCTCTCAACGAATAGTGTAAAAAATGAAATCCAGAAAAATTTTGTATAAAAATGAACATTCAATGTATGCAACTCCAACAATCTTTTAACATCAACAAAATTTGGTTTACAATAGCCAAGCAGTCTCAGGCCAATTGCTCATCAAAAAGCATTTGGACTTTGCATGAAAAGAGAGAAAGAGAACTATATAATGGGATTAGAGAAGGATAAGAGAAAAGGTGCTGTAAAAAAAAGTTAATGAGAAAATGGAAGGACCTTTGAAAAGTGAACTTAAAAGCTAGTAGCGCGCGGCCGATCCTATTTATTCATACGCACATTAACAAACGAAAAAAAAATTATTATTCAGCTAAAAAATCTAATTCAAATGAAATACCAAAAGCGCCGAAACGTGCATGCAAATAGGATCGGCAGAGTCACAAAATTCGATAAACTTGTAGCCAAGCCGAAGATTGTAAAATATATCGAGCGAGGCTGCAAGCTACTCAATATGCCATTTGCGGTTTTGTTGAAATCTCACGAGGGATATTGCGGCTTTTACGATAAAACAGACTTTATCAAAGTTTCGTAGTTCTGCTGAATATGCTTTTTGCACAATGGCTCTTTCATGCGAAATCTTTCAAGAAATTTTTAAAAAACCTTCAAATATGAATCCACTCAATGTTTTTCATGACCTCACTGTTTCCAATAAAAGCAGCAATATCATCTCGTTCCAGGTATTGCATATGACACCAGCCAGTTGTGAAATTCGAAAGTAAACGTTCAACACTGCAGAATCGAGAAAAGAAAAAAAAAAGCTGAATGCCGAATGCAATACACTGAAGATCACCCATATAGTAGAGCAAATTTTCTGTAATCAGAAAGTCAATGCTGCAAGGAAAGTGTTTTTTTTTTCATGGGTCCATACACATGGCATAAGATCACAGATTCTCGATGACAGATGATTAGCTCCCGACGCGCGCACTTTTTTTTTGGGTGAACAAAGGAAGCTTTCTGCGTGTGCTTATATCAAAAAGACAAACATACTCTAAACATTCCTCAGAACTATACTAGCCGATACACATGCATAATATGCATTAACACCATTTGAGTAATTCGAGATTAATTCATTTTATTTCTTTTATCAGAAAAATCATGCTAATCAATATCAAATAAAAATACTGTGAGATCGTGTACCTTCTGGTATTAATGCATAAAATGTTTCATGTGAGAATTTTTTGAATTCCCATGTGAATGCATGGAGATGAACTTACCTTGGCTTCATCTAGTCTGGCTAATGCTTTCAAAAGATTACCCAGATCACTTCTTACGCAATATAAGTCCTGAAAGTAAAAAAATAATGCTTTAGCAAAGAACACAAATGATTTCGTCACAAAAGTTAAAGTAAAAAAACGACATAAAAAAAACTGTCATTGTTTTACAAACACAGCTTCTGAAAACATCGAAATGACGCTTGTAATAAAGATAATTACGTTTTTGTTGAGCTTATTTTTACGACTGACGTTTAGCAAACCAAGCCAATTAATATTTTTTGAGTACCATCTTGTTTGCACAATACCTAGACAGGTAATTTATTACGCTCGATCAATTATAAGGTCTCACATTTGTCTATTAGATAACGAATATGAAAATACAATAATAAACTAGCATATCTAACTAAAAGTCGTTTGACTTGTTTCTAGTGTTGTTAATAGCGCTAAAAATTATGGTTCTTGATAAATTGTAAAAAAAACGTACAATGCAGTAGGCTGTGTTTGTTAAACTTAAGTATGCGTGTGAATACTTTGCATAAAAGTGTACATACTGGGTTGTACTGCAAAGCAGTAACATATGCCTGAACAGCTTGTTCCATGTCTCCTGCTGCAACCAGAGCGGCTGCCAAATTGATGTAGCCATCAATGAAGTCTGGTTTCAACCGCACAGCATGTCTATAATTTTCTAATGCCTCCTGAAGCTGTCCTCTTTCCTTGTAAACATTTCCTAGGTTACTGTAAGCTTCAGCCAGTAGAGGATTCTGTTTGATAGCTAAGCTACTGTAGTGGGCTGACCTGTTGATAGAATCAGTATTAGTTTCCTGTCTAAACATAGGCAAAGAGAATTTCTTTCTACTCAATGAATTATCGTTCAATGACAACAACTTTTGAACATTAAATCGATATTTGTTTTTGCTTTAGAATGCCTCAAGTGATTTTGAAAACATAATACTCACTTTTCTAGCCTGCGACATTGAAAGTGTATAGAAGAAAGTAGTAACAGGACTCCTGTATTATTTGTTTCCTGTCTCCATAGTTGCATGCAGTGTCTCTCTGCATTCTCGTAGTCGCCAGCTTGGTACTCTCTATGTGCAAGTTCGAGCAACCCTGGAAAATTCAAATTTAATTAGTATAAATATCTAATTGAAATGAATTCAATGAAAGCTGAGTCGTTTGGGTAATAGTTATGCAGTATTTTTTAACAAATGATCAAACATTTCTAGAAATTGCTTTTGAAGCATTGCTTTGAAGTTATTTTCAAACTTTAGCATTTCCTGTTCTGTCATATTATGACTCACTCCATGTATCACCTCAATTAGAATGTATTCTACATTTTTAGTAAGAAGATTCCAAAAAGATTTGATTCAACAAATTCATATTAAACCCTTTTTTAACAACAGTTGTCAAAGTAAACGCAAATTAGAGTCAATAAACATTTTATCTTAGCCAATGTCTCGCAAGTTATCAAAACACGGACATAAATGGTCTTCTAACCATAAATATACATGACAAAAGCCGATAATCAACAAAAGCGTGATATCAGACAGTCAAAAATGTTCCAAAAATTGTCGAACTTTCTCGAAACAATCAACAGCTGCGCGCGCGAGCAGCCATCCATCATAGCGAAAAGTCAAGCGCGTGTTAGACTCTCAAATGATCTCTCTCTCTCTCTCAAAACTCTTCAACACCCTATACCTACAACTTATCTCCCCAATTGAAAATTAATCAATGACACTAGCATCCCTCTCATCCCACTGCAACCTCCCCCCGCGGAATCTCGCCGCTAAAAGCGCGCGCGCGTGTGCAGCACACACAGACGCTTCCACGGGGGTAAAAGAAAGGGCCAAACGATGTAAAAAAAAAGTAATGATGGTGAAAATAAAGAGAAATAAAAAAGGTTGAATAAGTACACGAACAGTACGAATCGAGTACGACGTTGACACCATTGACTGTGGCAGTCTGTTCGTCGGCGGACACAGTAATCAATTGTTCCTTGGCTTGTTCTTGAGCGACAACCACCGCGGTAGTAGCAGCTTGACCACCATTCTGCTGCTGTTGAGCGTGCCAATCGTGTTGTTGCTGATGCTGAAGGCTATTCGCCGTGGAGTCGACAACCCGGTTGTTAACTACACCGGCAGTTGTCTTGAGCAAACCCGCGCCGTTGCCCTTGTCCATTACGCGAGCGCTCATAGCATTTATCACACTCCTGCACACACACTCTCCACCGTATATATCGCGCGCGCAACCTAACCTCTTCGATGATACGTAATTATTTTTTCTCTCTCTACTAAGTGTCCGCAACTTGGCAAATTATGTATATCTCTGCTGTTTTCTCGTTGTACCGGCGCACATACGCCACGCACAAAGCCAAAGAGACGAATAAACGTGCGTGCTGTTGTGTAGTTCGGTTCCCAAGCCAGTGTACTCGCGGAAAACTCCAAGTTCTTTTGTCTCCGCCGCCGCCGTCGCTGTCGAGCCGAGCTGCCGCTGCCGCCGCCGCCGTATACCCTCTCCCCCCATCCCCCCTCACTCTTCTCTTTCGATAGGTACCCCCCGGTTTAGCAGGATGTGCAAGAGAACGCACACGAGTGGGGGGAACTGGCTTCAGGGGCGGATTGTTCCACTTTGAGAGGGGCTCCGTTTTTATTTATTTTTTTTAAGGGAGCTGAGAAAGCTAAGTATATATGAAGAGTGATGATGATTGATTTTTTATTTTGATTCCTTGAAAATTTCATTCGAGATCGAAGTTGTCATTTGAATTTTTTATTTTACAAACTTGCGGGTATTATTGAAGATTTGCAATTGTTATTTTAGAGTGCAAACATTTTTGTAAAGCGAAAATAACGTCTTTGTGCTATTTTTAATTTGAAAGTTTATTTTTCTATTTTGGGGCAAAGTTGTTGTAACATTTCGGGAGTGTTATTGTATTTTACAAACAAAAATTTCAAATTTATTACTATAAACAGTTTGTTGCATATTTTGAATGTTAGACAAAAAAATTCGTTTCAAAGATACTTTCTGCCCCAATTCAACATTCACAACGACTAATGGATTTCAAATCTACAGCACGTATAAAGGTTTATCAAGCTTGATAAAATTAGCTCTCGCGCTCTCTTCAAAAATCAATTAAATTCGGGATGCCCCGAAAAATCAAAACTAACGCGGCGCACGAAATAACCAAGTATTTTATAATTACGGACATCTGATCTAGATTCTCGGAATACAAAAACGCATAGTAGGCGTGCATCAAATGAGAATAGCAATTACGAAATAATGTGAAGGACGCCGCCACGCGGTCTACGTAGATTTTACGAGTTTCGCGACCAGAGAGACTAGAGTGTCCAATTTTGCCAATTGTCGCAGAAGAACAATTTGGCACGTTAACAAACCATCCGAAGTAAATTCGAATAATGCGTCATAAATTCACATTCGACCAAGCGACTATATCGACGGGTAAGTTCATTATCAATATAGAAGCTTATTAATTCGACAAAAATATATATATACGAGATAGCAGACATAGCGGCATCACGTTGATTCGTCTTTAGCGTTATATAATTGATGAGAACAAGAAAAAAGAGAATATAGTCGATGACTCAATTTCACTCCGAAAAAAAATTTCCAAAACTTCGCCGAACGAAGTGCGAATTGATGTTGGCCTTTTATCTCTGACGATGTGCGATACACCGTCTGTTACTTGTCTATATAACACGACGGTTGGTTATCAAAGCAAACAGAATATTCGTCAGAGAGACAGAGATAGAAAGAGAGCGTCTGATCGAAAACAAGCTGAATTGTTTTCTTCCTCCAATCAACAACTCGGCACAACGTTGTTGTGCTATACTATTTCAATTTCATTGCATAAAACATAATCGATCGAGGAATATTTTAGTGTCGAAAGTTGTGGCTTTTTCCACGTACATAATGTACGAGGAAAGTTTTACCAAAAATAAGTAAAACTAGGTCTGGAGAATTTCGAACGCGGCGCAATCATCCCTTTCTAATTCCGCATACTTACAACCTCGAGTGGAGAAAAACGTCAATGCTCGGGTTTGTAAGGTTTCACGAGGAAAAAAAAAAGAGTTCTAAGAACTTCGATTGTGAGTGACGAAAATCAAATAGAAATATGAATAAGCCAGAAAAATGATTTTCCGTGATTTTCCATTCGTTCGACTAACCTTCCAATTATTCATAAATATATAGTAAAAACCAATTAACCAAAAAAAAAAAACAATCTTATTTGACGATAAATTAACCAACCAATCATTTTTCATAAACATGTTTACTTATTCCAAAAAAAAAAGATCAATTACACTTTCCGTGAAAAGCAACAAAAAAAAAACTTCCAATAATCGCTCGCGCGCTGCTGCTGTTATCTCATGCGACCATCAATTTCCGCGGCACGTGCTGCTGCTGGCTTTTATAGCAACAAAAACACACACACACACACACACACACACACACACACACACGCACACTGCTGCGGGAGTAGAGTGCGTGCACGGATGGAAATGACATAATTCCCATGGCTGGAATAAAACGAAAAAAAAAAAAATTAGAGAGAAGCATCTCGGTGTTTTTTTCCATCCTAATATAGGGACGGAGAGATTCCATTGTAAAGGGTTTCTACGCAAATTAATACCTGAGCGAATTTTTGTTTGATTGGAGTATCATTTTTGATTGATTGTTTATGAGGATTTGAAATGTCTCAATTGTTGTTATTTATGTATCAATAAGTTATTTAAAGAGAAAAAAAAATTTTTTTCTTTCCTCGTGACGAATACAATGGAATACTTTGTACTGTCGCTATGTGCGCTACAAGCCCCCCAAAACAAAGTTGTAGGAAATTTCCAGTTCCAGAACGTTTCTAGTATCGATTAGCCGAGTTAACTATACTTATTTTTTAGTGCATATACTGACGGTTTAATTTTCTTTTAACTTTATCAAAACAATGGATAATTATTTAACCGTCCTTTGCAAACTAAACTCAACGTTTTTTTAAATCTATGTTAATTTTAGTAACGAAACCAAAAACTACCTAATCATTCAAAACTCCAAAACGTATAATAAGCACACATTAAACCATCAATCCCAAAAAATCAACCCCTCAGTCATCCAACCACTCGCATATAAAACCCACCATCGTAAAAATTCCCATCTCAAAATCTCAACGGACGAAGGGTAAAAGAAAAAAAAAACAAAAGCTTCAAAAAGGTGGGGTACCATCGTGAAACTTATACGGCACTGCTGCTGCTGTAGCTGAGAGAGTCAGGACATAACGAAGGGCCGGCCCCGGTGCTATAAGCTACAGCAGGCAGATCTACACAGTATACACACGCTCTTTCTCTCTCTCTCTCACTCGGTCGCGCAGCCGCGCCAGATGGAACGCCAGTGGAATATTCCATCGGATCTCTCTCTCGCACACCCGGCGAGAGAGCGTGTATTCCGGCCGTTTTACACTTTGTGTTTATGTAGACGATGATTTTGGGCGCCTTCTCGTTTTTAAATGTTGGGTCGCCGGGGAGAGAAATACTGTGTAGGCTGTATGGAAAATTTCTCTATTTTGTAGACTCTGAAGGATTTGTTTGTTTTTTTTTTTTGCATTCCTGTCGTAGGTGGAATAAATATGTTTTGTTGGATTGGTATGTTAATTGCTATTCGATAATTTTTAATTGATCAATTCATCGAAATTTAGTATATTATTCCAATAATACTCCAGTAATCGTATTTTGGAGTTTCGGAGCAAGTCAACAATTTGATTTAAAAATCATGAATTAAAGTGACATCGAATAAACATAAATTAACTCGACTTCGTAACAGAATTAATTTTATAATTACGTCTTGACATTGAAAAACAAAATCATTGTAATTTCAAGGTAATCATAGAATAAAAAACAAATGATCAGACATTCAAATCCCTCATCTGCTTTCTCAAGCATACTAAATTACAGATTTTACACCAATTTATTAAATAATCAATTCAAATCACTCGCAAATACCAACAAACCTCAACCGTTACGATATCAAAAACTAGCTCCAACAACAAATTCAACGAACCCTATACCTATACACGTTATTCGAAACCCACTTAAAAAAAAAGGTAAAACTCGTCTGCGAGTACTTATAAACGTCGCGGCAGACAAAATCAATGCTACGCATTGGCGAGTACATGTTATATTATATAAAGTGTAGTAGGGGCGAGAAGCGCAATAGCAAGTATGTATAGGCAGGCCACTCTCTCGCGGAAAATGGAGGGGAAAGGTGAGGCGTCGGCTCTCTCTCTCTCTCACCCCGAAGCCTAGGAGTCTATATACCGAAGGACCTCTTCTAAGGAATTCCTCATCGTATATATTTTGGATTGCTGAATCTCATCGATTTAACTCGAATTATTAGCGATTGATTATTAACAAGTTGTGTAGTTCAATTCTAATTTTGAACATCATATGGTGAATATATATGTATAAACATTCGTTCGCGCGTTATGAGATCGTAATTTAATTATGTACGCACACGCGAATTTACGTAATATTCACATTGCAGCTTTTTCCGACGGCAATTAGGAATATAAACACATATATACATATAGCGAACTGCATTGCGCTCGTGTGTATAAAATCGATCGCGAGTTATTTATGTTTTGCAAATGTCAAAGCTTTCTTTTAATAGAAACAACATTGCCGTTGTTTGATTGCCCGATAACGAAAAAACGAAGATTGCGCTTGGTGATCATTTATAACAAACGTTATATATACGTTATATACATATGTATATCGACGAAACGTGCATTGTTCTCGTCTTCTTCTTTTTTTTTTGTCGAGAGCGCTACTCAAACGGGAGAAGAGAGAAAGAGAGAGAGAGATAATATTTGAAAAGGCGACACTTTACGCGCCGTTTTCTCTCTTTCTCTCTCTCGCTGCTTGACGTCAGTTTTCGAGAGGGTTTGCTTGTCGCTCGTTTACTTTGTGTAACAATAGGCGAACTTTTGATCTTTTCCTCGAGAGAATTATATCGTTGGGAAGTTTTTATTTTTGTAATAAGTACTACTACAGTGAAAAAAAGGGAATAATTCGTGATAGATTGGTATACGGAGCTTGCAAGCTCTATTTTATTCTTTAATTGAATATCTATATTTGGCAGAGTTCTTTAATATTTAAATTTACTCCGAACGTGACGACGTTGGAGTACACATGTATGTACTACACGAAAATATAATCAACACTCGGGTGATTCAAAATAAATGAAATGACTCATCCGGCATAGTATACACATAGTATTGGCGTGCTTACAGCGTTGACCTCAACTTATACAGCCGATAAAGTAGAAAACGATAGTGTAGTTGCGAAAAAGATCGTTCGATGCGAAAATCCGTAATGCGTTTTTAACGACTTGTAAAAAAAAAAAATTCGCTCTAACAATGCGGTTTTTAAAAATATAAAAATAAAAATGTGAAGGTAGCATTATTCCCAAAATTCATAAGCTACGATTAAGTAATTCAATTGATTTTCAGGACGAACAACCGTTTGGCCACATGGTTTTATACAGTGAATGTAGCACACAAACACTGCAATCTTCCTGTAGTTTTTTTTTCGCCTGGAAAAATACTCGTTACAATAGACCGTTGTAGTTTAGGCTTCTTTTTTTACAATACAATTTTTTTTCAATGACACGTCCGCACAAACATTTTTCTCTAAATCCATACAGACGAGATACAGGTATATAATATCAGATTTCGATTATCACGCGGATTATTAAACTCTAAGAAATTCACCGTTACTGTGTATAGGCTCTTTCGCTGTTGAAACCGTGTTGTGCGAATTCATAATCGAGAGAATAGCCAAAGAAAGAGAGACAATCGTCGATTGAGTAATATTTCCCAATAAAAATTCTCCGCCGCGCGAATATCGAACGTATAAAAAAAAAGCTTAAAAGTGATTATCGGAAAGTGACGTTTTTTTTCTTCTTTTCTTTTGGAATAACAAAAATTATCTGATTAAACAGCTTTACAGTTCTCTTTTATATTTATCGGAGAAAACAATCAGCTGTTAAATTTGCACAATGTAAAGTGTGTGTGCGTGTGCGTAGAGTATTTCTATAAATATCGCGTTTCCTCCTTGAAAAATCAAATTTACGATGCTAAAGATACACAATTTTCTCTTTGGCAAAAAAGCAATTTCGAGTGTGTGTGTGTGTGTGTATGTGTGTGTGTGTGTGTGTGTGTGTGTGTGTGTGTGTGTGTGTAAAAGTGCTCGCGAACGAGAACTCTTACGTAATCGAAGGAATTCCCTCGCGAATAGAAAGAGCCGATGTTTCATTCAATGACTTCCAATTTTTTTTTTTAAGTATCGCGCGATAATGACCTTTGAGTTTTTTTTAATTTATCGCGCTGAGGAAACCAACAATGCTTTTACTATATTTTTCTCGAATTTTAGCTAACGAAATTTCAACAATGATAACTCATCGCCTCTTTTATTATCGTCAACGATTGTTTATCAATCAACTGAAGAAAAACAAAAACAGTCTTGGAAATTTTTCTTCCAAAGACACTTTTCTCCGCGCGCGCGACGAGTGGGAAAAAAAAAGGCGAACACGCGTTCACGTAATGTTTCTTTTAATTCGTGCCCGTTATATTTTTAACGCGCAGACGCGTCGCGACACCGACACTCTATATTTATAAAAAAAAAGAGAGAGGAGAAGTTGAACAATTTTCCTGAACGGAAAAGTCCATTACTCGAATTCTTCTTTCTTTCTTTTTTGTCGTTTCGTAAAGTCCAAGATTACAGCGGAGACGTCAAGTGCACGTTATACGTATAGATTAGAGATAGTAATCGGTATACAAACAGCGAATCTAATCGTTTAGGAATACTCCATTGTTTCACATTCTGACAACTCTTCCGAGCGCCCCGCGCACGGTTTATTGACTATATACATATGTATATACATAGGTGTTTTCTGCTCGCGTCACGAATCCGCTTTGCTTTCACATTTTTCTTGTTCATCTATTTTTTTTTGTTATACGTAGGCCGCTTGATTTAATTTAAAAAAATTGATTGTATAGTTGTTTTGGACGAGTTAATTAAATTGCCTCGATCACTCGAGTAAATCGAGTTTCACCCAAGGTTGCATTTTTAGGAAAATATATCAATTAGGTACAAAAAAAAATTTTCCATTCGGACAATTCGAAAGCTACGGAAAACTTTCGAACTTGCGTTCGTCACTTGTAAATCGAAATTCTCTTTTTGTCCAATCATATATCGCATCGATGATTTGCACACCATTTTCAACAAAAAAAAAAAAAACAAAACAAAAGTCACGTAACCAAAGTATCATCACGCAATTGTAAAAAAAAACATAACTATATATTCACAATCATTACCAGGTATTTTTGTTTTGACAGGCGCCATGAGTAACAACGTACAAACGTCAATTTCTAGCAACGAACGAACACTCGGATCTCCTCAATTTCCATCGTTGATATATATATCACCTTCGCGAAAGCGTCATCGCACTTTCACCAGAGCCAAAAAAAGAGGAGATAAAAAAAAAGAAGAGTTTCGCGGATGCAGTTCTATATATCGCGATGCGACTTATCAAAAGCACACAAACACAACACAGTTCAAGGGTAAACGAAAGCTCGTCTTCCTTTGGCGAGCGCGCTGGCGCGCGGCCGGCAGGGCGCACATGTGTTTTCCGTTGGGCGCAGATCGAAAGTGGCACGCGCAATCTCTATTCGCCCGATCAATGAAAGCGACACTGTACTTGTCTCTTTCTTTCTCTTTCTTTCTTTCTTTTTTTTGCATTCCGCGCCGTAACAATGTTATTTTGGAGTTGTGAGTTTGGGTGTACTTGCGAACCGTCGGATGTTTCGGAGTGAGAGAGAGAGAGAGAGAGGTTTGGTATACGACTTTTCACTAGTGATCTAACCTAGTTTGATGACTTAAGTTCACCAGAGATTTTACTGACGATGGCAAAAGCGCCATCGAAAAAGCTTACATATAGAGCTTTCTACTCCAGAAAAAAAAATTTCTAGTCCTCCATCCCAATAAGAACAAAAAAACCCCAGTCTTGCTCCATCGTGTAAAAATCACTTCACCCGAGGAAAAAAAAATGCCTTTATAGCATCGGCTAAAACTCACCAACGGTCGACAGCTGTTGCACCACGGACTCGTTCATCTTGAGGATGACGCTCGAGCCGACGATCTGCTGCTGCTGTTGCTGCTGTTGCGTCTGCATCGCGCGCGGAAAAGCTACAACACAACGCCGTGCAGATGATGATGATGATGATGATGTTGTAGGAAGCAAAGAAGCGCCGAGCGCAACAGACTATATCCACACACACACTCACGTTCGCGGAGGTGTTCTCTATATCTCTCTCTCTCTCTCTTTCTCCCTCTTGCGCGGACACGACTACAACACCAAACGCAACTTCATATACTAGTATACTTCTCGTACTGCGTTACTGCAGGCCTATGCGATATACACTCTCTTCGCCATCATGGAAGCGCGCGCACACGTGAGCCTTTGCGCTGCTGCTGAGGGAACTACCGTCACTCTCGTCGTCCCCCACCACTCCGAAATTTATATTCACCCTCCCTACCTCCTTCTTCTTCTTCTTACTTTAGCGTGTTTTGCATATTTTCTGGATGACTTTGACGAATCGTATTTTTCTTTCTCCCACTCTCTCTTCGGTTCGCAGTTTTGTTTATCTGCGTTTTCGGTGTAGAAGTGGGAGGATGACGCGGTGATGATAAGCTGAAGATTTTTGGGGATTGATCGTGTTTTATTGGACAATTAGAAGTGATCGTATGCCGCTCTTTATAGAGAGAAAAATAAAAGTATACTCGCGCGGAGAGATAGGATCATTTATATGCTAAAGCAGTGTTTGAGCGATCGTCGTGGCATCTGTCGGACGATGCCTTCTTGGCTGCTTTGCTGGCTCTTTCGCGATTAAAACTCATTTTAATATTTTATGCATGTGCGCTTCTTCGGGGGGTTTTTTTTCCGGGGATAATTGTATGTGCATGCCGAGTTGCATTAGAATTTTAAAAGCGACGAATTTTTTTTTCTTTGCGAAATAGTAAATGTTTATCAGTTTTGTATAAATAAATGTTGATTTTCTATTTTCAAGAATGTTAAAGATGAATATTCGTTGAATTTTATCTTGAGATATATTATTAAACTTCCGATGAACTCCCGACTAATTCTACGAATACTCGCGTGGTATAGTCGGAAATCCGAATGATTCACTGCGGTATGTTACTAGCGATATATATACGCATATATACTACATATATGATAGCAAATCTCTGCCAGAAGGTTTTTCTCTTGTGATGAAAATTTCACGACCGTGTCGTCCGCTGTATAGGTGTATACCAACTTGAAAGAGCTTTTCTCTTCCTCTACTGAATAGAGAGCTTTCTATTGCTGCGAGCTTGCAGTAGATTAGTAATCATTCATGAAGTTTTTGCAAAAAAGTTCGTTTCTCAAAGGAAAGTTTGGTAGTATTCTGACAAATGAGTTCTAGTGGTGTTTACGAGAAGTTGTTTTGTATAGATTATTGAATTATCGATGCGTCTATAAGCTTGTAAGAGCTTTAACGCTTTCTTTAGAATAATGTAATTTGAAATTCAATCGATATCGCGCCTTTTTACGATACAGCCCTGAATTATCCAATAAGATTTTAATCAATTCATCTAAATATTCCATCTACTCACTCAAATTACACATTGGTTTAAATATAAAAACTTACAAATATAATTAATACTTTCATCGAGAAATAATTTAAATTCTAATTTAATGCGGGTTCCTCAGCCGCGAAAGCACGTTCCTGAAGCACGATGGGACAAACTCGCGCGCCCTCACCACGGTGGATTTTCGTATCTCGCGCGCTGGCGGCGGCTCAACGCTCAACTCTCGCGGCCTTGCGCTTTCCGCATTTCGCCGGCGATCCTTGGGGCAAGAACTCTCTCTCTCTCTCTCGCGCATCATAACGACACTCTTCTCCTCGAATTTTTGTTAAACTAAGTTCAACGAAAATAAAAACGTAACAAAGATGACCGACAACAAGGAACGTACCTTCATCATGGTCAAGCCCGACGGTGTTCAACGTGGCCTCGTCGGCAAGATCATCCAGAGATTCGAAGACAAGGGCTTCAAGCTCGTCGCCATGAAGATGGTCTGGGTAAGTGTGATATCCGACACGTGGCTCGGCATTTTTCATATACGTGAATTTTCGATTCTCACATTGTGTTTCTTGCGTAAGTTAACTGTTCGTGGAAACGCTTTTTTTCTTGGAGATTATCTCGGATTTTTTTGGTACTTGCGAGTGGATATGATGAGCAAGAAGATGTGCGGCTTCGATGACCTTGGGGTGTCAGTTGTCGTGCAGCTGGAACTGTTAAATTTTGAATTTGCACGAACTGCTTTGAGTTTAATCCCTTGTTGGATTTTGATTGTTGTTGTACAATGAATATGAATGGATCTTTATGGTGGCATATGGGTGGTTCTATATATGGTGAAGATTAGCTGACTGAAGTTTTGTTGATTTATTTTTAGCCTACCGAGCAGCTCCTGAAGGATCACTACGCTGACCTTTCTGCCAGGCCATTCTTCCCTGGTCTTGTCAAGTACATGAGCTCTGGACCAGTTGTACCTATGGTAAGCATGAAATTTTATCTTAAATCTGTCAAAATTTTATTCAGCTACAATAAACTTGCTTGAATTTGGTATTATCTTCTTGAGGAAGCCTTTAAATTACACTTGACCTTGGTTACATAATGAAATGTCAAAAAAAAAAAAAAGAAGTGTAATATGAATCAATGATATCAGAAGACTTTTAAATACTCTGACATTTTATTAGTCTTTATCATTGTCATAAAGTAATAACAAATAATATGACTTCAATGTTTTTTTCATTTGACTGATACATGTTTACAAATAAGAAAGTTTCGTATTTCTTAATTGAAAGTAGTTTCTCAATTGATAAAGTGAATTTGATTTGAAATTTTGTAAAGTTCAATGAACTTGGATTTCTAACTAATATTTTTTCTACTATGATTTACTAAAATGTTTGCTTCTACAGGTCTGGGAAGGACTTAACGCTGTCAAGACTGGTCGTGTGATGCTTGGTGAGACAAACCCCAAGGACTCTGCCCCAGGCACCATCCGTGGTGATTACTGTATTCAGGTTGGCCGCAACATCATTCATGGATCCGACTCAGTTGACTCAGCCAACAAGGAAATCAAATTGTGGTTCGGCGATGAGAAGAAGAAGGAGGTTGTTGACTGGGCTTCATGGGCTGAGAAATGGATCTACGAATAGATAAATCATTTTGATAAGAAAACAACTTCATTCCACTAAATTTCTATGACCTATCGAAGATAGGTGTGGACTTGTTATGCAATAATACGCTCCAGAGATCATGATTTTTTTAACAATACTGCCAATTTTGTGGCTAGTGATAATTGTATATACCGAAGCTGCCTGGATAATAAATCATTGTTCAATCTAAAATTGCTTTGTAATTGTTATTCAAAGATCCTCAAAATTGATCATGAACAATATAGATCTTGTACTTTTTTTTTAAATTAACGTCTTGCAAAGTTTACTTTGACTTGTAAATTTTTTTTAAATTATGGAATTGCTTCACTTTATATTCTCAAATCTAAATGTTATTTAATTTACCTGATAAAACTTTCCATTTATTCATAGAAATAAGAGCTAATGCTGTGTTAGCTCACAAAATTTACGATACACGTTAAATTTTGGAAGTTAAATCAAGATAGCAATTGTAAGTTTGGTCTTAGTTAACATTTCAAGCCAAAGTGTATGCGCTCAAGAGATGTTCTCTGTCGCCTAAAAAAAAAATTCAAATATCATCTCACTATCTCAGTCTACGTCGTATCAGTAAGAAAAAAAGATACGAACTAGCGGGTACATATGATGTAAATTGCATATCAGACACCTTTCCTCTCTTGAGCGCAGTTGAATAATTTTTGTATAGCGAGTTTGCAATGTACACCGCGAGCCAGTGCGCGCTTTATCAGAAAATTGATACTACCGCCTTGCTGCTGTGCTATACAAACGCAAAAATGAAACGTCGTTATATTTCACTCGCATTATTGTAACTGTATCTCGCTTTTGTTTATAAATAGCATGGTAACAATGAGAAAGAAAAAAATCAAAAGAAAGGAAAAAATTGTCAATATTTTCTTAAAGCGAGTAACAAAGTATACATGGGCTGCATTGATGTTGGACTATTAAATGAGTGCCGTGTGTGATACGATACATGTAGGTATTGTAAAGTCTAGTTGTGGTAAATGGTCGTCTTGCAAGAATCCAAATAAGTATAAAAACTAAGCTCCACACACAAACAGATTTTTGCACCATCCGCAAAAAAAAAAAAGTCATTGCAGTTGAATAACCCATGGATAAAAATGGTAATTCATATTTCAAGTTTTTTTCGTTCATCGTCCGTCGGAAATTTCGAATTTTTTTCCACTTAGTTACACCTTACCAATTATTCGTATATCAATTACTAATTCAATTTCTATCGACTGTATCAGTGTTCGTAAATTTAATTGTTTATGTCACGGTGGCTTGCCGTCTTCACGTCGCTTTCAGAAAACAAGTGACTAACACATTGACTTTATAAAAAAAAATTCATTGCAGGTCGAGATAGTATGCAACTACAACGGTATTAGGTTTCATAATATTTATCGCTATATACTTCAAAATAATTCAATTTAACAAATACATTCAATTCACAATTTATTCGCAACTATAACATTTAAAAGCTCCGTAACCTTATGTGAAAAATCACTTCTGTTTTGTTTAAAACACCTGAAGGAATGGGCATGTGGCAACCGACCAAAAGTGTAGATATTTCTGAATATCTTCGTTCCGGGTGTTTCCGAGAGAGCTTCAGCTCCAGGTCAGAAAACCACAGATCCATCCCATCATTTGGCTTTCCTATAAACTTTAGATTACTCCATATATGTTCCAACGACTATAAGTAATGTATTAATAACACTAATTTGTGGAGAAATACTGGGATTGTGTGACAAATCTTTTTGCAATTGTGCCAAGTTTTGTTCAAACAGCAAAATAAAACTAAATAATTTAAATACAGAGAAATTTTCAGATTAAAATTGCGACCGAAACTTTTTCTCTCAATGGTTGTATTTCTTCCAAAAATTATAAACTATTTTTTAGTATTGTTATAAATATGAGTGAAGGCAAAGCAAGTGTTGTACAAAAATATACTTTAATATATAAAATTTATTTATTTATTTCGGAAGTGTTTCAACCGACACAAGTGCCCTTTACATAAATTTACAAAATTACAGCTAAATTATAATTCACAGAGTATAATTATCATATAAAATAACAATAATTTGTATAAGTGTCAATCTTTGCAATGGTGAATTGTCTAAATAGTATCTAATATTTATCATCTAATGTAATGTTATTCAGATAAAATGATTTTTTTACGATTTTAAAACATTTATTCAAGGTATGTATAGATGTATTATAATTAAGTTCACTTTTCATCACAAAAAAAATCAAAACCTGCAAAAAAATATTACTGAAATTAATTTGAAATTTCATAGCTTTCGATACACAGTTTATTATATATATATATTGAATTTACGTGATTATTATCAAGTCAATATCTTACTTTGAAGTCAATGATACAGCCTTGATCCAATTATTTAATTGACATTTTAAGGATTAAGAAGATAGATGTATGAAAGCACCATGAATCTCATCAATGATTTTGTATATGACTATTTGTGATCTGATATAATAATACAGCATTCTCCATTAAACCTAAAATGTAATAATTAATACCATGTATTGTTTTGAAGTAGCATTCATCAAGAAAGGACATCGTTGTTACGTACAAAAGATATTCTATTTGTAAAAGGAAAATCGCATGCAAAACTCCATCCTAACCGAAAACAACACTAAAACCACAGCGTTTCGTCCCAGATCTACCCGCCGGACTAATGTCAATATGGCTTGACGGATAGATTGGACATAGACGCGCTTTTATCAGCTACTATTAAAAAACTCTACTAATAGTATAATAATTATACTATAATTTCGTTGTGATGGAAAAGTAGCGGGGGCCTAGCTAGGGGTCCAAACGCGTGAAGGCGCTTGACTTTCCCGCCGGAAAACTATCTCAGATTTTAGATCTTGCAAGATGACATATCGTTCGATTCCTATAATTTGTTCAAAACACGTCGTCAACACTATTCGAAAATTAATAATAGAATTTAAGTTGACATTGAAAAAATTGTCTAATACTTTACTCAGCTGAGTGAGCTTAAGTTACTTCGCAATATTTTATATAAATAATCGATCAATTTACTCTCTTTTTTCTAAATTGTGAAATATTATTACACTTTTATATTTTCCAATAATAACGTTTTCTAATACGCATGAAAAAACTTTCCAATGATTCATAGAAAGAAGAGCTAATGCCGTGTGTTAGCTCACCAAATTTACGATACACCTTAAATTTTGGAAGTTAAATCAAGATATGCAATTGTATGTTTAGTCGTGTTAACATGTCAAGACGAAATGTATGCGCAAGAGAGACGCTGCCTAAAAAAAAATAAAATCATCTCAGTCTACGTCGTATCAGTGAGAAAAAAAAGACACGAACTAGCGGGTACGTATAATGTAAATTGCATATCAGACACCTTCTCTCTCTCTCTCTCTCTCTCTCTCTCTCTTGAGCGTCACACACAGTTAAATAATTTTTGTACGTGAGTTTGCAATGTACACCGCGAGCGAGTGCGCGCTTTATCAGAAAATTGATACTACCTTGCTGCAGCTGCTATACGAACGTAAAAATGAATCGTTGTTTTATTTCATTCGCATTTATCAATAAAACATCGTAACAATGTGAAAGAAAAAAAAAAATCAAATCAAAAGAGAGAACAAAAAATTGTCAATAGTTTCTTAAAGCGAGTAACAAAGTATATACATAGGTTGCATTGATTCAATAATGTTGGACTACTAAAAGAGCGCCGTGTTACGATGTGTGATACATGTAGGTATTCGCCTTTAACGCACGTGTGCTCCATCAATTTGTAAAGTGGCTTAGTTTTGGTACTTCAGCGTTGCGCTGCCTGCAATTGGTCGTCTTGCAAGAAGCCAAGTGAGTATAGCCAAGCTCCACACTCAGACAAACGTTTTTTTGTACCCATCCCCAAAAAGAACGATATATCGCAGTTGAATAAACTACGGATAAAAATGGTATTTAAATATTTCAATTTTTTTTTCCGGTCATCGTTCGTCGGAAATTTCGAATTTTTTTTTCTGCTTAGTTACATCTTAACAGTTACTCGTATATCAATTAATAATGAAATTGCTATCGACTTTATCAGTGTTCGTATAAATTCTATTGTTTGTTACGGTGACTCGTCGTCTTCACGTCGTACGTACATACATTCAGAAAACAAGTGACTAACGTGTATACATTGACTTTATATAAAAAAAAAAATTAATTGTCGGTCGAGATAGTATGCAACACCAACGGTATCAGTTAATTTCATTTATCGCTAAATACTTTACAACGATTAAATTTAACAAATGCGTTCTAATCATAATTTATTTGCAACTATAACATTTAAAAGCTCGTAAAAGCTCCGTAATTTCACGCGTAAAAATCACTTTTGTTTTGTTTAAAAAAACACCTGAAGAAATGGGCATGTGGCGACCAGGACCAACAGTGCAGATATTTCTGGGTATCTTCTGCGGTATATTACTCGGAGTGGCTTTGAAGTTTTGGACCAATCAGCCATGGACGGAGCGTCAATTGATGTATTTGCAGTTTCCGGGAGAGCTTTTTCTACGAACGGTCAACTGCTGTATCTTACCGCTCGTCATATCGAGTATCGTCAGTGCAAGCTCGAACCTCAGCAAATCTGGCAAGAAAATTCAATTATTTTCTCTAAATAAAAATTTTTTTTTAATATAATTTATATTCTACTTTGACGTATACAGGTAGTATAGGAATCCAAGCGTTATTGTACTACATAACGACGACTTCACTTGGAATAACTCTGTGTGTAATACTGTCTTTGACTATTCAACCCGGCAAATGGGGAACAGCTGATGAGACCAATGTCACTGACATTCAACCGCAGCACGCTCACGTGAGCTTCGTCACCGTCGACACGCTTCTGGACTTGGTAAGGTAATATAAACTACACATCATAATCTAAATCGCATTTTTTTTTTCTTCACTTTTTGTCGCCCGCGTGAGAATTGTTCACTCGATCGTAAAGTAAACTTCGTTAGCTGCATATAAGAATGAGACTCGCGTTCGCGTAATCGAAGCACGAAATCGGTACCGTTTTTTTTCTTTTCATTTTCAAGTCCTCGCGCGCTGCAGCTCAGTTCGGTGAGTTTTAGTTTTATCGTCTAAGAGAGAAAACGCCTTTGTAACGGAATTTAAGTGTTTGTTACGTTATGTAGGGTTTGGAACGTTGGCCGAGCAAAACTTTACGGATACTGCGGCAGTCTCTGTCAAAGTAATTTACGTTTTTACTCTATTTTTCTCTTTTTTTTTTTTTGCCTTTTTGCTCTAGGAACCTACTCCCGGAGAATTTGATACAGGCTACGCTGTCTCAGGTAAAAAATGCATGTTTTTCGTGTTAAAGAATTTTTCTTTCTTAATTTATTTTATTATTTAATTAATGTTTTTTTATTTTTTTATTTTTGTAGTATCAGACAGTTTTAGTTGAATCGAAACTAAATGTATCCAGTGAAAAAATGGGTAAATATTGCTTGAGATTTTCTTGAATTTCATTTAAAAATTGAAAAATCATAAGTATCACAACTAAAAGTATTATAAAAGATTCAGATAAATTCATGAACATCAGATCTCTACAATAATCATTAGAAAGTAAAAATCGTGACCGGTAAATTAGAAATTGTCTTATATCGTTGCAATCAATCTTATCAAAATCGAACTAGCCGAATGTTAACTAAATTAAAAATGGAATGTTGTGTTCTTTCACACACAAAGTCACGATTTTTAAAAATCCTCCTTCCTTGTCAAATTATCATCGCGTCGCGTAATAAGGGCAATTACGTAACGCAAACTCGGAAGAAAAGAAAAGAAAAGAAAAAAAAATCACTTATTTCCGGCAACACCTCTCACACACATGCTGCATTGTCATTCCTTATAGCAGTAGTGTCAACGACAACGACGACGACGACGACGTCGGTGTACGACATGAGAATATCACGCAAGTACGGCGGCGGTACGAACGTTCTTGGCCTGGTGTTTTGCGGTTTGGTATTCGGCCTGACACTCGGCACGATGGCCGACGAGCACAAACAGCCGTTACAGAGCTTTTTCCGCAGCCTTGCCGCCGCTACCGCCGAGATCATAGACTTGGTGATAAAGTATGCACCGTTTTGCCAATGAAAACAACAAAAATATAACGTGTGTATACACACACACACAACACACAGCCACGAGGGTTTATTTCTTGAGCTATATGCTGATTATTCGAGTACGATAAAACGCTTTTTTTTTATGCCACACGAGGAGAATTAGAATTGTTGTACTGATGATGACTGATAAAAGAAAAAATTGCCTTTCGACGAGCACTCGTTTATTATCGAAAGGATTTATCCTCTCGCTCGAGAGATGTAGTTTCGCAATGGGCTTATTTATTGTTTTATCTCGACACACGTAAATTACTTTTTTATTTTTAGATTATATTAAAAATAGATTCGTGATTTATTTTATTCGCTTGTGCTCGCTAATCGTTGCTGTTTTTTTTTACTATTAGAATGAATGAATATCTTTCTCCACGAAAAAATCTCTTTACAGAAGAGGATTTTTTTTGTAACGAGAGGAACCTCTTGTTCCAAAAAAAATATTCTTGTAATAAAAAAAAATTTTTTTTTATTACAAAAGGATATAAATTATATAGAAGCAATTATTGAGCATTTTTCGAAAATCAAATTTTTGGCAGTAAAAATTTTAATACAACTTACGAAACTCATTATTCGAGTTTATCAAAGCATCTCTCCCAAGAGAAAAATAACAAATTACCGCAATCGACAAATCATTCCGTAATGAAAAGAAAAAAAAATTCGAATAATCTGGCAATCCCATCTAGCGCGATGAAAATGAAGGGTCGAGGAAACTAATAAATTATTGTGTCTGTGTGCGCGTGTGCGAAACATTTTTTTGCAGGGCAGCACCGATCGCCGTAATATTCCTGATATCCAGCAAGATCCTGAGAAACGAGGAGTCGAGCGGCTTGGAAGTCGCGCGATTGGGAATCTTCGTGTTAACGGTGTTCGCGGGCCTGGCGATTCAGGCGCTACTCGTGCTGCCGCTCATTTACTTTGCGTGCACGCGCCTCTCACCTTACAAAATAATTACCAACGTCGGGCCAGCTCTCATTACTGCCTTCGGCACTTCTTCAAGGTGTTTTATCTCTTACCTCTCTCACTCTCTCGTAAATGAGTTCGAAGAACGAAAATCTTGATCACTTGCTTCTTTATTTTTTTTTATAACATTTTGCAATTATTGCGAAATATTAATTATATACTGCAAAATTTAATTTTTTTGACGTTATTCGCAAGTATGTAATCTTGAAAATTACTTGTCTTACGCTACCATACTTTTTTTTTCGAAAAAAAGCTTTACGAGATTCATGTATTTTTGGAGTAAAAAGCATGTGTACGAGAAGAACTCATAACTATAACATTATCTTTTAGCACGGCAACAGTCCCAACGACGATAAGATGCCTCGATAAGCTCGGCGTGGATCCACAGGTCTCGAGATTCGTGGCTCCAATTGGAGCGACGATAAATATGGACGGGATCGCGCTTTACGAGACCGTTGGCGCACTTTTTATCATGCAAATGAGAGGACTAGATTTATCGCTCATACAGACCATAGCTATTAGGTATGATATTAAATAAAAAAAAAATAATATTTGGCACTTCTGAAAACATTTTTTTTGAAATCATAAATTCAATCTTCGACTGGATGTACTATAGGAGCGTGAAGTTTTATTTTTTTTTTGCGAGCGCGTGTATACTTTTTTCTGCTGTGTTTATAATCAAATTTATTCTCATGCATTATTCATGGATATTATTCCATCAACCTTGAAGGGTTCGGGGAACTCGGAGTTATGCAACTTAGAAGGAAAAATACGGCAAATATTTCTTTTTTTGTTAGCATTTGTTGGCACTTATTGATTTGCCAATTGAGTTCAATTTTCATTAACTTGATAATCAGCGTAACATTGCAAATACATTCGACCGACATTATTTTTGAAATTTTGAAGAAAAAAAACTGAAGTATGTCGATTTATTCGTACCTTTTCATAAACTACTGTTCATTATTCTCCCTTGAACCGAGCACTCAACATAAAAATTCTACAAAATAATAGCGGTTTCTTGCATACTAAAAGCTCGCGAAATTGCTATTTTTCTTTTTTTTTTTTTTAAACTAGTTTGACGCTTTCAAAACATCCTCACTAGTTTGTAAAACGCCGCGCTCGCGCAAAATTAGCCGCAATTACTCGCAGGGAAACACAGCGAAAATTAAATGTTAAAACCATGTAGTCGCGGCGCGTAATCGCTAGGTCTTCACATCGTCTCTTAGGCTTGTTGTTGTTGCAGCATCACCTGCACATTGTCTTGCATCGGCGCTGCGGGGATGCCAAGCGGCGGCTACGCCATGCTAATTATGGTGCTCAATTCCTTGGGCATTCCCGCCGAGGATGTCGCGCTAATTATTGCCGTGGACAGTTTTGTGTTAAGTATCCTTCGTGTATACGCTAATTATTTAATTGTTGGCTTTCGCATGGCTTTTTTGCGCAAAAGAGTTGCTGGAAATTGCGAATTAACTAAAGGAATTAATTTTTGAAGGCGTCATTGAATAAAATTTTTTTGATTTGTTGTTTCAGTGATCGATTTCGAACGACAGTGAATATTGTAGCGGATTCTTTGGGAGCTGGTATTATCAGTGAACTTGTGAGAAAAGAGAAAAAACGAGCCGACAGAAATGGTAAAATTTATAATATAGTTTATACGCCGAACGAAATGGAATGATATAAGTATTATAATATGTTCATTTTTATTATCAAAATAATACAATTGTACAGTTCGAGTCATTCTCAAAGATAGTATTTACAGACAGAGTAAACCATATTTTATTTTTTTAATGAAAAATGTAAATTGTAAAATTTTTGCTATTGTAATTGTGTATTGTACGTAGTGAGTCTTGCACAATCTTTCAACACTGCAACGTATGTTTAATAGAATCATTTGAAATAAAACAAATTTTAATTTATCATGGCATTTTCTTTTATAAATAAAAAGAAGAATTCCAAAAAGTTTCAATGGTTATGCTAATATAATTTTATTTTTTGAAAATTTAAGTTTTGTTTGTCACTTTTGACCGACGACTCATATTACTTTAAATATAACTAGCGCTGTGCGCGCATTTTTTCTGCTTTTTTGTAAACAATTGAATAAATTAATATACCGCTCAAATAAATTAAAACGTTTGGAAGCAATTACTAAAATTCTATCACATGGCGCACATAAAATAACTCTTAACTTATAATCTCATATACAACCTAATCTACGCCAGCTCTTATGTACTTGCTATTTTTCCTTTCATTTGTATTGTAAATCAAGTGACGTATTTTCATTCTTAATTAGTCTTGAAGGCAATAACAAAAAACATACTATTTTAACAAAAAATTAATATTCTGCTTAAACCTAAAAATGTTTCAAAATATGTAGATTTGAATTTTCGCGCCATTTCATACCTTAACTAATCACAACGCTGGATGTCGGCGAATCACCTTTTTTTTTAAGAAATAGGTATAGGATAATAGAAAAATGTAATCGCTAATTCTAAGCAACTTCTGGATGTCTTTCGGTCGTCGATACAACGTAGTTAGAAAAACTTATGATATAAAATAATATAAAGAAAAAATCGATAACTGTTTTGAAATAAATGTAAAAAATTTTTTACATGCTTATAATAGTCAAACATTTTTAATCAGTTAAGTATCCATTAAATATTATTCATAGCTTCCTCAACTTATTTAGATAACTACATATAATACACAAAAGTCCTGCACAAAAAAAATACAAATATACATAAAGTCCTTTGGACGAACGCTGTAAGAAATTACGCAAGTGGATTCAAATGGTGCGCGCAGAAGATAACTCACACATATGTAAGTATAGTATAGTAGAAAGCCAGCCGGTAATTTTCAAGTTCAACTTATTTTGCGCAGTTATTCTCCAAGTCACAACGAAGTGTTTAGTTACTCACGATTTTAGCCACGAAAAGACTACGTCAAAAATTTGTAGCAATGAAGCTTGCCACATTGCTTGGTGGATTTCTACTTATGTAAGTTGATATTCGAAAGTATTTGAATTTATTTGTAAGAAATATGTTGTTAATTATTTTCATAATTACACGATTTGATCTGAGTTGCCACATCAGAGAAAAATAATGCTTCGCTGTGACCTACGGTTTCGATAAATAAACCAGTAAATTTGCTTGTAAGAACAAAAATGAGTTTATAAAAAATAATGGAGTAAACCGATCCATTTATTAAAGCACTTTTGGAGGACACGCGGAAACGAGAGATCTTTCAAGCTGGGAAGATGACCTGTCAGCCAATCTCGATCGCATGGAGGCTGATGCTGAAAGGAGAGAAGAAGAGGCTGAAGCTAGAGAAGAGCAGTTGGAAGCTGAAGCAGAAGCTAGAGAGGAGCGGTTGGAAGCTAAAGAAGAAGCTAGAGAGGAGCGGTTAGAGGCTGAAGAAGAGGCTAGAGAAAAGCAGTTGGAGGCTGAAGAGGAAGCTAAAGAGAAACAGTTTCAAGTTGAATTAGCTGAGCTAAAGCAGAAGTGTGCCAAAAAAGGCTTTTCTAACGACACTGACGGTAAGTATTTTTTTCGTGTTTTATATTTTCAGGGCGTGATAAAAAGTTGGCATGTGTGTACAGCTGTTTTTTTCTCTGATAACAGGCTACTCCAACCGGATGGTAACTTCTACGAATAGCATAGATGGTTTTCGACATATTTACGTGCAGACCTACAACTCTACAACGAAGAAAGTATCTGGAAGTTATTATAGCATTAGCGAAAAGGACCCTAAAGCGGAGCCCATTTGTGGCAAACTCGTCATCGAGCCAACATCCGATGATCCCATGAGCCAGAAGTCGGAAGGCATAAGCGTGAATTTTAGTGTACCTCAGAATGAAAAGGAAATAGTTGAATTTGGCCAGAAGTGTGCCGCAAGAGGATTTCCTTACGATAATAATGGCAAGTATTTTGTTTGATCAATAATTTTACATAAATATTTTTTATGATGTGATAATCAGTGAGCATGCATGAGATTTTATTGAAGAGTTAAACATTAACATTGTATTCATATCGATACTGTTTTTCTGATAGTTGGTTCCGAGCGCATGGAAGCAATAGAGACTATCATCGATGGCATTCGACATATTTACCTGCAAACTTACAACTCCGCAACCAAAAAAGTATCTGGCAGTTATTTCCGTATCGACAGAAATGGTCAGCTTACTTGTGGCAAACTCAAAATCGAGTCAACGTCTTAGTTCTGTCTAAAATGACGATTTTCAACATACATATTGCTGTACACTGTAATTGTATAAAATTGCCATAAATAAATTGATGACGATACAAATTACTATTTCATATTTACACTGAAAAAATAAGTACTTATATTTTATTGAAGTTAATTTCTTTTATGCAAGAGCCCTCTACGCATATATATAGCGCACTAAAATATATATGTATAGTAAATGAAAAAATTGATGTATTTTTTCACGCAGATTATGATGGTGCTATCGGTTTTATTGTAGAAATCAATACAAAAACACTACGAGCGAAAGTTAGAAGTCTATTTTTATCGAAAAAAATTCAATTGACAAAAATATAGAAAAGCCGGAAAAAAGTAGTTCCTGTGAACTTTTCTAATGTTCACGAACATTTTCCGGCACTATATACCTCAAGGAAGAAGACGAAAAAAGTCCGGAAGCTCTAGCGTTACAATTTATTTTTGCGATTTTAGGCTTCAAGAATCGGCATTTTTTTTATAGATTTCGTCATATGCGTAGAGGGACCTTAAGTTGCCGGTAAGGCGATAAAAAAAAAAACAAGAAAGTTTCTTTATTGCAAAATTCCATTAGGATTTCGAGATAACATTGTTGTCGCGCCAAGGCGATCTTCATTTTTCAGATCCTTGTCGTTCCAACCCCACACTGGGTGAGTACCATCGCCGCTTTTCTCAATTGTTTTTCGAAGGAGTTGCGGCGAAACGCTTTTCAAATCATAGGCCCAACTCAATCACGCAAAGAAGTCAATGAAAGCCGTCGTAGTGTTCTTCCAATAAGGTCCCAATTCGGAAGCTTTATAGTCCCAAGGGAACGCGTGGTGATAATTGTGCCAGCCTTCTCCTGCTATTAAGATGGATGTCGTAAAAGTTTGCCTGCCGCTCTGATTTCTGAAAAAAAAATGAAAAACAAAGTATGCGAGGAAAATCACTTGATTATGCTAAAAAAACGCATCGTACTTGTCGTACGGCTTATTGCCAAACATGTGAGCAAAGGAATTGACGCAAAAAACTACGTTGAGAACTAAGGTCCAACGTAACGCTGTCGCGATGTGAAACGAATTCGACAGTGTCTCGCTCCAAAAATACATCGGTATTATCGTTGGAAGGATGAAACCAAATATCGCCGACATTGCTCCTATGTGTCTTGAATATCAATGGATTTTTTTTTAATAACGTTGCGTTGTTATTGAAAAAAAAAACGGAAACAAACAAATCAGATTTAACTCACTCGTGTTGAAATTTGACCATCGGATCGGCGTACAGATCGCTAATGTCAATCTGTTTGCCTTTATTCACAACGTCGGGATGTCTCTTGGAGATTGTCCAACCGACGTGCGAGAAGAAGAAGCCTCTCTTTGAATTATGCGGGTCGGCATTTGTATCGACGTATTTATGATGAACTCGATGATTTCTTGACCAATTGATCACTGAATGCTTGAAAAGAATATGGTCACTAAATAATAATCTTATTATCAGGGTTACCATTTTATTGTATTTTAAGCAATCGATGAAGTCATTTTGTTTTTTCTCATTTTTCATCATTTTGTTTATGCTTTCGTGTACAATTATAATATTTACCTGATAAGAAGAAGTAAACATGATCAACAGTAATAGCCGAAGTGGCCAATTAGCCTTGTATGCCCGATGTGACCATAGTCGATGGACCCCTGCCGTGACCCCCCATATATTGCATTGATATAGAAATATTGCTGAAAAATTGTTCCAGCAAAATTAAAATTTGGTTTGTTAGTGACAATCTTACTCTGAATAATAATTTGATTGTACGAATTAATGTATCGTTTAATCGACGGTTAAACGTTTCGTCAAATATTTACGGAAGATTTTTTCGTGATGTTAAATGAGTATCTCGTAAATTATCCAGTTGAAAATTTATACGAAATTCGGCAAGTTTAAGTAACGCGCTCCACAGCAGGATCACACTATTATAGTTCGAAGGGAAACAATGGCATATTGGAGGTGTCAACTTACCGAACAACGTTGTTGCAATTTTGGCCGAAGTGAATATTAAGTAGATACCGTAAATCGATCCTACGTGAAGGTAACTCATGATTATAATCAACGACCAGTTAGGTTGAATTTTATATTGCCGTTCATCGTTGCTTTCCTCGGGATACCCGATTTTTTCGTTTTTATCGTCTGTCGCCGGAGCATTCATCGTGTCACCAGCTACGCACTCGATCGAATTTTCAACTGAGGCTTGAAAAAGAAATATCGCTTTAAATCGTTTGCAAATAAATAGTCTAAGCTCGAAGCGGAAACTTTAATGAATAATTTGAAAGCAATAAATAATTCATAGTTCGGTTCATAAATTAATAGATACAATAACGCCTTACATTGAGTTTCTTTTTCTTTTTTTTTTGCGTAGATTTCGTGGATCAACGTTTTTGAATACTGTGTTTCGAATAATGTCTTACGAAAAACAGAGTTGAGAGAACTGGAAATGATACTCCCCCAGTTTCGAGTTGGAATGATAAAGAAACGACCAGAAAGTATCGAACAGCTACAATTCTAATGGCACAAAAGTAGCTGAGATTTATAGAGTGAATTTGATAGCAACTACTTTTTGCCAGTATAAAACGAACATTTCATATAATTAATGTGCATTTAATCATTGACAATCTTTCTCTATAGTACCGGACTAGAGTCGTATGATAATTTATAATTCTATGCAATAATTGTTGACTTTTTTATTGCATAACTTATTTTGAATTAAAAATCTAGCATTTTTTTAATTCAAAAGCTGGCATTGTTTCGTTGAAGAATGAAGGAGAGAAAAGAACTTGTCGATTTTTTGTCAGCGTAAAAGGCAATGTAAGTTGAAGAGAACGGTTTTTTTTATCAAAGTAGGTAATGAAAGCTCGAGTTTGTTTTTAACAATAGCGGTTGGAAGAAAAAATGCAGAAAGTTGGCTATATCGAGTGGAAAAAGGTAATATGTATAAGAAAAAAAACGAAAAAAAAAAAACGTGTGTGACCAGTGCACGTAAATGTATTGAGCAATATTTGTTATCAACGTTGAAATATTTATAACATGTTTGTTTAAATAATTTTGTACATATTTTTTGTTATCTACAAAAAATTTCTTAGAAAATTGTATCAATTAAAAAAAAATTTGTTCAATAAAATATAAATATTGTTATTGGCTAATAGTATAACCTGTCAGCAAATAACCACCACTGTCGTTCATTGAAATATCTGGATGAGTCCTGTCGGGCAAAACTTGATACGATCTCAAGAAATTTGAAAGAAGTCTTATGTTTATCACACTGTTATCCTGTTTCAAACCTATACGTATGTTTCTTGAAGCGCTTCCCTATTTGCATGATAAATAACAAATGGTCTGGATGATTTGACAGATGGTAACAGTCCTCTCATAATTTATAATATTTAATGGATGCTCCTTTGCTATTATAACTAAACTATCAGCTTTCGACTGTGACAATAGTTCAACTGCTTTCTCTATGCCCAGGAAAACTATATAATCGCTCAGACTAATGTTTGAGTATTACGTAGTTTCTTAGAAAATTTGAATTTCCATTTGAGTTATGAAAGAATTTTTTGAAAGAATCGAAAATTATTAGACTCGTGTTTTTTTTTAGTTTTCTCATTTAATAAAAATTGACAGAGATACTGAGCATATTAATCATGCACCTGATTTCAGGAATGTAAAAATAGTCTCATCAACAATCGTGACGTATGTACGTCAGACATGTTAGCACCCACAATGTCATTGTCAATTTTCGCCGCATCATAAAAAAATAAAATACATGTAACTATTTTTTGTTTACTTGGATTCGTATTTTTCCTTCTTTTAATTTCACGAAAATTAAGGAAGTATTCATGCATAAACATACGCCTAACGTTTGACTGCTGACCTGGTAGTTTGACATGTGTAAACGCGCATGTTTAAGAGGATGACGGAGTAAATGACCGCTTCGGGAGAAACGATTATACATAAATAATTTACAGTTTACATGAAATAT